>JAJQQW010000015.1:83022421-83317421 GCA_025583905.1 Ia io | reverse complement strand
CTGCGGTGTGCGTGTGTGCCGACAGGGTGGGCCCTGCGGCAGGTGTGGGTGGGTGCGGATGTGGTGCGTGCGGGTGTGCGTGTGTGCCCACAGGGTCGGCCCTGGGGCGGGTGTGCGTGCGTGTGGGTGTGGGTGTGTGCGGGTGTCAGTGCGTGCCCACAGGGTGGGCCCTGGGGTGGGTGTGGGTGAGTGTGGGTGTGGGTGCGTGCAGGTGTCAGTGCGTGCCCACAGGGTGGGCCCTGGGGCGGGTGTGGGTGAGTGCGGGTGTCGGTGCGTGCCCACAGGGTGGGGCCCGGGCCGGTGTGGGTGCGTGCCCACAGGGCGGGGCCGGGCCGGGTCCAGGACAGCGGCCTTCCTCCGGGCAGCACCGTTGAGGTTAGGCGCAGGGAGCCGGCGGCCCGATTGGAGCCCGGCTTAGCCAGGCGTGGACTCTGGGCCTGTGGGCAAGTTGCCCCCGAGCCTCAGGTTCCCCAAAGGGAGACACAGTGTGTAGCTCATGGAGTCTGTGCTGCCGACCAGCTGGGAGCCTCGCCCCTGCGCTCCTCAGGGCTGACACTGACCCGCTTCTGTTCCCGGCACCCGGCACCCCGGCCTCCCTAAGGCATCACGTCTGAAAGTCTGTCCCGCGCATTCTTCTCGGGACCGAGCTTGGGCGGGGCCCAGAGGCAGAGGGCCCGGTCTACCCCAGGTGGCGGGTCCCGGGAGAGGGGCACGCCACACGGCCATCGGCCAGCTCCGCGCTCCCGCTCTCTGGAGACCAGTGGAGGCTGGTCCAGGGCTACTGGCTGAGGGGAAAGGGTTTGTGAGAAAGTGTCCTGATTGTGTGAGAGTGTGTCCATGAGTGAGTATGTGTGTATATGTGGGTGTGTAACTGCTGTGCAGACAGGAAGCGGGTGGGGGGGGCTCATCAGAGGGTGCAGGAGGGCGGCCTCCGCTGGGGACCTGGGGATGGTATGGCCCGCCTGCTGCCCTCTCTGGGCCTCCCAGTTGAGACCAGAGGACACTGCTGGTCCCTCCTGATGGTTGCTAGGAGCTGACAGACGCGGCGGGGCCGGGGTGAGCGTGGGGAGGTGAGCCACGGCGCGGCTCCAGTGACTCTGAGGAGTGTCGGGCTGGGCCCTGTGGCTGTGCTGGCCTATTCCTGGGATTCCTCTGGTCTGAGTGTGTTCTCAGGGGCCTCTTGGGCTCCCCGAACAGTGTCCTGAAGAGGGGGCACAGCGTGGATATTCTGAGCAGCGTGTGCCGCCAGGCCAGCAGCCCACAGCTCCATCCCATCCCACCTGGCGACACTAGAGGGGGCGGCAGCTCACCAGGCTGGGAGCGGAGGCTGGAAGGGCTGTGGAGGGCGCTGCCAATGGGAAGGCAGGGCTGGGATGTCCCAGGGAGCAGGGCCACACCACAGGGCCAGGCAGTGAGGGGGAGGCGGGCTCTGCAGAGGGCAGGGGCGGATGCCCTGGGCGCCGGAGGGGGCCTGGCCCTCCACCTGGAGTCCCCGGCGAGCCGTGTCCCCGAGAGGAATGCTCAGCACCCCGAGTCCCGGGCAAGCTGCTGCCGTCTCTCCCCAAATCAGAGGCGGCCCCTGACAGTTGGGAAGACTTGGTCTGTTCTCGAGCCGGAGCTGTCCTCTGCTCCGACATGCAGGGACAGTGCCGAGGAGGAGGCGCTGGGCCACACAGACGGGCAGAGCCTGGCTCTGCCGCCGGCCCCTGGGCAGCGCCGGGCAAGGCCTCGGGGTCTCTGAACCTCCGGGTCCTCATCTGAAATGTGGAGAAAGAAGAAGGAGTGAGCTCCCGTATGTAAGTGAGGTAAAGGGCTACAAACATGTGGGTGTTCACGGAGAGAGGAAGCAGCTGCCGCCAAGGTTGTGCCTGGACCGGTGTCCGCACGCTTCCCAGCCGCTCGATCAGCACAGACTCGACGGACTATTTGGACACATGGTAACTGTGCCAGTGTTTCAGCAAGAGGAAGTGGAAATGGCTCTGTCCCACTGAACACAAACTCTGATCTCGGGGTCCAGCGTTTCCCAAGTGCCCACCCCAAGGCCCGTGCTGGGCTGCTCCCATCCAAGTCCCGGGAGACTAGGACCAATTCCCCACCCCCGGCCGGGAGCCTCCCTCCATCGTAGTCTGCGTCCGTCTCCCTATTCCGCGAGCTCGCGCACACTGTGAGCTGGGCTCGGGAGCCCTGGGTCTAGCTCGGCCCTCGCTGAGCCCTGGAATTAGCCCAGCCTGTCCCGGGCCAGAGCCCTGGGCGCACCTGTGCTCTTGACAGTTTTCCAAAGGGGTAGGGGATGGGGAATTGGTCCTAGTCTTCTGGGACTTGGATGGGAGCAGCCCAGCTCCTCGTAGAGGCCTGGCCTCCGAGCCTGTCTCAGCAGAGCCCCCAGAAACGTGGGAGCAGAAGGCGTGATGGTGTGTCCCTTAGTGCGACCTTCAGTGCATTACTGGTTTCTCGCAGCCCCGATCTCCTCGCCTGTCTCCCTGTGGGCGTCACGTGTGCATGCTTTGAAAGCTGCACAGCCCCGCGTTTTAACTCTGGACGGAGCCAGACCCGAGGCTGACTTTCCTACGGAGCAATCCCACAGGCTGGACTCCCTTTCCCTCCCCTGTCCAAGGAGATCCGAAATGGAAGAGAATTCTCTAAATGCGTGGCCTCCACCTCGGCCCCGAAGGTTTCCAGGGCTAGTCTTGGGGCGACACCTGCTGGCCATAGCAGGTACTGCAGTGCCTTCCTCCAAACAACAGAAAACCTGCCTGTCAGTCTCCTTGGACATTCACAGCTGCAAGGTTGGTGCTATGCTCCCATTTTACAGACGAAGAAAGTGAGGCATGACCCTTCCAGTTGATGAGAGACACAGGGACTCTCTGACTCCAGGTGCTTCCGCTCCATCTGCTCCGTCCCTCTTGTCTGAGAGGGGTGGAGTGGAGGTCGTTCCCTCCCAGGCGAGGACTAAGGCATGGCCAGGGCTGGGGTCTGGGTCCAGGCTGGTGGAGGAAGACGTGTTATGCAGTGGCAGTCACCCCTCCAGGCGGAAGGCACCACATCTGGTTGTCCCCATTGCCAGAGGAGCCGGGCTGACGGCAGAGGCTTCCGCTGCTAGAGACCCCCTGAGGAGGCCCGGGGCCTGTGCCAGGCTGTGAGGGGAGCCCGAGGCCGTGGTCCAGCTGTCCAGGCGGCGGCTCGCCTGAAGCCCAGGTGCACAGCGGGAAGTGTGCTGGCCTGAGCAACTTCCTGGTCAGGATGGCACAAAGCGTAGTGATGGAGAATGAGGTGTCATCCTTAGCTAGTAGAGATGCACACTAACTGTCGATGAAACTATATCATGTGTGAGATTCGCTTCAAACAGTCCCTGGTGGTGGGAAGTGGGGGAGTATGGGGATAGGGATGAACACGATTGGCCACGCGTCCACAGTGGTCACAGCCAGGGGTGGGTGCATGGCGAGTCCTTACACCGTTCCCTACTTTGGGTCTGTATGAGGTTTCCCACATTAAAACTTCCCGAAAGGCCCCAGCAGGAACACTGCCACCACCGAGGACAATGACCAGGACGGAAACCCTGCAGCCGGCTGTTCCGCTCGGACTGCGCACCTGGGCTCGCCGGCTGTGCGGGCTGCACAAGCATCTCGCTCCGGGGCCTCTGTCCGTTGCCTGGGAAGGCGTGCTGATCGCACGGGTCTTACAGCTGGTTCTGGGGACGGAGAGTCTGCGCCCGAAGCCCTGAGTGTAGCTTGGCCAGAGCCTCCGTTCAGCCACCACAGCTATTAGTAGGATTCATGGCTCCGTTAGGATTTGCCAAAAAAAGGGGGGGAAAGCTACTTCGGCCGATTCAGGTAAACAATGGGGCGATTCGGTTCAGTGAAGGGTTAGCTGCTGGAGCCTTGGAGGCTGGAGCCGCCTCTGGTCAGCGAGTGGATGTTCCAGGGGGGCGGCCGCACAGCCCCTTCCCCCGAGGCTGGTTCCTCCTTTCCCTCTGCTCTGCGGATGCTGGTTCCTCCTTTCCCTCTGCTCTGCGGATGCTGGTTCCTCCTTTCCCTCTGCTCTGCGGATGCTGGTTCCTCCTTTCCCTCTGCTCTGCGGATGCTGGTTCCTCCTTTCCCTCTGCTCTGCGGATGCTGGTTCCTCCTCCTTTGCCCTCCTGCTCTGCTGCGGATGCTGGTTCCTCCTTTCCCTCTCTGTTGGTTCCTCCTTTCCCTCTGCTCTGCGGATGCTGGTACCTCCTTTCTCTCTGCTCTGCGGATGCGGGCTCGGCAGCCCACACCCCCTCCCGGGCTTCTCTCTGCCCACACCCTTCTCTGCGCAGCTCTCTTCACAGCTCTCGGAACCTCAGCCACAGGCGAGGTCTTGAAAGTCACCCCCCACCACCATTGTAGCTTCATTCAGTGCCCACTCATGGAGGGCCTGCCACGGCCTGCACTCGGCCCCCAGGGACAGTGGTGAGCAGGGCACATCCGGGCCGGAGGGAGGACGACACCCCCTGGGCCATGAATGCCACCTCAATGGAGCGCAGGCCGGCGGGTCAGGAGCCGGGACTTCAGCCCGGCGCTGACCCTCAGGCCTGGGTGTCCTCTGCCGGCCCGGGTCCTCCTCTGGGACACAAGGTGCTCGTGGGAGACCCCACTCCCTTCCCGCTCTGACCCCTTGGCTCCTGTCTGCGCGCTCCTTCCCCAGCAGGGACCGGGAGTTTCCGGAAATGCGGCGGCCCCTCGCGCAGGAGCTGGGCGCACACTTGCTGAAAGAGTGAAACAACGGACAGCTGCGGTCTCTCCGAGCTGAGTGTGGGCAGCGGCCAGCGAAGGGCAGGCCTTAGGCCGGGAAGGGCAGGACCGGATCCCCCGCCCGCCACTGAGTCTGCACCGGGAGGCTGAGATGCCGGCGACATGGCGGGGCCTGGTGAGCCTGCAGGGAAGGCACCTTCCCTTCGCTTATCCCAGCGTCGTCCAAGCCGGTGGCCCTAAGGCCGCTTTGCCTCTCGTGCTTTCCTTCTCAAGAAACTCGTGGGAAACACAGTATTTGATCTTTTTGCATTTCCAGCGGAGTTTGTTTAAATGAAGTCACGTTTGAAGATACTCAGCTTTCAGGGCCCTGTGGCCTGGAACAGGGACCTCTTGCTCCTCAGACTGTTCTCCGCTGAGTCTGTCCCCTCCTCTGGGCTGAGCCAGGACCTCGGGGCCGGGCGGGCTCCTCAGGGCGTGTTAACAGTGCCCCCTGGCCCAGGCGGTCACCTCCGCGCCGGCCCCCCATGCCGCATGTCCACCAGGCCCTCTCCCCCAGCGGCCCTCAGGGTGCAGGGCTGAGGCTGGCTCAGCGGCCGGGTGTGGGAAAGAGGCCCCGCTTCACTGGCACGCCAGCCCCCCAAAGCCACAGCGCCTTGGGCAGGGGTAGGGGCCAGAGGGGCATTCTTGCCCTTGGGCTCCAGCCTGGCCTGGGGCCACCCTGTCTCCGGAGCTGCTGCTGGAGTGGGGTGTGCACAGCGGAGGGAGGGCTGGACAGCTCACCAGAGAGGTGCTGACAGACGAGGAAGGGAGCCTGGAGGGTGCGGCCGCGGGGCTGCTCTCAGATATGGAAAAGCCGGCACATGGCAGGGGTTGGGCCCCCCTCTGAAGGCCACAGGGCCGGGCGTGGGGTTCAATAAAGAGACGGGCGTGTGCCTTATCACAGACAGTGAAGACAGCGTGGACTCCTGGGGGGCTGAGCCGCTGGTCGCTGGAAGCATTTAACCAGCGGCTGTTAGCGCACCATCAGGCCGTGGTCATAGGGCGGCACAGCCTGGCCCTGTAGCGTGTGGGCGACGCCGAGTGAGCTGCCCTGGCGGTGGCATTGGTGCACAGCCACTCCCAGGCCCTGTCACCGACCCCAGGGGCAATCACTCACTCCAGGGGATCCCCAGTCACCCCCAAATTCGACCAGACCCACGAGTGGACAAGAGGAGCATCAGGCCGGATTGCCGTTAGGCAGCAGCATCGACCCAGTTACCTGTAACCCCGGAGCGTGTGCCGGTACGCTCCGGGCACATGGCAAACCTCTTTGAGCTGCAGTTTCTTCACCTGGGTAACAACAAAACCAATTCTGGCCCAAACTGACTATTCCAGGTGAGGATCGGAAATGAGAGAAAACATGAACCCTTTGGGTCCCGACAGCCGTTGACGATGACAGCGAGGAAGGCGATGGTGGCGCCGCAGAGGCTCTGATTCTGTTAAAGGGCCTCCCTCTGGAAGGCGTGGCCATGACATCGGCCGCGGGTCTTTGCAGCCCTGTCCGGTGAGCTCGCCCATCGTTCAATCATGCGCTGAGTGGCCTTGTGCAGCGTCCACCGGGCCAGGCCCTGCAGGGACAGGACGGAAGAGCTCGGAGTTGAATGAGACGTGCGGGCAACAACCTCATGCAGGACGAGGCGTGAGCCGCGGCCAAGCTGGTGTCGGGCGGGCAGGGCGCAGGGAGGGCGCAGGCTGGCAGACTGGCAGGGAGCTGTGGCTGCCCGCCCCGCCACGGGAAGGCTCGCACAGGTGGAGGAAAAAGAGCAACACTGCAGGCAGCTCTCCAGACAGAGGATACTTAAACGCCATCTGACAAACACACTGTGTGTCTGGTCAGAGGAGCTGCAGGAGAACTGGGGAGGCAGCGAAGTTAGCTGCCACTCAGGGAGTTCCGTTTCTCTCTCTCAGTTCTGCCCCTGCCCCTGCCCTAGAGGGAACAGCAGCTTCGAGCTTCACCTCCAGGATCAGGACGTCACGCTGAGAGCTGGGAGAGGACGGACGGGGGAGAGAGGCCGCTGTGACTGAGGGACCCAGCCTCCCTGGCTAACCCTCCTGACCGTGGCCTGAACAAGGGCAACAGGACCCTAGAGACCCATCTGTGGGGGAGGCTCCTCAGGGCTTGGAGCCCAGGGAGCTCAGAGCCAGGACGCTGCCATCCACACCGCTGAGGGGAGACACCGTCCGCAAACTGAGTGTCTAGGGTCCGGGGTTAAGGAGCGCTCAGGGAACTTAATGACACCTATGCCTTTCTAATTTTTAAAATATACTTCTTTTTATTGATTTCAGAGAGGAAGGGGGTGGGAGAGAGAGATAGAAACATCAATGATGAGAGGGAATCATTGACCAGCTGCCTCTTGCACACCCCACACTGGGGATCAAGCCCGCAACCCGGGCCTGTGCCCTGACCGGAATCCAATCCGGGACCCGTGAGTCCACAGGCCAACACTCTATCCACTGAGTCAAACTAGGGCCCTTATAAAATTTTTAAAATTGATTTTAGAGAAAGGTGTGTGTGTGGGGGGGGAGATGGGTTTGTTGTTCCACTTATTTATGCATTCATTGGTTGATTCCTACATGTGTCCTGACCAGCGTGGAACCCACAACCCTGACATATGGGGACGATGCTCCAACTAGTTGAGCACCGGCCAGGGCACGCACACCTTCTTAGATCGGCGTCACAGCCTAGGAATGCAATGACTGGCCCTGTCCTAGAAGAGCGAAGGATTTTAGACACGCGCGCATGCATTTGTAGCAGAAGCTGCTTCTTTCTGTGTGTTGTGTGTGTCCGTTTGCTTCCAGGTAGCTGTGTGTGAACATTTGTATTTCTGTTTCTTTGCATGCATTAGAGAACATGCATAGGTTTGTGGGGACACACACACACACACCCCCTACATGGGTAGACATGTGTTTGTTAGTGCTCACCCTATTTCCAGTATTAGGAAAGGCCCTTGCCCATCCTCTAGCTCAGTAGTCGGCAAACTCATTAGTCAACAGAGCCAAATATCAACAGTACAACGATTGAAATTTCTTTTGAGAGACAAATTTTTTAAACTTCAACTTCTTCTAATGCCACTTCTTCAAAATAGACTCGCCCAGGCCGTGGTATTTTGTGGAAGAGCCACACTCAAGGGGCCAAAGAGCCGCATGTGGCTCGCGAGCCGCAGTTTGCCGACCACGGCTCTAGCTCAATCTCTCATTTTACTCGTGAGGACACGGAAGCCCAGAAAAGGAAAGTGACTCATCCAGGGCCACCAGTTGGCTAAGGTGGCAAAAGTGAGACTAGAAGGCAGATTTCTGATCTGTAGTCCAGGACTCTTTCTATAACATTAAAATAAATTACAGATTGGGAAAAAAAAACAAAAAACAAAAAAACAGGCAGGGAAATTCTTATTTGTTTTTTTCTCCTCAATCAATGAATAAGTATAAGAAGGTCAACTCTGAATTAGCTATATGACCCCAAATGTTAAGTTTTTAACATTGACCTGGTCCGTATTGACTTCTTTTATGAAAGCATATATATATGTTAAAGAATTTCAGAACACATATGAAGGCTTTGTTTTTGAAGAGAAATATTTAAGCTGTTGTATGAGTTAAATAGTAAAAATAGCTGTTGTTTCTCATGATGACTCTAGACGTAATATAACATGACAAAATAATACCCCAATATCCATGATTAACCTGAATTGGAGAGGGGTCACCTCCCAGGCCTTCATGTTGCTGCTTCAGCTGGCATTGGTAACACACACACACACACACACACACACACACACACACACACCAATAACATCATCAGCCAACATTCTATTCTGGTGCAACAAAATATTGAAAGTGATCACTGCGGATTTTGTTGTTTTGTATGTGTTGTGTTTTTTTTAAACACTTCTTGCTTAAAAAAAATTTAAATATGTTTTTATTGATTATTTTAGAGAGAGGAAGGGAGAGAAAGAGAGAAACATCGGAATCAAACCATCAACCTTTTGGTGCACAGGACGATGCTCAACCACTGAACCACACTGGCCAGGCTGACCACTGTATTCAAATAGCTGGTATGTCCACCCTAGAAACGAATCCCAGGGATCTGAGGCTTTACCAACACAATGCTAGGGCATATGCGCAGGTGGCAGTGCGGAATGTTTGGGTTGAGTGGCACTCAGGTGGGAGCAGGTGTGGGGCACTGTGTGTTTCCGTTTACCTGTGCGCAGGAATGTCTGCCTGGCGACGGGGTTTGCTCTCGCCTCGGTGTGCGTGCGTGGGTGTGAGGGCTTCCATCCAGTGTGAGACCATGAAGGAACTGTCCCTTTTATCAAAATAAAAAAGCCCCTCCCCAATGTCAGCTGTGGGACGCACCAGGCTCAGGGAGGGCATGTGTGGAGCACCCACGCTCCCACCCCAGGCTCCCTTACCCTTGGGGTCCCCTCGCGGGTTCTCGCTGAAGTTGCCACGCTCACTCTCTCGGTAAATTCCAATTAAGAGGGGACTTCTGAACACAAATAAACCAGGCTCTCATTTTCAAAGGTATTTTTCTTACATACTAAGGAGGGACAAAGCCCAGGAAATAGAAAATGCACAGACATAAGGGCTATCTGTTTTGCATCCTCCCCTCCAGCCATCTCAGCAGGCTCAAGTGCGCCTCCTCCTGGCCTCTGCAGCTTCTTGCCTGGAGGCAGACCCTGTCACAGCAGGAGTGTAGTATGTCGTCCTCCCCCCGACCCCGCCCAAGGCCAGGTCCCTAGATTGATGCTGGAGCTCCCACTTCCCAGGAGATAGATGCTGGAGCTCCCACTTCCCAGGAGATAGAGGCTGGGGCTCCCACTTCCCAGCAGATAGATGCTGGGGCTGCCACTTCCCAGGAGATAGATGCTGGAGCTGCCCCCACTTCCCAGGAGATAGATGCTGGAGCTCCCACTTCCCAGGAGATAGATGCTGGGGCTCCCACTTCCCAGGAGATAGATGCTGGGGCTCCCACTTCCCAGGAGATAGATGCTGGAGCCCCCACTTCCCAAGAGATAGATGCTGGGGCTCCCACTTCCCAGGATATAGATGCTGGAGCTGCCCCCACTTCCCAGCAGATAGATGCTGGGGCTGCCCCCACTTCCCAGGAGATAGATGCTAGGGGTCCCACTTCCCAGGAGATAGATGCTGGAGCTGCCCCCACTTCCCAGGAGATAGATGCTGGGGCTGCCCCCACTTCCCAGGAGATAGAGATGCTGGGGCCCCCACTTCCCAGGAGGTAGATGCTGGGGCTCCCACTTCCCAGGAGATAGATGCTAGAGCTGCTCCTACTTCCCAGGAGATAGATGCTGGGGCTGCCCCCACTTCCCAGGAGATAGATGCTGGAGCTGCCCCCACTTCCCAGCAGATAGATGCTGGGGCTCCCACTTCCCAGGAGATAGATGCTGGAGCTGCCACCACTTCCCAGGAGATAGATGCTGGAGCTCCCACTTCCCAGGAGATAGATGCTGGAGCTGCCCCCACTTCCCAGGAGATAGATGCTGGAGCTGCCCCCACTTCCCAGGAGATAGATGCCGGGGCCCCCACTTCCCAGGAGATAGATGCCGGGGCTCCCACTTCCCAGCAGATAGATGCTGGGGATCCCATGTCCCAGGAGATAGATGCTGGGGCCCCTGCTTCCCAGGAGATAGATTTTGGAGCTCCCACTTCCCAGGAGATAGATGCTGGGGATCCTACTTCCCAAGAGATAGATGCTGGGGCTCCCACTTACCAGGAGATAGATGCTGGAGCTGCCACTTCCCAGGAGATAGATGCTGGAGCTGCCCCCACTTGCCAGGAGATAGATGCTGGAGCTCCCACTTCCCAGGAGATAGATGCTGGAGCTGCCCCCACTTCCCAGGAGATAGATGCTGGAGCTGCCCCCACTTCCCAGGAGATAGATGCCGGGGCCTCCACTTCCCAGGAGATAGATGCCGGGGCTCCCACTTCCCAGCAGATAGATGCTGGGGATCCCACGTCCCAGGAGATAGATGCTGGGGCCCCTGATTTCCAGGAGATAGATTTTGGAGCTCCCACTTCCCAGGAGATAGATGCTGGGGATCCTACTTCCCAAGAGATAGATGCTGGGGCTCCCACTTACCAGGAGATAGATGCTGGGGCTGCCACTTCCCAGGAGTTAGATGCTGGGGCTGCCACTTCTCAGGAGTTAGATGCTGGGGCTGCACTTCCCAGGAGGTAGATGCTGGGGCTGCACTTCCCAGGAGATAGATGCTGGAGCTGCCCCCACTTCCCAGGAGATAGATGCTGGAGCTGCCCCCACTTCCCAGGAGATAGATGCCGGGGCCCCCACTTCCCAGGAGATAGATGCCGGGGCTCCCACTTCCCAGCAGATAGATGCTGGGGATCCCATGTCCCAGGAGATAGATGCTGGGGCCCCTGATTTCCAGGAGATAGATTTTGGAGCTCCCACTTCCCAGGAGATAGATGCTGGGGATCCTACTTCCCAAGAGATAGATGCTGGGGCTCCCACTTACCAGGAGATAGATGCTGGAGCTGCCACTTCCCAGGAGATAGATGCTGGAGCTGCCCCCACTTCCCAGGAGATAGATACTTGGCTGCCCCCACTACCCAGGAGATAGATGCTGGAACTGCCCCCACTGACCAGGAGATAGATGCTGGAACTGCCCCCACTTCTCAGGAGATAGATGCTGGGGCTCCCACTTCCCAGGAGATAGATGCTGGGGCTACCCCTTCCCAGAAGATAGTTGCTGGGGCTGCCCCTACTTCCCAGGATATAGATGCTGGGGCTGCCCCCACTTCCCAGGAGATAGATGCTGTGGCCCCCACTTCCCAGGAGATAGATGCTGTGGCCCCCACTTCCCAGGAGATAGATGCTGGGGCTCCCCCCACTTCCCAAGAGATAGATGCTCTTGTTGCCACTTCCCAGGAGATAGATGCTGGAGCTGCCCCCACTTCCCAGGAGATAGATGCTGGGGCTACCCCTTCCCAGGAGATAGTTGCTGGGGCTGCCCCTACTTCCCAGGAGATAGATGCTGGGGCTGCCCCCACTTCCCAGGAGATAGATGCTGGGGCTGCCCCCACTTCCCAGGAGATAGATGCTAGAGCTGCTCCTACTTCCCAGGAGATAGATGCTAGAGCTGCCCCCACTTCCCAGGAGATAGATGCTAGAGCTGCTCCTACTTCCCAGGAGATAGATGCTGGGGCTGCCCCCACTTCCCAGGAGATAGATGCTGGGACTGCCCCCACTTCCCAGGAGATAGATGCTGGGGCTCCCACTTCCCAGGAGATAGATGCTGGAGCTGCCACCACTTCCCAGGAGATAGATGCTGGAGCTCCCACTTCCCAGGAGATAGATGCTGGAGCTGCCCCCACTTCCCAGGAGATAGATGCTGGAGCTGCCCCCACTTCCCAGGAGATAGATGCCGGGGCCCCCACTTCCCAGGAGATAGATGCCGGGGCTCCCACTTCCCAGCAGATAGATGCTGGGGATCCCATGTCCCAGGAGATAGATGCTGGGGCCCCTGCTTCCCAGGAGATAGATTTTGGAGCTCCCACTTCCCAGGAGATAGATGCTGGGGATCCTACTTCCCAAGAGATAGATGCTGGGGCTCCCACTTACCAGGAGATAGATGCTGGAGCTGCCACTTCCCAGGAGATAGATGCTGGAGCTGCCCCCACTTGCCAGGAGATAGATGCTGGAGCTCCCACTTCCCAGCAGATAGATGCTGGGGATCCCATGTCCCAGGAGATAGATGCTGGGGCCCCTGCTTCCCAGGAGATAGATTTTGGAGCTCCCACTTCCCAGGAGATAGATGCTGGGGATCCTACTTCCCAAGAGATAGATGCTGGGGCTCCCACTTACCAGGAGATAGATGCTGGAGCTGCCACTTCCCAGGAGATAGATGCTGGAGCTGCCCCCACTTGCCAGGAGATAGATGCTGGAGCTCCCACTTCCCAGGCACGGGAACGGGCTTGGCACCCAGGACTCCCCCCGGGCACGCAACTCGGAAGTGGCAGACGTGGCTGAGATCTCAGCTCTGTCTGACCCCAAAGCTACACTCGTCACCGTGACAGGATCAAGGCTCCCTGTTCCCACATACAAGCCTCCTCTCTAGGGACAGCCAGACTGTAGGCCCTGACCCCGTGAGCGACCCGCCTTCGGGGAACGCTTGGCCCTGTACACTCAGCGCCGTGGTCCCTTAAAGGCCGCAGGTGTAAGCAGCAGGCCAGGAGCACAGGTTGTGGGATGCACTTTAGGTGAGTGGAGGCAAGAGGGCCTTCCTTCTCCCTCCAGCATGTGGGGCAGGAGCAGCTGGGCTGGCGCTCGCAGGGCACTGAGCACCGCCCGTCCCAGCAGACAGCAGCCCTTGCACCCGTCCGACGTGCCTGTTTATTTTAGGCTCGGCCTGATCAGGTGCTCTGGGTCAACAGGCTTAACTGGATTCTTCTCAGCAGCCATCCCTTTAGAGGGGAAGGGGCACGAGGGGAGAACGGGCCGGGCACAGGTGGGGAGGGGAGAGAGTGACGCAGGTCCATCGCTTCCTCTCTCCGGCCTCAGTTTCTCTATATGTAAAGAGGTTTCGGCTGGTCATCCCAAACACCGGTTGCCGTCTGCCTGTGTTTCTGTCGCTCCCTGTGTACAGAGTACAAAGCGCTAGGGACAAAGCCTCCCCTTTAGGGTGGTGACAGCCTCATAAAGCGGCCAGCACCGTGGAGAGCAAGCAGCTCTGCCCCTACAGTCTGGGTTCTAGTCTTGCTTGTGATACACACGGAGGTGACCTTGAACAAGCGAAGCCTCGATGTGCTTACCTGTTTTCAAAGGGGGATACAGCTTCACAGATATTGTGAGGCCCACAAGGAGCACCTGCCGTGGGAGCCCTTTAGACGTTCTCTTAAAATGCTAACAAAAAAGCAAATGCGCCTGGCACTTCCTCAGAAAGTTAAACTGGAATTACATAGGATCCACAATTCCACCTCCAGGTACCGGAAGCAGGATTCAAAGGAAGATACACTCATGGTCATAGCCCATCATTCACAGCAGCCCAAGAGGGGAAGCGTCCATTCACAAATGAATAGATCAACGGAATGTGGTCTCCGCACACGATGGGATAGTATTCAGCCATGAAGAGGAACGCAATTCTGCCTCATGCTGTAACATGGATGCCCTGGAAGACAGTATGCTAACTGAAATAAGACAGGACAGATATTGTACGATTCCACTTAGATTCCGAGGTGCCTAGAATAGCCAAAGTCATAGACATAAAAGCAGACGAGAGGTTATGGGGTGGGAGCAGGGGAGGGTGGGGCGCTACTGTTGAACGACTAGTTTCTGTTTGATGATGAAAAAGTTTTGGAAATGGGTAGTGATGATGGTGGCACAACAATGTAGATGTACCAAATGCCACTTGAGAACAGTTAAAATGGTGGATTTTATGTTATGTATATTTTAACACGTCTTAAAAAGTAAATGCAAACTTTTAAAGTTTTAGTTAAAATCTCTAGGGTTATCTTGGCAAAACCTGGGAATGAGGAGTCCTAGTTCCCTTCTCTGATCTTGGGCAAGACATTTTGGGGAAATAAATTGTCTTCCTCTGTCAAATGGAGCTAAACAGCATCCTCTCTCCCATCCTCCCCCTTCACACCCCCTCTCCCTGCACACCTCAGAGAGCTGGGTCAAAAGCACGCCCAGAAGCGGCGGGCACATCCAGGTGGCCCCCTTTACCCTCAACAAGGGGAGGCCCAGGCCCGGATTATCCATTCTCAGAGCCGCTGGGATCCCTTTTCTGGACCCTGCCCGGGGCCAGGAGGGCTTCTCACCCTTGCCAGCTCCCACCACCGACCTGGCTCAGCCTGGGGCCCCACGCCAGCCCAGTGTTGGCACTCAGCAGGCGCTCAGCATTTATTTTGTACTTGAGAGGACACCCTCATCAAGCCCTGTTCCCTTTTACACCAACTTCGTGCAGATTGGCCTAAGGAAGAAGCCAGGTTTTTGTTGGTGAGAAAGCTGGGGGTGATAGGTTTTGAAGACACCGGAGATGAGCAGGCTCTGCACTGCTGCAGATAATGTCTAAGCAAGCCCACGGCCTGCTGAGGGAAATGCCAGCGGGTCGGAGGGGCGGGACCCCTGGGGCCCCCAGGCTGACCTGCAGAGGTGACAGGGCTGGAAGGCAGCAGCTTTGAGCTTTGGGGTGGAGAAAGCGCTGACGGCACCCACGGATATAGTCTGGATTTTATGGCGACTCCCCCACCCAATGGGGTAAACTACGTCTGAACGAGGCGCGAAGCGCTGTCCCCAGGTGACGACCAGGAGATCCGGGCATCTTGGCAGGAGCACGGTGGGCTCTTGGCACTCCTATGACACACGCCTGTGTGCGCCCGCAGCTCTGAGCCGGTGGGTGGCAGGGACCCCTTGCCTCCCAGACGCCGAACCCCGGTCAGGGTCCTATGTCCGGGTCCTCGACCCTGTGCGTGCGGGGCTGGGGGCCGACTTGGGCGGCGCTCGCCCCCGGGGTGCCGCGGGAGGGCGGGGAGAGCGGCGCCTGGCCCAGCCCCGCGGATGACAGGAGCGGGGAGCCGGGAGGGAGGAGCCGCCGAGCGCTCGGCGAGGAGCAGAGCGCGGCGCGGAGTGCGGGCGGCTGCGAGCGCGGAGCGGGGAGAGGCGCTGCCGCACGCGGCCAAGGACCATCCCCGGGGAACCGGCCTCTGTATGGCATGTGGCTGGTAACTTTCCTCCTGCTCCTGGACTCTTGGCACAAAGGTGAGCCCGCGCGAGCCGCAGGCTGCGGGGGCAGCGCCGGGAGCGCGCGGGCGGACGGCCGGGCAGGGTGCCGGGTGGGGTGCCAGGCGGGGTGCCAGGCGGGCTCCAGATGTCCGGGGACCGACGCGCTGCCTGGCCCTGGGTGGGTGGCAGCGGGGACAGGGCGAGCACCCGGAGAGGGGCCGGGTGAGAGTCCGCCCCGGGCCGCTCCGCTGGCCACCGCTCCTGCCGTTTTGGTGTCGAGGTGGGGGTGGGGGGTGCCCGAGCCCCTCCCCCGCTCCTCACCGGGCGCAGCTCTGCCCCGACCCCTCCCCAGCTCCCAGGCCGCTTCCTGCGGCTTGGGGGCGCTGGGACCCCGGGCGCCCTCTGAGTTGCCCTCCTAGTGGCGGGGTCCTCGGGCCGTGAGTGTCCACGGGAGCGCTCGCTTCCTCCGGCCTCGGACCCGCCGGCTACTCCTCCCCGCCCCCGCGCGCCTCCGCCGCCGGACCCCTGCGCCGCCCGCCCGAAAGGCGCCCAGTGAGCCGTGGCTGGATGCTCGGCAGAAGAGCTGGGGTCCCGAGAGCTGGGGTCCCTAGGAGAGCAAGTTGTTCTCCAAACCCAGAGGCCGCCCTCCCCAGCTCCCCCCGCCCCCGCCCCGCGCTCCCGGGCTTCGCGGCTCCGCCTTAGCTACCGAGCAGCGTGCTCCAAGGTGCCAGCTTCTCCGCGCTGCGCCGGTCAGCGGTCAGGCGGACACGGCCCGGTCTTCCGTCCGGAGCGGGGATGGGGGGAGGGGGAGGGGGCGTGTCGCTGTCCTGGGAGGGGAAGCGTTGCCAGGGCGGGTCCAGGTGTCCGGCGTGCCCAGACCTGCCGCTGGCGCTGCACACCTGACCCTCGGAGCGGCCGGACCGGCAGTTGGCAATTGGAAGGGGGCAGACGTCCGGACCAGAGCGCCGGGCACCGAGGCGGCCGGGCCGTTCCGCGGTCGCTCCCAGGCTGTGGTAGAGGACGCCCCGGGGCGCGCAGAGGGCGGGAGACCAGCGGCCGAACTCCGCGCCCTTGGGAGGGGAGCACACGCGCTGTGCGCTCAGCTTCCCGGGTTCAGCCCTCCAACTTTTCTCCTTCGCGCCTGGGGGCGGTTTCTCCCCGGCCCCCCTTTGCCCAGGGGGTGACCCGGGAGGAGCGACGACTCTTGACCCCTGGGCGATGGGGGAAGGGCAGTCCAGCCAATGGCTGGCGCTCCAGGGGGTCCAGTCCTCCGTGCAGAGGCCCCAGGGTGCGGCGTTCCCAACCTGCTGTAGCTGGAAGCTGCATCTCCTGGCTTTGGGGGAGGAGGTAACCCCTATTCTATTTGTCAAAGCCAGACTGAAGGCCAAGGCACTGCTGGGGTTTGCCTGGAGGCCTGGTGAGGGGCAGGGCGAGGGGGTGGGGGGGACCCTCCCAGTCGTGGACTAGGTGAGTTTCTCAGACCCATGGGGCCGCTGGGGGCCACACCAAGCCTGAGCCAGGTTGGTTAACACCTTGCCCCCTGCACAGCACCTTCCTGTCCCACTTTCGGGGAGCAAGAAGGCGGTCTAGCGCTCAAGTTCCCCCCACACGCCTCTACACACACAAAACCCAGCCTCCCTCTCCCAGGCTCTTCCTGCCTCCCCCGCCCCGCAGGCTGGCTCGGCTTGCAGTTTTAATTACATTAATATTAAAAATACATAAGGTGAGGAGCGGCAGCTTCTCTCGCGGGTTCTCTCTCACCCCCACCCCTTTTCCATTTTGTCTGGTGAGAAAGCGGGGCCTGAGCCCTGCACACAGAGGCCCAGCTTTGTCCTCAACCTACCCCACCCCCTCTTTCTGGGGACCTCCTCCTGAGCAGCCCATTCCCAGGAGGGGAGGCCCCTGAGCAGAACCTCATGCCCCTCCCCCTCCCAGAAGCGGGGCATTAATAAATGAAGCTCTGCTATTCGATAGGAGGCGGCAGATGGAGGTGGGGGTGGAGAAGGCCCAGAGGACAACAGGGTGCCCAGGGGCAGCATCTTTCCAACTTGAGAAGGAAGTTGCCCTGGTAGGTCTAGGAGGTTGGGGTGCAGGTGAGGCAGCACCTGAGCGGCTCTGTGGCCTGCAGAGCCCTGGCGCGCCTGCCCTTCAGCGGCTCCAGCCTCTGCGCTGGGCCGGGCGCCTCGCCAGGCAGGCCTTTCTTTTGCTTAGAGCCTTGATTGGGTCTTAGGTGCCAGGTTGGTCCCCGGGGCCTGTTCACTTGGGGTGACGTGGGGCGGGGCGGGGGGGGGCAGAGGCGGCTGGGGGAGAGGCGATGCGACGAGAGCAGGGGAGATCGGGTTTGGCGTATTTTTCTCTCCCGTTGCCAGCCACCCCCGCGGCACCAAAGAAAATGTAAATGTGATGTTCAAGCCTGTTTCAGAAAACAATACCCTCCTGCAATAATTTGTACGTCCATCTGTGAGGAGCGGGAGGAGGCAGAGCGAGAAGAGAGGAAACAAGAGGAGATGGCTCATCCTCTGGATGGAATTAAGCGGTTACTGAATGTGTTTTAAGCTCCTGTTATTCCCATTCTTCTTGAAACACCTTTTATATTTATTTATTTATTTATTTATTTATTTATTTATTTATTTATTGGATAAAGACTGAGCTCCGACCGATTTCCCCAGAACTGAAACTGGGAAGAGATTTTAATAAGTGGCTATCGAGTCTCCAATAACGGTCTTATTATCACCAAAACAAACCCCGGCTTGGGCAGCCAGATGAACCCCGGCGCGGCTCTCTCTGCTTCCATCCAGCGTGCCAGCATCTGTGTCGCCGGCATTTGCATTTTTACTGTGTAAAAGACCAGCTTCCCGGCAGTAAAATTCCTGTTTTCTAAAAGCCAAAGTAATGGGTTGCATTGATTTTTTTCATTTCCCACCCCAGCCTCTCCAATGGGGACTCGTGGTTCGTCTCTCTTGAGCATACCAAATTAAAAGCCTTCGTCAAACCATTAAGCAAATCTCTAACACTCTGTTCAGTGTCTAATTAAAAGAGGGGGGGGGATGTGTTTCAAAATCTTGAAATGGCAAACGCAACTCGGGAAGCAGGTGAAGGCCCAGTAAGCACTGGGGTGGGGCGGTGGGCAGCGGCTCTGGCGGTAGAATTACATGGGAGAGACTGGAACGGCCATGGTGCCCCGCAAGACTTTCCGACGCTGCATATTCGGGGTGTCAGGCAGCTGCCATTCCTGCATCTCTGCAGCAGAATGGGGCGCTCCGCTAGAAACAAAAAGCAAGCAGGCAGTTGACCCAAAGGCAGTACTTAGGTTAGCAGCTTCTGGGAGGGGAGAGGCTTGTGTTCCTAGACTGGCAGGTGGGGAGGACAGGGGGGTGGGGGTGGGCATGCAAGCACCGGTTTGGCTGGAGATGTTTTGCTACAGAAGCAAGCCCCTAAACAGAGAGGCTGGGAGCCCCCGGGCACAGGGTGGGGGTCTGCCCCAGCATCTCATGGGCTCTTGGCCTTTGACAAAGGGGTGTGGACCTCAAGCCCCCTTACCTTCTCGAGGGCTTCAGGAAACCCATCCTGTGACTTGCGTGGTCCCCTGCCGGGCCCGGTAGAGGATGATTTTGTTTGTGGATGCGTTGAAGGGAGGGTGGGTATTCAGAGAACGTTTTGTTTTTCGGGGTACAGCTCCAGGCTGGGAGATTCTTCCCTCCATCAGGATCTCGGAGGAAGTATTTTTGGGGGACATTTGGAGCAGCTGAGAGGAGAGCCCCCACCCCCGAGTGCTTTCTCAGCCCTGAGCACCATGTATTCCCAGGGGCAGCAGGCCTGAGTGGGGTGAGCCACAGGCAGCAGAGATGGGCGGGTGCCAGGAACTCAAGGGCAGGCCCTGGATTTGCATATAATTTACATTCAGATTTGCATGCTCACCTGCCCAGGCCAAGGGCCTCCCCCAGGAGCAGCCAGGCAGTGGCATTTTCCTGGTAAGGAGTGGGGGTGAGACCGGAGCGGAGGCCTGGGATTTGGGGTGTCTCTCTCTCCTCTGAGTGTTAGGCCTGTATGGACTCAGCACCAGGCACTGGCTCTGCTGCTGGCGAGGCGGCCCTGGAGCTGTTGTTGGGGTGGATGGGCGGTAATGGACAGAGACCCCCATGGCCGACCAAGCTTAGGGCCTGGGTTGTCCCTCTTGTGCTGTGGGAAGAGGAGGGTGAAGAGAGGGACTCGCTGGCAGTGGGAACAGGGCCAACATGAGCCTCCAGTGAGCGCACCCCGACGCCCGCCCGAGGCCCAGGGCTCAGGGCTGTGGCCTCCCCAGAAGCAGCCCCTGCTGGGAGGGGGTGTGGAGTGAAGCGAACTTCGTTCTTTTCCCTCCTGGTCTGTGGACATCCAGCTTGGAGAAGGCCGTGGCCTCTGTGGGGTTCGGGGAAGAGCCGGCCTTCGTGTTCCAGCGCCATGGAGGCCACGGTCCTGCGCGGCACCTGGCGGGGGCAGCAGGACGGCAGGCGCTGCGGTCATAGAGGAGGGGTGAAGAGTTGGGAGCCCTGCTGGAGGAGCCAACGCCAGGGCTGCTGGAGGGCTCTATGCGGGGAGGGGAGCCGG
The DNA here is from genome assembly GCA_025583905.1 of Ia io. Taxonomy (NCBI): domain Eukaryota; kingdom Metazoa; phylum Chordata; class Mammalia; order Chiroptera; family Vespertilionidae; genus Ia; species Ia io. The sequence continues at coordinate 83,297,387 of JAJQQW010000015.1, read as the reverse complement.
CTGGGATGCCTGCCTGGGGATGCGGCCTCAGGAATGGGTTTGTCTGCATTTCCAGGGCCCTGAGCAAAGCCCGCCGGGCAGGTGGGGCTCCAAGGCCTCCCAGCAGGGTTCTGGGCATGGCTAAAGGCCAGCGTGCCCACAGAGGTTTCAAAGCGGGGCGGGGGGGGCTCTTGGGGAGTGGCTGGAGGTTGGGAGAGGGAGGGCCAGCGGGGGAAGCTCAAGCTCCCTCTCACCGAGTCTTCCAGCCAGAGCGTGTTATAGGTTGGAGGGTGAAGAGAGGACTAAGAGGCCTGCGCCTCGTGGGTGGGGTGGGCCTCTGAGTCAGGCACACCTTCCTTCACAGCCTGGCTCTGCACTTCCTGAGACTCCTGGCACTTGGGGTGTCTCCGAGCCTCGTTCTCCAGCTATGAAATGGGGCTAAAGGGGACAATGCTTATAAAGCAGCCAGAGCAGAGTAGGTGCTCAATACACGTATGACCTCTGCTTTTGTTCAGCACTGCTCCCCCTCTTCCTCCCCATCCCCCCGCCCCAGCAGACCGTCAGGTCCTGCCTCGAGCAGTTGTACTGGCCAAGCCAACTGGCTTAGATGTAGCAATAAGAAAGACTGAGAGATGACCAGGGCAGGGGAACCCCCTCCCGCATCACCAGCTAGGTAGCCTGCAGGGCTCACCCTCAGTGAGAGAGCTGATCCCTGAGGCACCGGGCGTCCCTGGGACCCAGCACGCCCCTTTCCTGGCCATGGTTGGCGGTAACAGCAGAAAAGGTGAGGGCAGAGGTTGGCTCCAGTCTTGGCTATGGGGGTGAGGCAAGGCCAGTCTCCTACCTGCCAAAGGAAAGCTGGGATTGGTTGCTAAATCTCTACCAGGATTGGACAGAGTAAGAACTGTCTGGCTTTGATGCCATAAAGCGATGTAAATGGGCCGCACAGGGTAGCGGGTGGCTTTCTCTGTCTCTCCTGCTGGGACCAGTCTCCCTGGGTTTTAGGTAGTTGTGTATAGAAAATACTCTTGACAGCCCATGACCTTGGGTGTCCCTGGACGACTCCACCCTCCATGACCTGGTCAGCCTCGGAGACACGGCATCTGACCCGGAGGCCAAGTGTTGCCCAGGGCAGGTTGTGGCCTGTGGGCTTTCTGAGTGTGGGGCCGGCTGTGGGCACAGCAGCCCATGTGCCCTGTTGAACAGATGTTTGCCCAGGGCTGGGTGAGCATGAACAGTGTTAGCCTTGAGTACCTCCTCTGCCACCAACTGCAATCCCCGTGTCCGTTCAGTCACCTGCCCCACCTCCCCATGCCCTTGCTCTGCATGACGCTTGCCCTGACGGGTTCCAAGATCATCGTCTTCATGAAGAACAGTCATTCCATGAGAGCTGCCTGCCCATTGAACTGTGTGTGTGAGTGTGTGTGTGTATGAGTGTGTGCGTGAGACAGAGCATTGTCCATGGGCCTGGAGAATAAAGCTTGGCCTAAGTTAGGCGGGTTACCTAGGAGTTCATGTGCCTCTATTTCCTAATCTGTAAAATGGGCACATCACCCCTGTCCCGACTGTCCCACAGAGCGCTTCTTACTGTATGTGTGGGAGAAGGATGAGGGGCATCCCTGGTACATCATGTGACAACACTTTGTAAACCGAACAGGGTAACATATAAACACACACATGTAAAAACCACATAAAAATCACTTTCAGCCTTGTGAATGCTCTGCTGAAAGAGGAGGTATAATTACTGTCATTTCCTCACAGGGAAGCGAAGGTCTCACAGCTGCGTGGGGCGGCCTCCCCCTTCCGGGGCCCATGTCTAGAGAATGTTCGCAGCCTTTGCTTTCATCCGCATGGGAACAGCTGAGGAAGCGCGTCCGGCTGCAGCAGCTTTCGGAGCAGACGCAGCAGATTCCCCGCGGCCCTGCACCCAGTGGGGTGGAAGCCCCTCCCTGGTCCCTCCCAGGCCCCAGCGGCAGGCTTCCGCTCAGCCTCCGGAACCTTCCCAGAGGGCGAGGCTCCCTGCCCAGCACCCAGTCTGGTGGGGAGATCCGTGAGCTCTGGGTCCTACCTTGTGTGACCTCATTTGAATGAGAGCAACAACTGGAACCAGGTCCCGAGAGGCCTGCTGAGTCAGGGTCCCGGACACATGGCTGCTGGGAGGGCGGAGGCCTGCTCTGGGGGGTGGGGGAGAGGTAGAGGCCTTGCCTCGGGGTGATTGCATGGACAAAAGTCTCCCAGGTGGAAGGTGTCCCCTGGTCAGTTGCCCGCTCCCCCGCAGCTTCCCACCAGCAGTGGGTCTCCCACGGCCCCAGCCCCTCCGGCCCCAGGAAACGCTCCCTCCCAGGCGCTCGCCTGGTCATATGGCTCGACTATGACAGTCACCCTTGGAATCGGCCACCCGGTCCAGGCCCGTGCCTCTGCTCACTGGTCCTCTTCCGCCCTCTAGGCCACGTGGCTCTAGGGCAGTGATGGCGAACCTATGACATGCGTGTCAGCACTGACACGCGTAGCCATTTCTGATGACACGCGGCCGCATGCCGAGGATGAAACATTTGCTGCTCCTGAGGATGAAACATTTGCGACTAGAGTCTTGGAGTTAGTTTTTTCCTCAAAGTGACACACTACCCGAGTTATGCTCAGTTTTTTGGCGAAGTTTGACACACCAAGCTCAAAAGGTTGCCCATCACTGCTCTAGGGGAAGCCTCTGCCCCGTGCGAACCGTGAGCGATCATGGGCACACGTGCTGCCTCCTGGGCCTCTAATCCAGGCACCCGGAGTCCCTGCTCCCTCTCATGCTCCCTCAGGACGGCATTTCCTCTCCACACTGCGTCTCCATTCCTGAGGTGCTGCTGCGGCAAGTGGAGGCGGGTCTATCCCAGCCGGGACACCAGGCAGGACAAGGCTCTTTCTCGTTCACACACACACACACACACACACACACACACACACACACACACGCCGAAGGAAAGCTGGGATTGGTTGCTAAATCTCTACCGGGATTGGACAGAGTAGGAACTGTCTGGCTTTGATGTCATGAAGCCGATGTAAGTGGCCACACGGGTGAGCCCCATGCCTGGAGCGGGGTGGCTTTCTCTGTCTCTCCTTCTGGGAGGAGTTTCGCTGGGTTTTTGTGCATAGAGAGCACCCTTGACAGCCCACGCCCTTGGGGTCCCTGGACGACTCCGCCCTCCATGACCCAGATGCAGGCTTCTCCACAGGCCCCAGGGCCCTTCCCTGAGGGCGATGCTCCGCAGACAACCCAGCCTTGGGGGGACCAGAGAGCCCGGGGTGCACAGGTCCACCGCTCTAGGCCTCACTCTCTCCATCAGGAAATGGCGGGGATTGGACAAAATAATCTTTTAAGTCCTTCAAGCATTAGCAGTCTAAATCGAGGGGTCTGTGGGACAACTGTGCTGTCTGGACAGCTCCCGGGGAGGCCCTCCGGCCACGAGGCCCTGGCACAGGCCCTGTCGGGAAGGGGCTGGAGGTTAGAGTCTGTTCACTGTCAGCTGTTGGCTCATAATTTCACCTGGAGCCAGTGGTGCAGGGCCTTTAGGCTGAAGGGTCCTGTAGGTTCCTGGTTGCTGGTTACAGGAACTGTTTGTGCTAAGAATCTTTAAAAAATGGGGGAAAAAGAGCCCTGGCCGGTTTGGCTCAGTGGATAGAGTATCAGCCTGCAGACCAAAGGGTCCTGGGTTCGATTCCAGTCAAGGGCACTTACCATGGTTGCAGAGTCCTCCCCAGCCTGGGCCCTGGTCGGAGCACATGCAGGAGGCAAACAATCAATGTGTTTCTCTCACATCAATGTTTCTCTCTATCTCTCCCTCTCTCTTCCACTCTCTCTAAAAATCAATGGAAAAACATCCTCGGGTGAGGATTAACCAAAAAAAGAAGAAGAAAGAACAATCATGTTTCTGATGGACAGAGGTGAGGTGCTTGGACCCTGGCCATGCTTCTTGATGGGGTGGGACAGCTCCCAGGGGCGTTTGGAAATGGGGGTGGGTGGTATTTGGCATCTCGGTGCCTAGAGTAAGGAGCTGCCAGCATTCCATTGTGGAGAGGACATACTGGGGATAAAGTGTTTGATGCCTGGGACAGTTCCAAGTAAATCAGGACTCTCATACCCCAAACTGCTGTCCTTCGTCAGAGACCCCCTGTGGCATGTTCACAGCCTGGAGACAGGACACATCTGGGGTGCCGGCCCCTTGAGAGGCGCAGCTGTAGAAAGGGACCCGGGGCCTCAGGTTCTGCTCTCTCACTGTAACAGTGGCCTCGTGTGGCAGCCACATTCCGGGGCTGGTGTCAGGGTCAAAGGCACTGTAATGCAAGTAAAGGGTCTGCATGGTGCCTGGCAAAAGCCAAGTGCTGCAAAGACACAGTGGGCACAGGCATGGTGAGGATGGTAAAGCAGGTGCGCCCGGTGCGGGGAGCTGTGGAGAGAAGGCACCGGACTCCGTCCCCGCTGCTCCGTCTCGTCCCAGGGGAAGGACCAGCTCTGGCCACCTACAAGCGCTCTGGTGCTGTCTGGGGAGATCGCCTCCTCCTGCCGAGGGCCTGGACTCCGTCTGTCTCCAAGACGCACACACAGTAGGGCTTCCGAATGCTGCCGCCGGACCCGCTCGCTGGGCTGGGTTCGGATGGACGCAGGGGTGAGCTGGCCCCGCTGGCCGATCCTCTCTGGGCCAGTTTTTCCAGCTGTGGGAAGAGGACAGTGAGAGTGAAGACAGACAATATACCAGAGGTAGGTTTCCCGTTGTTCGTATGGAGAACAATGCAATAATTAATAAATCAGACAAGAGCAAACTGGTTTGTGTGCTCACACTATAAACCTAGTTTTGCCCGCCTGCATGGGAGCAGAAGCCTTTGTGTGGAGATCAGCCTCGCCATGAACAGGAGCCTCACAGGTCCGCATGGCTGCCGGGCGGGATGGGCTAGCCCACACTTTGTCCTCGCATGACCTCGATCGGCAGGTTAAGTCACTGTGGTGCGAAGGTCCTCAGGCTGAGCCAGGAGAATGCCCACTGCTGGGAAAGGCGACCTTGGAGCCCAGATGGCAGATGCGTCTTTCCCCAGAGGAGGGCGGCCCTGCGTGGAGATGGGACCACCTGAATCAGAAAGAGCGTCCTGACGGGCAGACGGACCCCCACCTTCTGGTGGGTCCACACTTTACACAGCTGCAGCGGTGCTTACGCGGAGTGACGTCTGAGCTTCGGTCTTTCGTTGTGTCGTTGTTATTAGTATGATTGTAGGTGAGAGGTAAATGTTTGTTGAGGGTATTTATTTCACAGATTCTGCCTGTGTGCTAATGATAACACTGATAATGGCAACAAATACTAGGGGGACAGCCCTTTCTCACCAGGAACCATCACCACTGAACTCACCTACCTGCCAGCCCTCTGCACGGGTCAGTGCTGGCCAGGTCACACCTGACACAGGGGTCAGTGCTGGCCAGGTCACACCTGACACAGAGGTCAGTGCTGACCCAGGTCACACCTGACACAGAGGTCAGTGCTGGCCAGGTCACACCTGACACAGAGGTCAGTGCTGACCCAGGTCACACTTGACACAGAGGTCAGTGCTGGGCCAGGTCACACCTGACACAGAGGTCAGTGCTGACCCAGGTCACACTGACACAGAGGTCAGTGCTGGCCAGGTCACACCTGACACAGAGGTCAGTGCTGACCCAGGTCACACTTGACACAGAGGTCAGTGCTGGCCAGGTCACACCTGACACAGAGGTCAGTGCTGACCCAGGTCACACTTGACACAGAGGTCAGTGCTGGACCAGGTCACACTTGACACGGAGGTCAGTGCTGACCCAGGTCACGCTTGACACAGAGATCAGTGCTGGCCCAGGTCACACCTGACATAGAGGTCACACCTGACACAGAGGTCACACTTGACACAGGGGTCAGTGCTGGCCCGAGGTCACACCTGACACAGAGGTCAGTGCTAGACCAGGTCACACTTGACATAGAGGTCACACCTGACACAGAGGTCACACTTGACACAGAGGTCAGTGCTGGCCAGAGGTCACACCTGACACAGAGGTCACACTTGACACAGAGGTCAGCGCTGGTCCAGGTCACACTTGACACAGAGGTCAGTGCTGGCCCAGGTCACACTTGACGTAGAGGTCACACTTGACACAGAGGTCATACTGGCCCAAGGTCACACTGCTTGTACTCGGCAGAGCAGGGAATCACTCGTGGGGAGCCTGGCTCAGGGTCTGAGTGGGTGGCCATTGTGCTGAGTGCCCAGTGCTGGGCTAGGCCCCGGGATGGAGTGGTGAGCGGGAGGGGAGCTCACAGCCTGCAGGGCCCCTGCCTCCCTGCTCCCGAGGACCCGCTGTGCTCTCCCACCATCGTGGCTGTGCCCAGGCGGACACATCGCCCAGGGCCCTGCCTGTCTGGGGTGGGGGTGTGATGGGGCCCAGCGCCAGCTCAGCTCCCGGGGAGGAGCCCCATGAGTGAGACCAGTCAGTGTCCTGAAGGGGGAGAGCACAGTGCCCCTACCTCCTCCCCGGGCGAGGCCACGTGGTGATGTCAGTCCTCTGGGGGTCATTTCCGATGACTGGGGATAATTCAGGGTGCACCTGGGAGGAAGCCTCCATTGGCCAGACACCCCCCTCCCAGCCCAAGGGTCCCATGGGTGACGAATACCTGGTGTCCCCTTTCTTTCCACAAACGAATCCCCGTGGCCAGAAGCAGGGCAGAGCGAGGGAGTTGATGCAACGGGTATTTAGGTTTCGGGGGTGACCCTGGGGCAGCCAAATGCCTGGGGCGATTTCTGGTTTAAAAATATCGCTGTGCTATTTCCGCTCGGCTAATCTCGTGGCGGCGTGCAGCCTGTTCCGTGGCGCGGCATCGGGTGCTCCGTGCTACTCGCGAGGAGATTAACGGGGCTTACGGCTGGGCGTCTGTCACATCACAACCAAGCCCACGACTTCCATTTCCTATTAAAAACCCACTCTCCCCTCCAACCAGAGAGGCTCTGCTGTTGACCTGAGTGTCTCTCTTCCCATAGGAAGTGCTGTCCCTCCGCTCGCTCCCTCTGCATATGCCCACTCGGCTGGCCAGGGAAGCAGGAGCCGGCTGGGGAGTGAGGGAAAGGCGGCGTTTCCTGTCCAGGGATTTGTTTTCCCAATTAGGACTGTCCTCGGAGAGGGAAGTAACCTCACCAGGCCCCAAGCTTGTGGCAGAAGGCGCCCGGGCTTGGGGGCCAGGCCCGCCTTGCTGGGTGCTGGCTCTGGCTCCGTCTCGCTGTGTGATTTGGGAAATTACTCCCCATGAGCCTCTGCTCGCCCCTGTACATGCAACTCCCAGGGCCCACTTCCTTCCTGTGTGTGAGGATTACATGAGAACATGCCCTGGGAGCACAGAAGCCCGGGTGCATGCACACAGTAGGTGCTCTATTCATGGTAGGCTCCTTTCTTTGGAGAGCTCTGCGCCATTGGCCAGGCCAGTAAGCCATCAGGAAAATGGGTGTGTGGCCAAAAGGAAGTTAGGCACAGGCTCCAAGAACTCGACTAATCTCAGTCACCCTGTCCTGAGCGACCACGCAATACGCACCCGGGAGGAGCCTGCAAACCTCCCCCCGCGCCCACCTCGGAGGGCCAAGCCCGCTGACTCCGCCTCCCCCTCCCCAGTCCCACCCAGAGCTCTTGCCTGAAAGGTTTCTGTCGTGTCCCTCACACATGCCAGACCCACACCTGTCACCGAGCCACTGTGCGGGGGTCCTTTCCCAGGAGGGCCTCATTCCGGTCCTCCGTCCAAGCTCAGCTCAAGCCCCGTCCCAGAGCTTCCTCTCTGATGCTGAGTAATGGAACTCCCTCCCGGGGCTCCTGTGGAATCAGTGCTCAGCCCTCAGCTCACCGCCCTGGCTCTGGGGGACCCTTTCTGGCCACTCCCCTCTCTGATGCCTTCCCCACACCCGGGGCCTGCTGACCATGGCTGCTGCTCCTGATCCCCTGAGGAACCAGGTCTTTCCTGGTCCCTGTTCGCAAGGATGTGGGGGGAGGAGAGCCCTGAAGTGCGGGGGAGGAGGAGGTGAAGGGGTGGGAAAGGGCTTGGAGTCCCACAGGCTGCAGAGGGTGCTGTGCCCCGGCATCCTTTGCAGTCACCTTAGGCCTCCTGGCCCCTGGGGTGGGGGTTGCTGGGACCAGAACAGCAAGTCCATCCCTCAGACTCACACCTGGTCACGTGGCACCAAGCACTGTCACATTCTGTTTTACTGTTGGGCAGTCCTGGGGGTTGGGGGGTTGGTATGTGATGCAATCCTCCCTCTTTTGACACCACGGCTCAGAGAGGCTAGTTGGACTGCCTGAGGTCACATAGCTGGTCAGGCGAGCAGGAGGGAAGGTAGCTCTGTCAGACCCCCCGGCTCCGGCTGCTACACACACTCCTGGCTCTTCTCTGAGCTGCTGAGGCTCAGAAGACTCCAACAGGAGACTGAGAAGGAGGGAAAGCCCCACGTGAAGGCCACGCCAGCCTCAGCGAGGCCCTCGGGCCCGGCTACTCCCCTTCCGTGGCGAGGGGACTGCATACCCACTGCTGCCGCAGCCACTCACTGTGCCCTGGGGCCAGCCTTCACCTGGGCACATGGCAGAGATTTGAGGTGGCTAGTGCCTCAGTTTCCTCTTTGTGCATCTGCTCACTCCTTTCTCTGAGCAGGTGAGGTGAGACTGAATTCATGTTTATGGAAGGGATTCTGCGTTTTGAGCTGACAGGTGCCTGTGATGGTAAAATATGAGGGCCGATGTAAGTGCAAAACGCTCTTGTTTTACGCCCGAGGGTGATGTTTCCTGATAGCCACGTGCTGTCAGCCACAGCAGCAATGAGTGGTTTGTCTGAGCCTCCCCAGCCCAGGCTCAGAAGACAGCAGCTCACATCCACGCGGGAGAACCAGGAGGCCGCTCTTCTTTGCTGTAAATCTGTCTTTCATCTGCCCGGCAGGTGTCTGGACAGCCCTGGTCAATCCATCCATTAGATCTTCTCACTTGTGGCTGCTGAGACCCTGTCCTTGGCTCTGGCAGGCCCCGAGGCCCGCGTGCAGGCAGAGGCAGGCGTTGAGGTTGGCGCTCCTGCGGGAGGGTGGGGAGGCCTGGGAAGGGGCTGTCTCACAGGCTGGGAGGCTGGGACAGATGCCCAGCGGGAGAGAAGGAGGCTAGGAATGTGTGTTAGGGTTGTGTGTGTGTGGGGGGTCAGGCGGTGGAAGGAATGTTGGGGAGGAGAGTGCTGCCTATATTTTGTGGTTTGACTTGTCAGCTCCGTGCCCGGCGCAGAAAGGGAGGCAACGTTGGTTTTCGGCCCCGGATCTGGCGCGTATACTCGGTGTTACTTTGGGTAAGTTAGTTAACTTTGAGTCTTCATCTCCTTACCGTTCTTTGTAAAATGGAAATAGGATAGTAGCATTGCACCCTGGCCAGTTTGGCTCAGTGGATAGAGCGTCGGCCTGCAGACTGAAGGGTTCTGGGTTCGATTCTGGTCAAGGGTACGTACTTGGTTGCAGGCATCCCTGGCCCTGGTCGGGGCTCGTGTGAGAGGCAACCAATTGATATGTCTCTCTCACATCAATGTTTCTCTCTGTCTCTTCCTCTCCCTCGCATTCTCTCTTAAAAAAAAAATTCAGTGGGAAAATATGCTCAGGTGAGGATTAGTAACAACAACAAAAAGATTTTAAAAAAAGAATAAAATACTTAAAAAAAAAAAGAATAGTAGTGTCGCCTAGGAAGTCCTGCAGACGTGAAATCGTTACCGGGGACATCCTCCTCCTCCTTCCATATGTTTTCACCGCCCCGAGTCAGTTCCGGAGCTCTCTCCTCAGGAATCTCTCTGAGCCTCCCAAGCCCATTTGTCAGGCACCGGGCAGTCTTTCTGGGCCTCGATGGGTGCAGCTCCCAGCACCCACGAAGCTGCTGTGGTGAGGGGTCTGGTCGGCTAGGTTGTCTCGGGAAGCAGCCAGGACCCCAGAGTGAGGTCCCCTGTCCCCACAGGCTGGGCACTGTCTGAAGTGCCGGTCCTACAGCCCCCCCCACCCCAGGAAGGGTGTGTGTAAGTGTGTATAGCTGTGTTAATTCTGTCCCCGGATGGTTGAATATGGAAGCTGGCGGCCAGGTGGTGCTTGAGGAGCAGGAAGTCCCCTGTGTATTGCGGCGGTGGCTACAGATCTCATGGTTAGAAATCGGACTCTGGGCCCAGCTGGCCTGCGTCCGCCTCTCAGAGCCCTCACTCACCGGTTGTGTAGTCTTGGGTGAGTGGCTTTGATCTCTCAGTACCTTAGTCTCCTCAGCTTTAAACGAGGATGAGTATTATGCCCACCTGGTAAGGTAGTGGGGAGACTAAGAGAGGTCCTATAAGAAACGTGCGAACAATGGTGCCTGGCGTGTTGAAGATGCTCGACAATGATTTGTTGACTGAATCTCAGCAGGGAAGTCTCTCAGGAGGTGAGCAGGCTCGGGGAAGGGAACCTGGCGCAGGTGCATCCTGAGAGAAGCTTTCCTACACCTCAGTTTGCCCACCTGTGAAATGGTGTGATTGAGTGACCTTGGGGAATACTCCAGCCACTGCGAGTGGGCACATCTGAGCTTCTCGGGGCCTCCTGGTGGCCACCCTCCTCTTCCCCAGAGCAGACTTGCTCAACTACCAGAGAGGACTGTCCCAGGAGGCGGTGGGAGGAGGGGGAGGCGGTGGGAGGAGGGGGAGGGGGAGGGGAGGGGGGGATGCTGCCACTCCCGGAGCCTCGGGCACTCAGTGAGCAGTGCCCCGCGGGGCAGCCGATGCACTTGCTGTGAGAGGCCCCACGCCTCAGCTGGAGCCGAGGACGGACGTGTATCCAGCGCTGCTGCCCGTGGCTCCACGTGGCTCCTCAGGAGATGATGTGAACCGCTCTGACCAGTGAAGCTCAGTGGCCCCCTCAGCGCGCTGCCTGGTACAGTCTCCCCGGAGGCCCAGCTCAGAGTTAAGCCAAGAAGATGAATGCGGTCCAGAGTGGGCCCTGCCCCTGCCGTAAAGTTGTGGAAGTTGAGGGCAAGTGGGTCCCCTGCGCTCTGAGCAGCAGCCAAGCGGTTTGTGTGGTCCTTGATCTTCCTGGTGGAGAGGGCGTAGCTTCCGGCAGCAGACCTGGGACCAGGCTCTCTCCTCCTCCTGGTCAGAGGTGGTCCTTCTTAAAGGGGCAGGCCTCTCCATGGGGAGGCAGGGCCCTGATTCCCTCCTTCAGGGCTGCTCCCGTTGGGGCAGGAACGCTGAGGTCCCAAGCTGAGACTCGCCCTGCAGACGCTGCCCTCCCTGTCGGGTGGCCCTGCCCCAGCAGCAGCTGCCAGGGAGCAGGCTCTCCATGTGAGCGTGTGTGGCAGGGGCCACCTGCCGGGGGGATGGGGTCTGCAGCCTGGTCCATTCTCCCCACGTTTTACGGGCTGAGGAAACGCCCACCAGACAGGAAGGGCACTCCACAGGCCGCCATGGCAGGGGCAGGCTGAGAAGTGGGGCGGGCTCCTGCTCCCACACTCACATGCATCCGCTTCCGATACCCGTCGTCCTTCTGCTGTGGGTTGCACCTTTTCCAAACTGGCCTCCAGAGGTCAAGGCAGCTCTCAAGGTCTCCTGGCGTCTCCGTCTTCCAGGTGAGCATCCCCACTCCCTCAGCCATGCCTTGCAGAACACGGTCTTACACCTTTTACCTCTCGGCTGTGGTGCGTACAGAGTGCACTGAGACCCTCTTTGGGAGCAATGGAGCCACATGTCTGTTCTGGGGCTTATTCGCTGTGTCATCTCAAGTCGCCTACTTCTTCTCAGCCTGTAAAAGACAATGATGAAGAGGAGCAGTACCTCCTCCCCGCAGGAAGGTACAGGTGAACGGGGAGGTAAGGGTGTGAACCGCCTGCGTATAGGAGCTGCTCAATGAATATTTGTCATCTAAACAAGGGCTTCTGACCCTTCAGTGTAGCAGAGTGGTGGCTCCTCTTGCCACGCGATGTGTTAACTGTCCCTGTGCAAGGCCGGAGCCTCTGCAGGGCGGTCTGCCTCTGGCTCACCGTTGCCAGTGCCGGTAAACAGTCGGCGCTCAGTAAGCGCGTGTGGGACGAGGTGCTTGGCAGTCCTGAGTGTGGGCTCACTGCCTCTGGCTGTGAGGGTCTTACCAACTCCCTAACCGAGCCTCTCCCTTGCCCTGCAGCCCGCCCGGAGGATGCTGGCACCAGCCTCTACTTTGTGAATGACTCCTTGCAGCAGGTGACCTTCTCCAGCTCCGTGGGGGTCGTGGTGCCCTGCCCGGCCGCGGGATCCCCCAGCGCAGCCCTTCGATGGTACCTGGCCACGGGGGACGACATCTACGACGTGCCCCACATCCGGCACGTGCACGCCAACGGGACACTGCAGCTCTACCCCTTCTCCCCCTCCGCCTTCAACAGCTTTATCCACGACAATGACTACTTCTGCACCGCGGAGAACGCCGCAGGCAAGATCCGCAGCCCCAACATCCGCGTCAAAGCAGGTGAGGCCGGCCCCGCCCCGCTGCGGGGAGCGCAGTCTGGAGGGCCGAGATGGGGAGCGGGCAGCACCCATCATTCTGAAGACACATGTGTAACATTAGGGGGGCGGGGTTGGCAAAAGTCAGTCCCTCGAGGAAAGTTCTGTTCTTTGGGATCTTAGCTCTCTGCCATCACTGTAGGTCCTTAGGCTGAGAACACCCCTTGCTATTTATTTTTAATATTTGTTGATTTCAGAGTGGAAGGGAGAGGGAGAGAATGACAGAAACATCCATGATGAGAGAGAATCATGGATTGGCTGCCTCCTGCACACCCAACACTGGGGATGGAGCCACAACCCGGGCCTGTGCCCTGACAGGGAATCAAACCGTGACGACCTGGTTCCTAGGTCGATGCTCAGCCCCTGAGCCACGCGGCCGGGTGAGAGCACCCCTTTCTGAGTCTCAGTTTCCTCACCTACAAAGGGTTCGCCAGTCTCTGCCCTGCTTCTCACCGCCTGTGATCACTGTGAGATCGCACACATCTACATGCAGTGCTCCTGTCGGTGCTTGACTCATGGAAAACATCCAATGAGCTCTTTCCTTCCTTCGTAACTTAAAAATAAAAACTTTATTAAAACAACTAGAGGCCCGGTGCACGAAATTCATGCACGGAGCAGGGTGGGGGGGTGGTCCTCAGCCTGGCCTACACCCTCTCTCAATCTGGGACCCCTCGGGGGATGTCCAACTGCTGGTTTAGGCAGAATTGGGCACTCTTGCAATCCATGACCACTAGTTCCTAACTGCTCGCCTGCCTGATCACCCCTAACCACTCTGCCTGCCTGCCTCATCACCCCTAACCACTCTGCCTGCCTGCCTCATTGCCCCTAACCACTCTGCCTGCTTCATTGCCCCTAACCACTCTGCCTGCCTGCCTGCCTCATTCATTGCCCCTTACCATTCTGCCTGCCTGCCTTATCACCCCTAACCACTTGCCTGCCTGCCTGATCACCCCTAACCACTCGCCTGCCTGCCTGATCGCCCCTAACCACCTCTGCCTTGGCCCCTGTCACCACAGCTTCGTCCGGAAGATCGTCTGGCTGTCTGGTCTAATTAGCATATTACACTTTCATTATTATAGATATATAAAGAGAAGTGCATTTATTATACGCATGCAGCATGATGCAGTTCCTAAAGTCTAACTGATACCCAGCTCAGGACATGCAGTCAGTCACGCGGAAGCCCCCTTATGCGTTTCCCATCACCAGGCCCCGAGAGAAGCCACTGTCCTGACTCCTGCCATGTTGATATTGCCGGTGTCTGTACTTTATAAAACACAGTCCGTGTTCTCTTGAGCCGTTTGCTCACCGTTCTGTGTGTGGGATTCACCCCTGCTGCTGTGCGGGGCAGCCATGCATCTCATCGCTGCGGTCTCCTGCTCCCCACGCTGCCCTTCATCCACCCTGGTGACGGCCGTGCGAGGCCAGTGTTTCTCACGAGAACAGCCATTCCGGTCACATTCACGGTGGGAAACTGTTAGCAGGGACTGCGTTTGGCCTTTGGAAGTAGTAAGAGGTCAGGGCAGTGAGGCTCCTCGGGTGGCTGCTCTAAAGAAAACAGAAAGTCTCATTTCTGGGAGGCAGGTCCTCAGGCCTGGCATGACCCCGGGCAGCTGCTTGGCGAGGACGGCCCTGTGCCAGCCTCAGCTGTGAGGGCGCCTCCACAGGAAGAAAGCAGGGACCTTGGGGAGTGGTTTTCTGGGAAGAGCTGTGGTGGGAGAGGATAGGTGGCCTCGGAGCCCCCAGCAGGGGTCCCGGCCTTGAGCACCGTGCTTCGGCACAGGAGAGAGCTCTGGAGTGAAGTCTCTGACTCTGGGGCCGCCGGGCTCAGGAGTGCTTGTCGCAAGTACAGGTTCCGAATCGCTGGGCCCAGGTGTGTGGGGAGTGAGGAGGGTGAGACTTCTTCATTAAACAGCTGACCTTCTTCCCACTTCGTTTGGGGGGAGGGAGTGACTTCAGAACCCAAGGCCATGCTCAGAGCCTCGCCTGTGGGCTCCCGTGGGGTTGCCTTTCAGGAGCGGCCCTTCCTTTGTCCCCTGAAACGCAGGGGGCCGGCCGGGAGGGAGCACGCCTGGGCCAAGAGGAAGTGAGGTCACATGACCTGGCACAGACCCTTCTTTGGGTTTGGGTGCAATTCTCACAATGACCCTATAGAGTGTTTCCAGCCAATGAGGGACCGAGAGAGACCCCGTCAGCTGCCCAGAGCGCGCCAGTGCTCACAGAGATGGCACTGTAATGAGGCCCAGCCCCGTGGCCCTGCCTCCGGGTGCCAGGCCTTCTCCCTGCTGCATTACTATTACTGTCATTATTGTTATTATTATTTCCTTTTACAGAGTAGGAGGCAGCGCCCGCATGCCTGACACCCTAACCACTGGCCTCTGCTGGTCCCTCAGCCCATCCTGGGGGTGTACCCCAACCCCACCCTCTCCTCCTCCCCTCTGCTTCCCTCCAGGGTCAGCTTCCCTCAGTCTCCCCCGTGTGCACCCCATACCTGCAGTGCTGCGCCCAAACCCAGGAAGAGCCAGCGGCAGCGCCTGCCTCCACCCCTCTCCCTCCCACTCAGCTGTGTCTCTTCCCATCACACCACACCAGCGCTGGGACGGAATGGAGCCCTCAGCAGGCAGCAGGGCGGCCCGACAGGAAACACAGCAATTAAGAGGCTCTTGATGAACCTGGGGGCGGGGGTGGGGGACTGCTGGGCCCGGATGTCCCCCTGACAGCCACGGCACGGGGGGCAGGAGGGCACCACCCAGGTGCCTGCTGAGGACAAGGTTGGAGGCAGTGGGGCTCCGGATTCCCTCGGCAGAGAAGGGGTCGAAGGATGGAGCGAGCCCCCAGGAGAGGCCAAGCGGAGGAGGACAAGGAGGGGCAGGCCCCCGGGCCCCGCTAAGGCTGGGCCCGTCCACATGGGCCTGACACGTGGAGTGGCTACAGGTTTCAGCCCCAGAACCAGCCGGGACTGGCGCACTGGGAGGAAGGGTCTGAGGCCGGAGGCGGCTCAGGTGCTGGCAGTGTTAGGAGGTGGAGAGAGCAAGGAGGCTGTGCTTCGCAGGAGCGTGGAGACACCCGCCCGCCCGTGTCTCCGCACGCTGCGTTTCTAGAGACACAGAGAGCGACAACCATTCTGCCCAGGAAGCCAGCAAGCCCCCAGTTCTGCTCCCGTCCTCCACTTCCCCAAACTGCTTCTCACAGTGCGTGGCTTGCCCAAACCCAACAAAAATCTGTTATGAGATCACGCGTCCATTTTTATTTGGCAACTTATGGCCCCCGTGCCCAAAACTCTTGCCCCCTGAGCCAAGGAATAATGTGGGAACTCCAGTTTGGCTTCCTTGGATGAATTCTAGAATCTTCCCTCACATCACACCCCTGTTGAATGTGATCACACTGCAGGCCTCAGGCGCCTCAGCGTCCTTCCCGTTCAGTACAGTTTGTTAGCGCCTGGCTGTGGGCGGCCTGTGTGGGATTTGTGGACCTTGTGAAGGAAGGCTGGTGTTTCAGAGGCAGAGTGGGCTGCCTGAGGGCGGGGGGGTGGGAGAGGAGTTTGCTAAAGAAGGAGCCGCACAGGCAGAAGTCAGATCCTGGCAGGGCTCGGCTGTGTGGCTCAGTGGTTGAGCATCGACCTATGAACCCCAAGGTCACGGTTTGATTCCCTGTCAGGGCACATGCCAGGTTGTAGTCTCCATCCCCAGTGGGGGTCATGCAGGAGGCAGCTGATCAATGATTCTCTCTGATTGATGTTCCTCTCTCTCTCTGCCTCTCTCTTCCTCTCTGAAATCAATTAAAATATATTTTTAAAAAATCCTGGCAGGGACTCCTGGGCCAGGTAAGTAGGAGGGTGGGAAGAGGTGGGGGAGGCTGAGGCTGGGGTGCTGAGGGAGCTGAGGGCCTCTCTGGGCCCCGTGTCCAGTGGAGCTGACACAGGCCCTCCCGGCCATCTCTCCGCAGTGTTCAGGGAACCCTACACCGTCCGGGTGGAGGATCAGCGGTGCATGCGTGGAAGCATGGCCGTCTTCAAGTGCCTCATCCCCTCCTCCGTGCAGGAGCACGTCAGCGTGGTGTCCTGGGAGAAGGACACGGTCTCCATCGTCCCAGGTAGGAAGACCGCAGGCCACGCCGGTACGGGGACGGGGGCGGGAAGCAATGTCGCAAGGGTGTTGTGGGGCGGTGAGCTCGCCGAGGTCTTGAGGCTGGCTCTGGGGAGCAGTTTGCTGTTGTTCTGGTGATGCTTCGGCAAGGTGTCTTTGGTCGCCGCTCGGTGCCCTCGGTGTGGGAGGTGCACAGTGTGTGCCAGCAGCCTCCGCCAGGTGTGTGGGGCCCTGACCCCTGACCCTGGGTCTTTTCTCGCCCTTGCTCTTCAGGATGGTAGTTGAGGCTGGAAGGCTTGTTTGTGGAGGTTGTGGGAGAGGAGCGTAGAGGCTGGTGTGGGGCCCGCGTCCTTGCATTTCTGCAGGGCCGTCTGGGGCTTCTTTCATGAGGCAGCTGAGACCCCTCAGAATCCTGGCTGTTCACCCCCGCCCCTCTCCCTCCCTCCCCCCCTCCCCCACCGCCGCCTGGCCCTGGGAGGCGAATGCCAGGCGGCAGGCTCACCTGTCAGGCTGCTGGGGTGCAGCCTTCAGCATCGGCTCCTTTTCCTGGTCAGGGTTCCCTTCGGCAGAAAAACAGACCCAAGAGAGGACTCCAGTCCTCAAAATGCCTCCAGGCCTCGTGACACACCGTGTCCCTCATCCCACCTCCCCGCTCCCCACGGCCCAGGGCAGAGGCCCGGCGGCCCCTCTTCCTTCTTCCAGGGACCTGGCTTCTGTTCTGCAGAGGAGGCACTTGGCCTGGTGCTGAGTGCCCTTCAGCGTTGACGTCCCATCACCAGTCACACGAGGTGACTCTGCCGCTCAGGTGTCCGGGTTAGTTGGGGCAGACAGACTTCTGTGCGCGCAGCCTCGGAAGTGAGGCTTCCCAGCTCTGGCGCACTGGGCCCTGTGGGAGGCCGTGGAACAGCCCGGTGCTCTGGCCCCTGTCGGGACCCTCCCCTCGGGGGAGCCCGGCCTGGCAGGGGTGAGGGTCTGGGTGGTCCCAGGGCCCAGCTGGGAGAAGACGGGCGCCTGGGCGTGTTCGCAGCTAACGAGGCAGCACCCTTTCTGTGAGACAGTGGCGTGTGCTTTGCTCTTGGGACGTATTCCTCCTCTCACTCGCGGGCAGATGGCCAGCTTGTCCTGTCTCCCAGCCCCAGACCTGGTGGTGGGCAGGAGTCCGAGGCCGCGTGAGCAGCTGCCCCCCCTGCATGTGAAACCACAGTGAGCGGGAGAGGCTGGGTGCGCACTCGGGCTGGGGCGAGAGCCTATGCGGGCAGCACACAGGGGCGCGGGCATGCCAGAGACCCGGACGGTGCTGGAGCGGTGGCTGGGCCCCGCCAGGTGGCCACGTGCAGCTCCACAGGGTCTGGGACGAAGAGGCCGGGACTCCTGTGCCCCGATGAGGCACGAGGTGCACAGCCCCCAGGGGTGATGCTGCAGGGACCATGGGCTGCTGAGCCCAGAGAGACTTGGACCTGCCACCTCTCTGGGTGAAGCCCCAACAGTGATGGGGACTGCATGTCCTGTCTGTGCACAGGCAGACGGAAGGTGATTCAAAGTCCTACACACGCGCTTTATGGACTAAGTTATACTCATTAAAATAAGAAGACAGAGAAAAGGAGGAGGAGAAAAAAGGAGAAGGAATTCTGAGTGCTTCCTATATGCCAGGCACTGGGCTGAGGAACGTTCATGTAATATCTCATTTTATCCGTATAAAACGCCCATACGTGTACCTTCACCCTCCCCTTTACGGAAGAGGAAGCTGAGGCTCGAAGAAGTGAAGTAACTTCTGGGTCACACAGCTAGTGGAGGGGCAGGGCAGACCCAGGCCTGTCTTCCCAGCCTGTGTACTTAACGCACAGGGAGCTGCCTCCCACCTGCACAGGGAGCTGCCCCCCCACCTGCACAGGGAGCTGCCCCCCCCACCTGCACAGGGAGCTTCCCCCCCCACACCTGCACAGGGAGCTGCCCCCCCCACCTGCACAGGGAGCTGCCCCCCACCTGCACAGAGAGCTGCCCCCCACCTGCACAGGGAGCTGCCCCCCCACCTGCACAGGGAGCTGCCCCCCCACCTGCACAGGGAGCTTCCCCCAACACCTGCACAGGGAGCTGCCCCCGCACCTGCACAGGGAGCTGCCCTCCCCACACCTGCACAGGGAGCTTCCCTCCCCACACCTGCACAGGGAGCTTCCCCCCCACCTGCACAGGGAGCTGCCCCCCGCACCTGCACAGGGAGCTGCTCCCCCCCCGACCTGCACAGGGAGCTGCCCCCTCACCTGCACAGGGAGCTGCCCCCTCACCTGCACAGGGAGCTGCCCCCTCACCTGCACAGGGAGCTGCCCCCTCACCTGCACAGGGAGCTGCCCCCTCACCTGCACAGGGAGCTGCCCCCCACCTGCACAGGGAGCTGCCCACCCCCACCTGCACAGGTGTGTCCGCGAGAGCGGCACCGTGAAGGCTTGTGTGCTGCGGGCAGCGAGGCCTCGGCCTCCTGAGGGGAGAAACATCCGTGCTGGCTTTTCGGGGAGGCTTTTCGGAACCAAGTCAAATGCAGTGATTCATAAGCGTCTAGAATTTAGGACCCGACTGCCTGGGCTTGACACTCACTCCACTGCTTACCAGCTGGGCCAGTCACTTACCACCCCAGAGCCTCAGTTTCCCCAACCGTATGCAATGAGGAGGAGGATTAACTACTTAAGAAGGAAAAGCGTTTACATGGAGCATCGGAGTCTGCGGGAAGCGTGGAGGACGGCCCTGCTCTGATGTGACCCGCGGTGCGGGGAGCGCCCCGTGCTGCTGCTTCCTGGTGGGCATGTGTGTCATTACGTAACAGGATCTGTGTCCCCGCAGGACTGGGCTTCCTGAGGGTGGGAACGGGACTGCTCTCCTCCACATTCCCTGGCTCCTAACACCGCCCCCAGCACACGCAGGGGTGCCCACCGCCGTTCAGGGTTGACCGACGGCACGGTTGGGGAAGGCATGTGGGGACAGCGTGGACAGAGGCGCTGCAAGAACAGTTAGCGTAGGGCGTAGGGAGCGAGCAGCCCAGCTCAGAGAGCAGAGAAGGGGTGAACTTGGCCCCTGGGCTCGGTGCTGGCGTCAGCGAGCTGGGGAGGGGGTTTACTTGGTGAGACTCTTGCAGTGGGTGCTTCGGGCCATCTTTCATGTGGGGACTGGGCTGTGGCCCCAAAGGGCACAGTGCTCAGTGGGTTTGTGCTCTCCTGCAGGCACTGGAAGCTTGGTTCTGCAGGACCCCGTTCTCTCCTTCAGCCTTGGAGACTTCCTCCCCTGCTCAGCCCTCCAGCCCTCCCATTATCATTCGAGATCTCATTACACCTACAGTTTAGATCAGGGACAGACTCCCCAAAGCACACACATCCAATACCCGCACCCGGAGGAATCCCTGAGATCCAGAGACAGTGGTTGGGCCATTCAGGCTCTGTAGCTGAGGCCCAGAACCTGGGCCTGCACGTTGCATGCTTTCATTTTGGAAAATACAAATTCTTCATAGATTTTTTTTCATAAACATATGATTCTCTGCTATCCAAGCTCACACTGGACTGTGTGTGCGCTTGATTGTGTTGGCTGGTAGGTTGGAAGGCGGCCATGCTGGGGGAGATGGAATGATGAGGTTGCCTTGGGTTAAGGAAGGACCCGGAGCCGGCGTTCCATCCCATCCAGGGAGCGTGGTGTCGACTCTGCAAGGCTGGGCTCAGCTTCGTCACCAAGCACAGGGCCAGCAGGAGCAGGTGCTCAAGGGCAGGGGCAGAGGCTGAGGTGGCCAATCAGGCCCGGGAGAGCAGGTGCTCTGGGA
Source organism: Ia io (assembly GCA_025583905.1). Lineage (NCBI taxonomy): Eukaryota > Metazoa > Chordata > Mammalia > Chiroptera > Vespertilionidae > Ia > Ia io. The sequence continues at coordinate 83,277,006 of JAJQQW010000015.1, read as the reverse complement.
GGAAGGGGTGGGTCCAGGCTCCTGGGAATGAGGAGCCAGCCTTCAGGATTTCTCCGAGGGGCTTTGGAAGGAATTCGAGGCTTGGGGCTACACAAGCGCTGTGTATTGGAAAGTTGTTCCCAGGCTGGCCTCCCCGCTGCCCACATCTGGGAGGGGGAAAGGGGTGGGCAGGTAAGCTCCTGGACCGGCCTCTGACTCGAAGCCGGTGTTGCTGTGCTCTCCCAGGGGTCTGTGGGGCTGGAGAGCCATCCCCAAAGTGCTGCTTTCCTGGAGCTACACCTGCCCCTTCCTGCACCCCTTCCTTCCCTCCAAGCAGCCACCTCCCCTCCGTCAGGCCGTTTAAAGACGTGTGGGCAGAAGCACAGCCTCCACCTGTGCTGGGCGGACTCCTACCCTTACTTCCCTCCCAGGGACTTGGTCTCCAGGGGAACTCGCTCTTCTGAGCGGGCGGCCTGGGAGTCACAGGGCCAGGGCTGTGCACGAACATACCATTAAGGCCTGCAGTAAAGCCGAGCCGGTTTAATTTCCCATCTGCACGCTCGCCATTACGATGCGTGTTATTGGATATAGAGATAAATCCGGCCCTGTTTCTAATAGCTTTTAATTTCCACCAGACCTGATTATATCGATGCGGGCTCCTGCGGGAGTTTCCCAGCATGCTCTTCCCCAGCATCCTGCGGCGGCGGTGGCCCCGGCGGGGAGGTTGGGACACGGCTCAGATGCAGGCCAGATGTGTTTGCTGCTGCCCTGGAGGCCAGGCCTGGAGCCGCTGCCTCGTCTATGGGAACAGGGCTCCTGGATGTGGGCTTGTCCTCCGCCCTGGCCGGGCCGGGCGCACACTGGGCACACTGCGTGCTGGCGAGGGGCGGCAGGGCAGGGAGGACTCCGGCCCAAGGGGTCTTTTCCAAAAGTGGGCAGTGCTCCCTGCCTGCAGCGCCTGTGCCCAAGGTGACCGCCAAGGAGCCCCACCCTTCCCACGCCCGCCTCCCCAGGGCCCCACGTCCTTCATGGGTTTCTGCAGCTCTTTTCTCTGGGCTGCTGCCTGCTGCGCGGGCCTGCATCAGCCCCTCCTCTCCTGCGCACGCACCGCCCCCGCCCTGGTCCCTACACTTGGGTCACGTGTCCTCTTCCGCAAGCCCTCACCTAACCCGGGGCAGAACCTCTCCCTCTGGTTCCACCCCTGCAGCGCTCACTCCGTCTGTCGTCTGTCGTCGGCGATGTTTCTATCTGTCCGTCTGCTGCAGGAGGGTGAGCCTTACATCTCTTCCTCCCGAGGGTCCGCAGCACCCGCCACAGCATTACACGAGACAACGAACGATGATCTCTCTCCTGACTGAGACCTGGTGGTCGGCATTGTGTGTACATGCACACATATTACCTCTCATCCTCACAATACTCTCTGAGAGAGAGAACATTTTTGTTGTGTTGGTCTCCCTCCCCGGCCCTCACCCACCCAATCTGATGCATGAGGACATCGCGGCTCAGGGAAGTTAAGCAACTTACCCCGGGCCGCACAGCGAGAGGCAGCCTGGTTTGAGCTGGGACCCCGTGGGAGGCTCTGCCCCGCTGCCTCTCCAGAGCAGGCTTTCCATTCACAACGGACTATCCTCGGTCTCCACAGAGGAGGAGGGCCGCCCCTGGCTCCAGGACTTGTGTGGGGACCGGAGGTGTGTGTGCACTGACCACAGGTTTTGCTCTTCTGAGGGGCAGTGGTCTCCAGCTGAAAGGTCCCTGGACGAAACAGGCCTCTCACAGGAGGCGTTCCTGGGAGCTGGCTGTGTTTCTGGACCCGGGGGAGACACAGAGACAGTCTGACTGGACATTCAGGATTCGGTTCATGCTGTCAGCTCTGATGGACAAGGACGCATGATCTCAACACAGCACGCAGTCGAGCATGGTCCAGGTCGGCGTGGAAAGCGGACCCGACTTGTTGATTGCATTTGGCTTGGGCTGGTCCTAAGGCTGCTTTGGTCCCGGGAGTTTGCACCCACGAGGAGGGGGTGGCAGAGCAGAGAGAGGAGGTGGGTCTGGAACCAGGGTGCACACATGGCTACAAATGAGTGGGTCCCAGGCTGTCCTAGCTGGGAGGGCCTGCAGGCCGGGAATCCACCCGCCCTCACCGAGGAAGAAGCCCAGGCCCGACCGAGCTCTCACGCCCCCTTCGGCCCTCTCCTGCCCATTCTTGGGGCGCGTGACTCTAACTCCTCATGGGGGTTTCTCTTTTATTGGCAGACTTTCCCCCTCTTTGCCTGTCTAAAATCTACCCATCTTTCAAAGTCCGCTTCAAATATGACTTTTTCCATGGCATCTTTCCCAGTTTCTGCTAAGAATGGATTTAAAAGTCACCAGAATAACCTCTAGGGTGTGGCAGGAAGTAGCCAGGCTGCAGAGTCCGCTGGTCTTAATTGGTGACCCGGGCAAATTCCTTTCAAAGCCTCAACTTACCCACAAAATGGGGACAATGAAACCCGTGACACATGGAAGTCTTTAGATGAAAATTAAGCCTCTGGAGAGATGCATGCTCAGGTGGAGGAGCGGCCTAAGCCAGCAGGGAAGTGGCCACTCAGCTTCGGGACATTGCCTGACCTCGGGCTCTGCTGCCCTCTCTGGGGGCTGGGGAGGCAGAGCACAGGGTAGCCAGGGGTCAGCCGCCTAGAGCCGCAGTGCTGCTGGGTCACAGATTCCAGAACGGCTCCCCTGAACGCGATCTTGAGAAAGCCGTGCGCAGTGGCTGGATCAGCGGCCACAGCGGTGTTTGAATTCACACAGGCCGTGATACTATATGGGCAGGATGAAGGAGACAGTGGCGAGATGTGGTATTGTTAGTCTCTGCATCCACTTGTGCCTTGCGTGGTTCCTGACCAAACATATGTTTAGGCACAGAATGACGGCATGTGGTTTGGCACCAACACGGCAAAGATCAACTCCGCAAACCACCTGGGTCTCACCTGCTCCAAGGGCTCCATCCCTGACTCGTGAATGACTAGTGTCTCCGTAACGCGCCGTCTGCGAGGTGCTTTCCCATGACCTCATCCGCTCCTCACAGTAACCCTTACCTTCCCCGTTTCAGGCAGGGGCGGACGCAGTGAGATGGGTGACTTGCGCAGTTAGAGGAGCGTGGGAGGGGAGGAAACGCACGGATCAAATCCACATGTGTGCAGAAAGAAACCCACTTCCTCGTGCCTTCAAGCACAGCGTGGCCCCAGCCAGCTTGGCTTAGTCACTAAGCCTTAGTGGATGGAGTGTCAGCCTGCAGACTAAAGGGGCCGGGTTTGAGTCCCATCAAGGACACATGCCTGAGCTGCGGGCTCCTCCCCGGCCCAGACCTGGTCAGGGCACATTCAGGAGCCAACCAATCATTGTGCTTCTCTCACATCGATATTTTTGTCTTTTTTTCCCTCTCTCTTCCACTCTCTAAAAAGCAATGGAAAAATATCCTTAAGTGAGGATTACAGAACACACACACACACACACACACACACACACACAATCCGGTTTGCAGGTTAGAGATGACAAGGAAGCGTTCAGAAGGGGCACAGGGACTCTCTCCCCAGCCAGGCGCCTAACCTGAAATCATCATCGTGGTTGAATAATGGTTAGCGAGGGAATAAATGACCAGGCATTCAGCTCTTCTGCAGCCAGTGCTTCTCACGCGTGGTTTCACTTCATCCTCACAAGTGTCCTGTGCAGCGGGCACCATTATTGTCCCCATTTTGCAGATGAGGAGCCTGAGGCACAGTCTTCTGCTCACCTGCCCACGGCCAAAGAGTGCGGGCGGGGTGGAGCCGGTGCCGAGTCCAGAGCGCTGTGAGCTCTTGGAGATGCCGTGAGCCGCCTCTCACACTGTGCCCTGCTGCCTGTGCCACCTTTCCTGTGTAGCGTGCCCTCCGGCTCACACAGCAGTTCACAGGCATCGCACTGAATCCAACCCCAGCCGAGGGAGACACGTGCTTGACCTCACTTCACAGACAGGGAAACCAAGGCCCCGGTGGTGGGGGCATCTCCCCAAGGCTGCGCAGCCAGGGAAGGGACTACCGGGGCTCTGGGTTGATGCCTGCACCCTCCCTGTGCCCTGGCCAGAGGGCTGCTCAGCATCTGCACACCTGTTGGTGTCTCCGGCAGCATTCTCCGCAGCTCCTGAGACGGGCAGACGTGTGTGTGTGTGTGTGTGTGTGTGTGTGTGTGTGTGTGCGCGCGCGCGCGCGCGCGCGCACGCACAGGTATGCACTCAGGGCCGCTGGCGGTGAGCACATGTTGTGTTTTGCTTTCCCATTTAGTCCATGGCAGGCACTACATTTCCAGAGCGCCTACTGGGCAAATTTCACAGATGTAAGACAATTGCAGGCAAACATGGTGCCCGGATCACGCCGTGGCAGCGGGCGGGAGCAAGCAGCATTGTTTGGTTAAGTTGGCACCTCTGTAAGTGACCCTGGAATCAGAGCGGAATTCTTTATAGAAGGTTATGCTACACATAAATCATTGTTGGACGGCCTCGTTGTTGTTTAATGCCTACCTGACTGTGCTGTGGGCTAAGAATGTGTGTTTAGTGAAGTCAAGGGTTGCAGGGAAATTATAGGGTTTTCCACAACCCATTTGCTTGGCTGGTGTTCACATCAGAATCAATCTTGCCTTTAGTTCTCAATCTCATTGCAAACATACAGTATTGCTTGCCGAGTTCTGGCGTTGGATGCAGGGTAGCGTTTATTCAGAGGAGCCAGCGGTGCCTGCAGAATGGGAGAGCTATGTATAGATGGCACTTCCTGCCAAGCCTGTGATTTTGAACTCTGTTGCGTATCAGCGAGACTTCGCTGCCAGAGCTGGAGTCACACTGGGGACAGGACTATGGTTCCGAGCAGAGGCCTGCGCAGGTGCAGTGGGGAGCTGCGTCCGTCTGTCCGTAGGCCTTGAGCCTCATGGCTCCAGCACATGGTAGGCACTCAGACTATGGTCGTCATTTGCCTGGAGGAACATTTACCAGCAGGCGATTGACCCTCAATTCGGTTGTAAAGGGGATGGATAAAGGAAGAGAAGGCTGTGGCTCTGGGGCTGCTAGAATAAAGTCCTCATTGCTCCTGTTATGCCCCGAATCAGTAGGACTTGCTTGGAGCCCCTCTTTGATGGAAAAGCTGCACAGCAAAGCTACAGGGCGTGAGCTGTGGCCTCAGGAACGTGGGCTCAAATCCTGATCCTACTCCTTACTTACCATATGACCCTACGTAGGTCCTTGAACCTCTCTGGCTTCAATTTCCTCAAAGAGAGGATTAGAAAATATGTACTTTTCCTATGTAGGAAAACATATTTTCCATGTTACCTTATATTTTTCAATATAGATATGCTTTCAATAAATAGGTTCTCTATATGTAGGTTTCAGTTTTTCCCAGTGCTGAGCACACAGACACAGGACAGGATTAGTCATTTTCTCCTTGTGACCAGGAAGGAAGGAGGAGTGAATTTCCAGGAGTGAGCATCCAGGCGTGAGTGTACAGGTGTGAGCACCCAGCTATGATCATCCAGGAGTGAGCATCCAGGAGTGAGCATCCAGAAGTAAGCATCCAGGAATGAATACACAGGTGTGAGCATTAAGGAGTGAGTACACAGGTGTGAGAACCCAGGAGTGAGCATCAGGTGTGAGTACACAGGTGTGAGCATCCAGGTGTGAGCATCCAGGTGTGAGCATCCAGAAGTGTGAGCATCCAGGAGTTAGTACATAGGTGTGAGCATCCTGGAGTGAGCATCAGTTGTGAGTACACAGGTGTGAGCATCCAAGAGTGAATATACAGGTGTGAGTATCCAGGAATGAGTACACAGGTGTAAGAATTCAGGAGTGAGTATACAGGTATGAGAAATCAGGAGTAAGTATCCAGGAGTGAGCGTTCAGGTGGGAGCATCCATGAGTGACTACACAGGTGTGAGCATCCAGGAGTGAGCATCAGGTGTGAGTACACTGGTGTGAGCATCCAGGTGTGAGCATCCAGGAGTGAGCATTCAGGAGTGAATATACAGGTGTGAGCATCAGGAGTGAGTACACAGGTGTGAGCATCAGGTGTGAGCATCCAGGAGTGAGAACACATGTGTGAGCATCAAGTGTGAGTATCTAGCAGTAAACATCATGATGTGAGCGCATCAGGAATGAACATCATGGTGTGAGCACATCAGGAATGAACATCATGGTGTGAGCGCATCAGGAATGAACATCATGGTTTGAGCGCATCAGGAATGAACATGTAGGTGTGAGCGCATCAGGAATGAACATGTAGGTGTGAGCGCATCAGAAATGAACATCATGGTGTGAGCGCAACAGGAATGAACATTTAGGTTGTGAGCATGTAGGTATAAGCAATAGGTGTGAGCATATTGGAGTGTGAACTGGTTGTTATCATCTTGGGGGTGTAGTTTGGCTTTTAGGGCTATGGGCATAAAGTTGGGATGATGAGAAATCCCTATAGGCAGAGGCAGGCTAAGCTCTGTGACCCCACAGGCAGAAGCCCACTCCCTAAGCTTTGACCTTGGCCTTTGTGTTCTACCGCGTGTTGCTGTGTAAGGTCCTCAGGAGCTCAGGCAAGTGTGTTACTGGCTGCCCCACCCCCTGTGCAGTGACTGCTGGGCTGGGTGGAGGTGGGAGGGCAGGAGCAGGAGGGCCCAGAGGTTGGCTTCACTATGGCCTCAACTTCGGAAGTTTCCCTCTCACACCTAGAGATCCCCTCCCTCCACTTCAGGGTCAGAGCAGATCTGAAGCCCCATGTCTTAGGGACCTGGAATCTGCCAGAGTTCTGGAGAGTCTGCTGAGAAGCAGATGGCAGGGTGGGGCAGACGGCTGTGGCAGTGAGTGGCAGGGGCTGGGAGTGGGGACAATGGTGGGGTGTGGGCTCCGAGGTCAGCTCTGCTGGGCCCTGGGGTCACCAGGGAGGAGATGACCTTTGTCCTCTGTGCAACAGTCTGGTGGGCTCTTAGGCCATGTGAAGCAGAGGAAGAGGAAAGGGCTGTATCTAGAATATTCTGGAGGCTGCTGTTCCTGACATAGGCCTAGGGCCGTGGTCGGCAAACTGCGGCTCGCGAGCCACATGCGGCTCTTTGGCCCCTTGAGTGTGGCTCTTCCCCAAAATACCACAGCCTGGGCGAGTCTATTTTGAAGAAGTGGCATTAGAAGAAGTTTAAGTTTAAAAAATTTGGCTCTCAAAAGAAATTCAATCGTTGTACTGTTGATATTTGGCTCTGTTGACTAATGAGTTTGCCGACCACTGGCCTAGGGTGGCAGTTGTGCAAGGCCTGATAGGACGCACATCCGCGGGCCTGCGCCCAGGAAGGGGCACAGAGTCCATGAGGCTGTCGCTGGCAGTGCTGTGTTCCATGTCGACTCCGTCCCCTGATGTATGGAAATGGCCGTGTCGGCATAAGCAGTGATGAGCTGGTGGATTTTCAGTTCATCACTTAGTTTAGCAGATGTTTTCTGAACACTTCCTGTGCACAAGATGCTGCTGTATGGACAGTGACTCCAAGAGCCTTTGCTTGGGGATGCCAAGGGGTTTGGAGAAACTCCTCTTCCCACACCTCCAGAGGAACTCATTTCAATGACAACACGCATGTGTGTATATGTATGAATAATGTGCATCGTGTAATTTGTACATAGTGAGTATGTTCATCTATGCACTCACTCACAGTGTTTACTGTGGAAAGGGAGAGAGACCCTCCGGAGCGCCTGGAGCAGAGGCCGAGGCAGGTGCCTTGGCCCCTGATGTGTGGGCAGGGGCAGTGCTCGCAGCATCCGGCTTGTGTGCCTGATGAGTGTCCAGGGCTTGGCCTTTTCTCCTAGACAGAGAGGGCAGTTCCTCGTTTCCCCCCATCTTCTGGGTCCATGTGGGTGGCCTCAGTATTCTGAGTTCTATGGACATCCTTGGATCGGTCACTATTACCGAGGCCTATGTGGTGTGGGGAGGTGGGCAGAGGCGTGGGAGACACGGGGCGCTGCCTTCGAGGGGCTTGCTGTTAACAGGGAGGATGCTCTTGGGGTGCAATGCCCCAACACGAGGCAGAGTGAGGAGGACGCACTGCCTCTTCTGCGATGAGATCAGCTCAACGTGTGAAGTGACACTGCCTCAGGTCCCGGAGAATGACTCGGCTCGGGGCTCAGCTCCTGCAGGGCTTTTCAGCTCTCGGCTCTAGAATCACCTGGGAGCTTTTAAAAACACTGCTGTCCAAGACCTACCCCCAAGAATCAAGTCAGGATCCCCGAGTGTCGGACACAGGCACCTGTATTTGTGAGAGCCCTGAGGTGGTTCTGGTGAGCAGCCCAGGTGGTTTGGTGAACAGCCAGGTGGTTCTGGTGAGCAGCCCAGGTGGTTTGGTGAGCAGCCCAGGTGGTTTGGTAAGCAGTCCAGGTGGTTTGGTGAGCAGCCCAGGTGACTCTGGTGAGCAGCCCAGGTGACTCTGGTGAGCAGCCCAGGTGGTTCTGATGAGCAGCCCAGGTGGTTCTGATGAGCAGCCCAGATGGTTTGGTGAGCAGCCCAGGTGACTCTGGTGAGCAGCCCAGGTGGTTTGGTGAGCAGCCCAGGTGGTTTGGTGAGCAGCCCAGGTGGTTCTGGTGAGCAGCCCAGGTGGTTTGGTGAGCAGCCCAGAGGAACTCATGGTTGGTGAATGCCCAGGTGGTTTGGTGAGCACGCATGTTCTGGTGAGCAGCCCAGGTGGTTTGGTGAGCAGCCCCGGTGGTTTGGTGAGCAGCCCAGTGGTTGTGGTGAGCAGCCCAGGTGGTTGTGGTGAGCAGCCCAGGTGGTTTGGTGAGCAGCCCAGGTGGTTGTGTGGTGAGCAGCCCAGGTGGTTTGGTGAGCAGCCCAGGTGGTTTGGTGAGCAGCCCAGGTGGTTGTGTGAACAGCCCAGGTTGTTGTGGTGAGCAGCCCAGGTGGTTTGGTGAGCAGCCCAGGTGAGTGTGAGCAGCCCTTGGTTTGGTGAGCAGCTCAGGTGGTTCTGGTGAGCAGCCCAGGTGGTTTGGTGAGCAGCCCAGGTCTTCTGGTGAGCAGCCCAGGTGGTTGTGGTGAGCAGCCCAGGTGGTTGTGGTGAGCAGCCCAGGTGGTTTGGTGAGCAGCCCAGGTGGTTCGGTCAGCCCAGGTGGTTGTGGTGAGCAGCCCAGGTGGTTGTGGTGAGCAGCCCAGGTGGTTTGGTGAACAGCCCAGGTAGTTTGGTGGTGAGCCCAGGTGGCCTTGGTGAGCAGCCCAGGTGGTGTGGTGAGCAGCCCAGGTGGTTGTGGTGAGCAGCCCAGGTGGTTCTGGTGAGCAGCCCAGGTGGTTCTGGTGAGCAGCCCAGGTGGTTTGGTGAGCAGCCCAGGTGGTTGTGGTGAGCAGCCCAGGTGGTTTGGTGAGCAGCCCAGGTGGTTTGGTGAGCAGCCCAGGTGGTTGTGGTGAGCAGCCCAGGTGGTTGTGGTGAGCAGCCCAGGTGGTTTGGTGAGCAGCCCAGGTGGTTGTGGTGAGCAGCCCAGGTGGTTTGGTGAGCAGCCCAGGTGGTTTGGTGAGCAGCCCAGGTGGTTGTGGTGAGCAGCCCAGGTGGTTGTGGTGAGCAGCCCAGGTGGTTTGGTGAGCAGCCCAGGTGGTTTGGTGAGCAGCCCAGGTGGTTGTGGTGAGCAGCCCCGGTGGTTTGGTGAGCAGCCCAGGTGGTTTGGTGAGCAGCCCAGGTGGTTTGGTGAGCAGCCCAGGTGGTTTGGTGAGCAGCCCAGGTGGTTGTGGTGAGCAGCCCAGGTGGTTTGGTGAGCAGCCCAGGTGGTTTGGTGAGCAGCCCAGAGCAGCCCAGGTGGTTCTGGTGAGCAGCCCAGGTGGTTGTGGTGAGCAGCCCAGGTGGTTGTGGTGAGCAGCCCAGGTGGTTGTGGTGAGCAGCCCAGGTGGTTTGGTGAGCAGCCCAGGTGGTTTGGTGAGCAGCCCAGGTGGTTCTGGTGAGCAGCCCAGGTGGTTTGGTGAGCAGCCCAGGTGGTTTGGTGAGCAGCCCAGGTGGTTTGGTGAGCAGCCCAGCCTCAAAGCCCTTCTCTGCACCCAGGAGGCCACTGGGTAAAACCCTGGCACTCTGAAAACTGAAGCTGAGCTGTGGGGTGAGCAGCTGGTCTGGCGGGAGCTCCGGGTGGGCGTGATTGAGGCTCCACTGAGCTATATGTTGCTAGTGGCAATGGGGAGCCATTGAAGGTGTGAGTGGGGAATGGTCTGGAAGGACTTTAGGGAGTTGGTCATCAGTGAATGTTCCCAGAAACCTGGAGATGATCCTGCTCAGCCTCCTGGAATCCAGCCTGCCCTGAGTCCCAGGAACAAGCGCAGGCCATGCCTGGGCGGGTGGGCTGCAGACACCCCTCCCACGTTGCCATCAGTTCCCTGTCCCTTCTCCCGGCTGCTGGCCATGCCCAGGCCCCAGTGGGCACATGTGGAGCTGGCCAGAGAGCCCCGTGGAGGAAGGGCCTGCAGTGTCACCCCCAGAGTGTGAGCAGGAGGGGATCTACAGCAAGCAGCACAGGTCTTTCTCTTTATAACACTATGAGTTAAATCTACACCGTGCTTGCAGCTTATAGCACTCTCTATATGTCACACGTGGACTCTCATCACGAGTCTGTGTAGCAAGGAGCAGTTATCCCCATTTACAGATGAGCAAACAGAGGCTCAGAGAGGCTCCATGCCTTCGCTCTGCTCCCTTGCCCACTCTTCCCCCCCCACCCCCCCCCCCCGCCCTGGAGGAGAAGCCTTCAGGACAGCAGGGCTGTGGCAGGCACTGCGCAGGCACTGCCCACAGGCCGCCCCCGTTGTCCTCGGGGTCCGTGGTGATGGGGACATGCAGCCTCGTCAGCAGGGACACGCTGGAGGATAGAGCAGCCAGACCTCGCCTGCGGGGCTGCCTCACGAACTCGGCTTGCTGAGGCCCAGGTGTATTGTTTGATCTCATTTTATTCTTGTGACAGGTGCTGTCATCCCCATTTCCAATGAGGAAACTGGGGCACAGAGAAACCCCCAGCCCAAGGCCAGATAGTAGAGTCAGCGTGGGTGGTGAGGCCAGGCTGTGCAAGGGCTGGCGCTGCCCCTGCCATGATAGAGAGTTCGGGGGGGTGGGGGGTGGAGAATGAAAGCATGGCACCTGCTATGCGCCAGGCACTGTGGCCTGCTGTGTACAGACTGACCTGTTCGTTCCCCGGTGTCATGGTAAGCAGGGTGGGTAGAATTACCATCCCCATTTGAGAGATGAAGCACAGAGCGTGAAGGAACTCGCCTAAGGCCACACAGCTGTTACGAAATGGGGTGGGGACTCAATCACAAGCCATCTGGTCCCAGAGCCCACTTGTCACCTCTAGGCCATGCCATCTGGCCTCCTGCTTCCAGGTCTGGGGTCCTCCACTGGACTGGGCTAGAAGGAGGGAGGGAGACCCCAAAGGGCAGGCGTCCACCTGGCATTGGGGTTGTGGATCCCTGGCCTCAGTCTGGACGTGGCCAGGTGTGAGAGCCCACTCTGGAGGCCGGGTGGCCAGGTGGCCATGTATGACCTCGTTAGCACCTCTGTACCCCTGCTTTTACCCGCTCTCCTTTGGGTCATTTGTTTGAGAGTCGCCAGTCCCCCTGCGTGTGGTAGGGTCAGGCTAGGACGGGAGGGGCAGGGCAGTGCTTGGGGCTCTGGTCCCAGTTCTGCCGCTAGATTCCTTTCTGCCCTCTGTCGGGATATCAGTTGCCTCCTCTGTAAGTGAAGGAGCTGGAATAGGTGACCCCGCAGATCCCTGCCAACTCGCTTCAGTTTAACAAACTCCACTGAGCCCCATGTGTCCTCCAGCGTGCTGGGCACCGGGACACAGTGACACGTACGTGTCCTGCTGGGGAGACAGACATGCTAGGAAAAGGGCACCAACATGTGTGCTCCTTAAGGAAACTCTTGCATGCGTGCAGGGCAGGATAGCCACAGCAGTCATGTCTGTGAGAGCGAATTGCACACTACATGCCTGGGATGGAATGCCATCCCACAGGGCCATGCATGGCCCAGAGCTTTAAAATTGCCTGGACACGTCATGACAAATGTTGAGTAGAAAAACAAATTGCAGAAAGATGCGGACATTATGGTCCCATTTGTATAAAGTTTGAAAACATGCAAAACAGTAGCCTATATCGTTTCTGGATATATCCATATGTAGCGAAACTACGAAAACATGCCTGAGAGTGACAGACACCATGTTACGAGTTGTGCGTGCTTCCTCTGAGGATGGCGGCGGTGCTCACGCAGGAACATGGCTGTTTCAGACTGTCTCGTGTCTAAGAAAGGTTGGAAGAAAACAGCAAGATACCCATGGCTGTTTGAATATTATGTTTATCCGTTTCTAGATGCATGACCTATTTCATTAGAAAAGCACCCATTTCAGCACCATTTGCAAACTGTCACAGTTTAGCTTCCTGGGTGACAGTCTAGGGTTGGGGGACTGGGATGCACAGTGTTGGTGAAAGTGAGATCAGGGGCCGAACCCAGAGTGGGTGCTGGTGGAGTTGGGGAGGGCAGTGCCCATGCCTAGAGCTCAGCCTGCCCTCCTGCCCCAGGCTGCCGTGGCAGGGCGCGGGGCTGAAAGTGGTGTCTGATTCCAGTCTGATGAGAGTCTGGAAACCCAGCACGAGGCCACTGAAAAGGAAGCATCGGGGTATTCATGGGACTGTGAGCCCCGTGCTCTGGGCAGAGCTGGGAACTGAGGCAACAGGTCAGTGTCAGGCCCACTGGGTAGGGACAAGGGACTCGGGGATGCGGGGAGAGGCCCAGATAATTCCTCCCTTTGAGAAGCTGACTCCCAATTCCAGCTCCAATGACAAGAGAGCTGGGGTCCCCAGCCGCAGGGAAACCTGAGAGGGAAAGGCGATCTCCGAGGGCTCCCGGCAGGGTCCGCCTGCAGAGCAGAGGGTGTGCCAGCAGAGGGTGGCAGGGACGGCCAGCGGCTGCCTTCTCGCCTGGCTCTTAGAACGCCCAGGTTTATTCCAGTTGGTCCTGAAGCAATAACATTCCCATCCTGCCCTTCTTCTGTTCCCTGCCCTCACCCTTCACATCCCCAAGTTCCCAAGTGGCACCTGCAGGTGGTACCATTGCTTGGTCAAGACTGGAAGGGCCTTGGAAGTCATGGCGCCCGGTCCCCTGCCATGCGATAGAGGCCTTGCCTGGGCCTGGGCCTGGGCCCAGCCTCAAGAAGCGCCCTCCTGCGGGCGAGGGAGGCTGTCTGGGCAGGTGGCCGTGCTGAGATTGAGGGCCTGGGCATGCCGCCAGGTTTCTCGAGAGCAGAGCCAGTGTGCAGGGCAGGGCACCTGTGTATCATGAGCAGGGATGACAGACTGTTCCTGGGAAGCGAGGTTCAACTCGCAGCTTACCTGGAAGAGGCCTCTTTTTAGAAAAACCCGGAGGTGATACTGGCAAGCATGTGGACAGGTGGGCACTCACGTAGATGCTGGTACAACTTTTCTGGGAAGCAATTTGGCAATATGTACCTGAAGCCATAAATGTCCATATTCTTTGGGCTCTTAAGAAGAAACCCAAGATGGCAATAAACATTTCTGTTAGCTGCAATTTTGTTATTTATTAGTGAAAAGAATTTTTAAATCCTAAATATATAATAATAGGGAATGATTAATTAATTAATTGTATAATAATCCAATGAAATATTCTAATACATTTTTTATTGGTTTCAGAGAGGAAGAGAGAGACAGAAACATCAATGATGAGAAAGAATCATTGATTGGCTGCTTCCTGCACACCCCCCCCTGGAGATCGAGCCTGCAACCCAGGCATGTGCCCCTGACCGGTAATTGAACTGGGGACTCACAGGCTGATGCTCTATTCCCTGAGCCAAACCGGCTAGGACTCCAATACATTTTAAATTACATGAAAAAATATCTTAATATGATGTTAAGTGGAAAATACAGTTTACATATAGTAGGATCCCAATTAGTTAAAAATTACATATATGCACATGCACACGCATGCACACACAAATACACGCATGTGTGCACATCTACACATGCATGTGTGTACATATGCACATATGCACATATGCACATGTGGACACATGTTTATGTATACACATATACATATGTATATGTGTGTGTACACACACCTACATATACATGTGCATATACACATATAAATACATGTACATATACACATACACATATAGATACATATCCACATACATATACAAATACATACACGTATACACATACACGTATGCATACACACATATATGCATATGCATATGCACATACACATACATACACATATATACTAGTATATATACATGTGCATGTACACATGCACATGCACACATGCACACACATACACATATGTATGCATATGCACTGACATGTACATATGTACACATACATATACATGTGTACACACATACCTGTGCATGCATTCGTGCATATACACATACATGTGCACATACACATACACATATACTATATGTATGTCATAGGTGAACTCTTGAAAGAAACACTGCAGACTACTGGTGGCTGCTGTGCTATCTCTGAGCAGCGAGGTTAGGAATGTTTCTGTTTTCTCTTCCCTTGTTTCCTATATCTTGTGAGTCTGTATAGAGGAGATTGAACAGGAAGTGGTTTTGAAACCGACAGCCATGTTCAAGTGTAGATGCCTCGCTGAGTAGCTGCCTCCTGCTTGTTCAGGAAGCTCCTCTTTAGTGAGCTTCCTCCTTATGTTGGATGAGAATCTGCTTTTGTGAAATTCCTCCCTTAGGTCCACCTCCAAACGTCCGCAGAGTAAGTCTGTTTCTATTCTGTGGCATCCCCTCCTCCCCTGGCCCGGCCCAGGGCCCGCCCTCACCGCCCCCCGCCCTGACCAATGCGGCCATGTCTGCGGCAGCCCCTCTGTGAGGCGACCCGGTCCAGCGCCAGTGGTCGGTGTCTTCCTCAGATCCCGGCCCCGTGTGCGCTCCCAAGGCACAGAAGCAAGGCCCGAGGGCGCGGCGAGGCCCCTGCTCCCAGGGACTGCTGTCTGCCCGCAGAGCCCGGGCCAGCGTCGTCCGCAGCCTCCGCTGGGTGCCAGCCCCTCGGAGCTGGCTGCTCTCAGTAACTCGGGGCCTCAGTTTCTCCACGTCTTCATTTGTAAAATAAGATGAACTATACCTTTCTATAACCCAGGTACCAACGGGATGGCCCTGCCTCTTAAAAGCTGTAAAATTGCCGCTGATCTTCCTTCCACATCCTCAGAAACGCCTGTGTCCTTCCGAGGCCTGAGGTCCAGGAGGCCCATGGTCTCCCAGCTCCGCCGAATTCTGCTTCTTGGCCGTTTCCGGGCTTCTGCTTTATTTTTCCTGATGCCGCCCAGATAGGGCTCAGCCTCCTCCTCATTCTGACAGGGTCCTGCCTCACAGAGGCTGTGTTATGCGCAGACCTTCCCAGGCTTCTGGGAGACAGAGGACATGGACCAAGGAGAGGCTGCTCTGTGCCCAGGACCCCGCTGGGCACTCACCTTGCCGAGTGGCCTCCCCCACCCCTGCGATGTCCCTCTCTGAGAGGAGTGTGGCACCGCTTTTCTTCTTCCCGAATTCACCTTCTCACCTGGGGATGTTCAGAGGGCACTGGGATTTTCCTGCAGTGCCAGGGGGGTGTGGTGTTGCTGTGTGTTAATACTAGCACATTTAACAGTGATGTAACCGGACAACCAAGGGGTCCAGGCTGCCTGTTATTACTTGAGCCAATTCAGCAGCGTTTATTCCAATCCTGCCAGCAATATGGGAGAGCAACAGGTCATCCACAAAAATCTGCTCTGCACCCCACTGTAGCCAGCTGCTATATTGGGTAGAAGGACAAGATTACATGGGGAAGTAGGCAGAGGGTATGCCAAATGGGCAGTTCACAGGTCTGCAGGTCTGGAGATTTGCAAAGGCCTCTGGGTATGCAAAGGCTGGGGGTCTTCAAAGGGCTAGTGATATGCAAAGGGCTGGGCATCTTCAAATGGTTTAGTGA
Source organism: Ia io (assembly GCA_025583905.1). Lineage (NCBI taxonomy): Eukaryota > Metazoa > Chordata > Mammalia > Chiroptera > Vespertilionidae > Ia > Ia io. The sequence goes on along the minus strand of JAJQQW010000015.1, from coordinate 83,261,056 downwards.
TATGCAAAGGCCTGTGGGTATGCAAAAGGCAGGGGGGTCTTCAAAGGCTGGAGCCTCTGGTCTCTGCAACAAGGTTGTTAATCTTCCCATGGTTAGAGGCAGCTCCCCGATGGGAAGGATGGGCTCCATTTCCAGGTGAGCTCCCAGCCAGGTTAGAATGTGCCTTCTTTAATCAGAAAAAAATACAGAGCACGATTAATATTTCTTACAATTATATTTGGTCCCCAATATTCTATCTCTGCCCCATCCATGAGAAAGCCTGCGCTTCGTCTCCTCTCCTTTCGCTTTACCAAAGAGCGTGGCTCTCCTGCTCCCAGGACAGGGGCCTTCCTCCAGGTGGCAGAGTGTCACAGGGACTCCAGGCACACTGGTGGCTGTGGCTTTGGTGGCCTGGGTGCAGGCACCGAGTCTCGTCTCAATAATGGGCAGGGGCAGGCTGTCCCGCGCTCCTCACCTGCGGCCAGGAGCTCCTTCGTGCCAATGATGTCAGCACGGCACTCAGAGAGGCCCCGCCCCCTGGGGCTGGGAACATTTATCATCTGATTTGGTGACTCAATGAAAAGAAAAGATCAGAATTTCTTAAGAAGGTTAAAAACAAAACCAAGAGCCCCTTAAAATGGCTTGTTCTGCATTTGACTGGACTCTGCAATTTGCTTATGGTCCCAAGGACAGGGTGTCTGCTTGGCACTCCTGAGCGGGTGGCATCTTCCAGAAGGGCGCTCTGGCGAGGGGGCGAGGGTCGGGCGAGGGGACAGCGGCAGGAGCAGGGCCAGGGCCTGGGCAGTTACTGGCCTCTCAGCACGCCCTCACTATAGACGGGAGGGCAGTGGCGGTGGTGCGCACCAGGGTCCTCTCCTTGGCCGTCCTCACCTCAGCGGGATCCTGAGCAGCTGCTAAGGCATCCCTCGGCCCTGCCTCCTTCCTCCAGGAAAGCTGTTCCTGACGCCCCTTCTGTCATAAATGAGCGGCTACATCCTATGCCTTTGGATTGTTGTCCATTTCTTTACAAGCCTTGGCCTCACCTGTGAGCCCACAAGGCGAGGAAGGCGGCTCAAGTGCTGCCCAGTGACTGAAACACCACGGAGGCCCTTGAGGTGTTTCCTTGGACACAGGTCTCAGCCTTGGTGCCGAGGCTGTGCTTCGGGTGCTCTGATTTCTCAGCACAGGCAGGGTGAAGGGGATCCCGCAGTTCTCCTGGGGCAAAGGGAAGAGGTGGCCTCCGATGGGATTACTGGCTCCCAGGAGGTGGGGGCATCTGCTGGCCCAGGTCCTGCCCTGACTCAGGATCAGGGTGTCTGAGCATGGGCTGCCCGGGTGTGGAGTCAGGAGGAGACTGCGGGGAGCTTGGTAGGAAGTTGCCGGCAGGTAGGTGAGGGGTCCGATTGGAGCCGCGATTTTCCAAGCATCGTGAGCGTAAGCGTGAGCGTGCCGAGTGCCAGGTAGCCCCACAGCTGCCCCCTCTTCTCCCTCCTGTTTCCACGTGACTTCTCCCGAAGGGACTTTAATTATAAAGTCAGTTTCGAGAATAGCTAAGAGGGGCTGAGCCCGTGAGCTGTCACCATCAGCTTTCAAATCCTTCCTTCTGCTGCGGGAGGACCCTCATGGCCCGCGGCCCTTCCTCGCTCTTTCTCCGGGAAGGCGTGTGTGCCGATCATCGATTCCCACCCGCCCACCCATTCCCGCGGCGCCCTCCCAATCCTGGGTCCTGGCCCACGAGGCCGTCGTGGCGCAGGTGACAGTCAGACAGAGCTTCCCTTCTCAAGGAGAACTGTCGACATGAAGGTGGGAAGATCAAGGAGCTGCTGCTGAGGGGGACGTGTGACAGAGAGAGTGACGGCCGTGAGCTGAATTAATTCCCTGGTGTCGGGTTTAATGAAGTGCTGCCTGGGCCGCCTCAGGAAGGCACATCACGGCGATCCAATCGGGGCTGGGAGTGCGCAACTCCAATTAAGAGTTTCTGCATCTCACTGGGGCAGGTGCCTTTGGATCTGGGGACCTTTCCCCCGCCCCCTTCCAGGCTTGCATGGCCCTCATCCAGAAGTCAGGGACCTTGCTCCTCTTAAAGGGAAAAGCTTCCAGGGTCATTTTTTGAGCTGCCCACGTACATCCCGGTGGCTTATCTCCTGCCATCTCCCTTAATTGTCCTTAGGTGAGGCCCACGCCTGGTCCCCAGGGAACAAACGCGAGTATCACAGAGGCTTAACCCTGGAGGGGCCTGATCCAGAGCCATCTGGTTAGTGACGAGCCAGGATGAGAACTAGGCCCTCGAACAGTCTCCCTGGCCTACCTCTGCTCTGGTAGTGCAGAGATGACTGTGTCTCTGAGCCCCATTCAGTCATAGGTCCCAGCAGCCAGTTCAAGGTGATCCTCACAACCACTGCTAATCATGGCAACCAAGCCAAGTGTCACACTTGATGACCAACAACAGTGTACACACATCAGCTCATGTACACTTGCTGTGCTGAAGGCCAGGCAGATACTCTTCCCCGTGGTCTGAATCCCAGCTCAGCCACTAACCAACAGGTGATCTTGTGCAGCTCCAAGTGCTTAACTCCTCAAAGCCTCCTTTCTCACTGAAAGTGGAGAAGAATAGCTCTGATCGCACATGTTCACAACAGGGTGGACTCCCATTTTATACATGGAGAGTGAGGCCCCAGCACAGCGATGAAGGGCAGAGGGAGAACTGGAACTCAGCTTCCTCACTCCTAGGACTGGGCTGTTTCTGCATCACATTTTGCTAAAATGATGTTGCCATTCTTCTCCTTCTTCCTGTCCCTCCTCCTCCTCCTCCTTCTCCTTTCTCTCCTTCCTCCTTCTCCTCCTCCTTTTTCTTCCTTCTTCTCTGTTGCAACCTTTGCAGTGGGGTTCAGGATCTGAAGGAGGAGCCAACACACAAATGATAATGCTATATAAGAAATATGAATTTAGAAGGCATGGGGGGCCAAGTGGAAACCTCTTTCTTGAAAAGGCACCCCAACTTCTGGCCAATCTGCTTTTTATTTACTTGAATACATATTTACCCTTTAGCAATGAATACAGGCAGATCAAAGGTAAAGTTTGGTAAACAGCATAAGAATTATCAGGTTAGGAAATTGCTTGAGCCATTTGAGCCTACATCAGGGCAGTATTATGCTGATTTTCAGCCCTGCTGAATATCAAAGTCCATTGGCCTTCCAATGGGTCTTTTAGCATTAATATGCTAACTGCTGTTTGCTTTAGCCTCCAGCATTTCCCCCTTTTTGTTTTCTTAATAAATCTTGAAAGGTGCATGCCCGAGTCCTTTTAAGACTTTTCATTCCACATCTGCAGACTAGAATCCTATATAATAAAGAGGTAATATGCAAATTGACCCTCATGCCCTCACAAGATGGCTGCCTACGACCAGGCTGGCAGGGGGGTTAGTGAGGGACGGCCAAATGACTGAACAAGCAGGCTACATGGGGTGACCAGTCCGGCAGGGGGTCAGTTAGGGGAGACCAGGTCGGCAGAGGGGGCAGGCAGTTAGGGGCCATCACGCCAGAAGGGAGGCCTGTTAGGGGTGACCAGGCAGGCAGGCAGGTGAGCGATTAGGAGCCAGCAGTCCAGGATTGTGAGAGGGATGTCCGACTGCCGGTTTAGGCCCGATCCCCCAAGGGGTCCTAGATTGGAGAGCGTGCAGGCTGGGCTGAGAGGACACCCCCCCCCCACACCTTGTGCATGAATTTCATGCACCGGGCTTCTATTTAAACATATAAGAACAAGAATGAGACAGACAATAGTGGTTATGCTAAGAGGCAAATGTAGGGAGATCCAGTGAAAGGGATTAAACTCTTTCATGTCCTTTTTAAACTGCTGCCAGGCATCTAAGGAACTAGTTTGTAAGTTTGCCTGTGATAATTGTACAATATGCTGTTGTAATTCTAAAATATCAAGGGTTGTGTTATCTTTACCCCAAGCACCAAGAAGGTGATTTTTTTTTTATTCCCAAGGGTGTAAGGTACTGTTATAGGGAACAGAGGTAACACAAATCTGGGAAAAATTATAATGAACTGTAAGGACATTCTTTGCTCTAAGCTATGGATTTTATCATCCATCCATAGAACTGTAGATTTTAGTGCCAACAATTCCATCTCAAATTGACTGTCAATTCTTTTTTGTATGGATAAGGTCTTAGTTACATTTTCCTTAACTTGTTGTACAAACTGAGAAGTTCGAACAGTTTGTACCATGGATGAAGCAGTAATTCCTACAGAAGTAACACTGCCAGAGCAAAGAGTCCTGCAATTAACATTCCAAGAAATCTTTTTTTGTTGTTTTAAGATTTTTACCAGGTCATGTAACAATTGGTAGGTTTGATGAGATTCCCAAGGCTCGGTTAGGTTAGTAGGAACTCAAGCAAAAGCATGTTGTTTTAAAATCATGAGGGATAGTGTGCAGCCTATGCATAACACCTCATACAAATGGCTTGTTGTATTAAGGCACATCTAGATGGGGCATGAGAGAAGTACAAAAGGATCAAATACATAAGCAGTGGCAAATACTGTCTTGTTGGGAGTTCCCCATAAGGTATAAATAGAGTTATTTGAGCTATAGTTAAAACTACCATTTTATAGGTGCAAATGCAGCAGCTAATTTCCATTGTGTGTTTTGTAGGGGCCAATTGTCATGTTGTAATTGAGATCCAACAAATCCTCCACAATACCATGAGATGGAGTGATTAGCTTCAACATAATGATAGGATGCGGCCCCCTTCCATTTTAGGGTGCGATTGTTACTATATGCAGACCCATAGGGGCTCCAATCCACAAAGGAAAAACTGTTATTAAGTTTGCTGCTGGTGGGGTGGTCACTATAACAGTCTTGCCAATTGATTTCTTCCCCTGTGGGGTGCCATTCATAAGACTTTTTACATAACGGCTTAGCGGCGGGGGTGGGGGGGGGAAGGCGGGGGGAAAGAGTGGGAGGTGGGGATGACTTAGTAATGTTACATTATCTGTACCTCTCCCCGGAGCAAGTAGTGATAGGAGATGTATTTGGGCTTTTGCTTCCCTCTCCTTTGGTGTCCATACTAACCAGAAACCTCTCTTTAATTCTACACACAAAAGAGCAGTAGTTGGATTCTGTGTCATACAAAAGGGAAGCTGGGTGTCGACACCTGTGTAATTATATTTTGCTCAGATACTTCCTTGTCTCACCTGTGGTCCCCCTGGATGACCAAGGTGCTTGGTATTATTGGTGACTATACTAGGTGGGGGATCAGCCCAAGTAAGGGGTCTCACCCATGGAGGGTCAGGAACATAAGTCCAATATACTTCCCCATTTGCCCCTGGTAGTATTACTGCACAGCTGATGACTTCTAGCATGACAAGAAAGACATTCTCAGGTGTTCTTGGGGTTATGGTCTCCTCACAAATTCGCTCAGCTTTCTGGACTGTCTTCTTCACCATCCCCCAGGTCACTCCGGACTGTTCATTATCTGTCTCCTTCTCCTCCCATTCCATCAGCATGTTGCCTGGGGCTACTGCTTTTTTGGGCTGGAGTAGTTGTCTGTCTGCTGTGGCAGGTACAAGATGAGGCTCCAGGTGCAAGGTCCTCATTAGTCTGGTCAGTTCCTCTCTCAGATCCATGTTGAAGTTTAATATTCCTTGCAGGAATCCACATAGGCTTGGAGGGGTTCTGGAAATACACAAGCATATCTTCAACCAAATGTTAACAAAGGGTCAGGACCCTTCCATAAACCAGACTCGGGATCTTTCCATTTAACCAGACCATTTTCCTTTGGCTTATGCTGACACCATGGGTGTCTTGCCATCAGCATCACAAGTGAAAAAATTTAAAGTAATTAAGTCTTGGTGTAGTCTATCTACAGGAGATTTCTCCAGCATCACTATTCCTCCTTTTTTGTTTTTCAAGTTTGGATTTTAGCCACTGATGTTGGTGTTCTATAATTGCGTGTCCTTGGAAATTGCATGGTATTCCTGTAATGTGTTGAATTTTTACAAAATTGCTGGAAATGAGTTTGTGTATGTAGGCTTATTGTCAATTTTAATAATTTTTGGAATTCCTATGGCAAAAGTAGTTTGGCAATGACTAATGACCTGTTTTACCATTTCCCTGTAGATGTGGTGGCCCATAAGGACCTTTGAAAAAGTGTTTACAGAGACATGCAATGCCCCAAGGCATCCAAAAGGAGTGTGTTACATCCATTTGCCAGATATGGTCCCTTATCAATCCTCGAGGGTTAATTTGTGTATTAGGCCTTTGAGGCAGATGTAACATACAAGCAGGACATTCCTTGATGATTGGTTTTGCCTGCTGTAATGAAATAATTAACTGATCTGCATATGCATTTCCTTTTGTTAAAGGACATGGCAGGGTGGTATGAGCCCTAATATGAGTAATATAAAAGGGATATTGTCTTTGCTGTACAATTTGCTGTACCTGTTTAAATAGTATAAATAGATTTTGGTAATTGAGTCATTTTAATTGAGTAGTTTCAATTTTGTTTACCAGGCCAGCAGCATAGGCAGAATCAGAAATAATATTAAGAGGCTCTTGGAAATTCTGTAGTGCAGCCTTGATAGCTTCTAACTCAATCCTTTGTATAGAAGTATGACTAGTCTGGATGACTCATTCTGAGTCCATTGTATGATAAGGAGGTTTACCATTAGATGAACCAGCAGTGAAAACAGTTAATGCTCCAGGAATAGGTTCCTGCCTAGTGTATGTATGTATGTATATATGTATATATGTATATATATGTGTGTGTGTGTATATATATATATATATATATATATATATATATATATATATATGTATAATAATAGGGGTGTAATATAAAAATTGTAGTAACTTGTTTTTTAGTAGGTGACAAGTAAGTTCCCCTGAATATCCACTTAGTCCAACCTGCCAATTCAAATCAGTCTGAAATAACATTTCTAATTGCTTTCCAGTGAGGGGAAGATAGATGCATTGGGGTTCTTCTCCTCTAAGCTGCCTGCAGCGCTTTCTGAGTTGAGATATTAATTAAGCCATGAGTTCTATATATGTAACCACAGTTTTAGAGGATTGATACCCTAGGTGGACCTACTCAATAATAGTAGGAGAGTTCTTATTTTGGAAAAGAACTCCAGTGGGACTATTTGCAGTAGGATTAACCTGTCCTAATAAAGGCTATTGAGGCTATACCCGTGCTACTTGGGCTGAGGAGATTGCCTGCTCAATTATTTGTAACTCCTTCCTAGCTTCATCTGTTAATGTTTGAGGTGAGGAAAGATTAGAGTCACCCCTAAGTATATTGAATAAATTTTTCATTTCTCCCATAGAGATTTTTAGATAAGGTCTTAACCAATTAATGTCCCCTAATAATTTTTGAAAGTCATTTAAGGTCTTAAGGCAATCCTTTCATATTTCCACCTTTTGATGCCTAATACATTGATTTTTAATTACAGTTCCTAGGTATTTGAAGGGCATTTCTTTCTGTACCTTTCTCAGAGCAATTTTTAATCTCCATTGAGGGAGTTTCTTTTTAATTGGGTAAACATTGCTAAAGTTTGCTTTTCCTGTGGGCTTGCCATAAATTGTTACATTAAAGACTTTTACTTTCTTTTAAACAGAACAACCAACTTGGTTGCTTTTCAGAAAAGCAGGTAGGAGAAAAATATGCTGGCCAATATTGCAATGCATACATCTCAAGTAAAAGTAACTTTCTTTTAATTTATGGTGTCTCATTAATGGTGAGATTTAATGCTTGAATAATAATTTTTAGTTTACTTTGTAAATAGTAGTGGAAGAGATTTTAAAATTTCTTCTTATTAAGCTTAAATTTACTTTCAAACAGTATTCTTTTTGGCTAGTGCTCATTTTCATATGTATGCAAATTTTATTTTGGACTTTAGTAAAACCAATTGCTTATAAAATATTGACTTCTCATAGAAATGAGTTTGTATGAGACCTTGATTACATTGTGAAAAGCTAACTTATTAAGTAATTAAAGTAGACACCTTTATTGGAAAAGCAAAGTAAGCAAACTTAATACATTTTACTCATGAAGTACAGATGCCGCCCCACACCTCAGCCAATCTGAAGAGCAGGCTGGGTGGGGGTCTGAGGCATTATGTATGCTCCTGTTTTGAAATTCCACTGCTGAATATTCTGGTTTTGCTTAAGAAATATTCAGCAATCTTGTCCTGCCAACCTTAGATGCTGAAACTTTTAACATTGAAAATATATGTATATAGATAGAGCACAGTTACTAATTTTTTATTTGACAAAGCTTCCCATGTGATTTCAAGTATATTAGATAAGCCTAATTTAGTTCAAAAATATTTTTTTTTTAAGAAGAGAGAATAAATCCTTGAATCATTCCAGGGCCCTTGAAATGTCCCAAAGCTATCTCTTGGTTAAAGTCATAAAATTTAACATGGAAAGACTATTAAATATATATAACCCAAATATTATATTATACACTTTTTATAATTATTCTAAAAGATATCAATTAAATTTAAACTGGTTTTAGTACTAAAAATTTGGTTCAGATCATAGAATTAATCCTCTTTTTAAATCAGGCCAATAAAATATTACATCCTAGGTTGAAATTTTACCACACATAGTACACATAAGGACTACAATATATTTTGAACTACTAATTTCTCCAGAGAAAATGCAAGAATTATTTTCCTCAAAAATGAATTTCTTTACTTCATGCATTGTATTATCACAACCATATAATATCTCCCAACTTAATTTGAACTTTTAACTCTTAGAAGCCTCAATTTTTAGGTGGCAATTTAACTACTTAGCATTTTCCAGATTAGTAATATATTTATATTTTTAAGGGTATTTTCAAATAAAATACAAGACATATTTAATTAATAGATTCAAATCTATCCTCTAGATTTTTCATACCAGGCAAACTCAGATTAATATTTTAGTATTTTGTTATTTCAAAATACCTAGATATTTAATAATCTTTATTATTTAATTCATCAAACTCCAAAGTTTTAAGTTACCAAAGACTTTGGAAAACTATGTTTAATCATATATAATTACCACTGAAAAGATTTTTTACCATATAATCTTCATTTTAGTTGTATATATTTTGCCTTAATATCTTTGAGATTTTAAAGCCAATTATTATTACCCAAGGCATTTTCCTTGGCAAATTCTGTAACAGAGACAACTCACTGACTTTCAGTAGCTTTAATGTTAAAGTATTATTTTGTTTTATTTTTCTTTATAAAAACAGAAATGGCCATGGGACCTGAGAGGCAACCTTGGAATGCGGTCCATTATTATTCAAGAACTACCCATTATTATGGAAACACTAATTTTGTTGCCCAAACACAGCCTGTATATTTTCCTTGTGTCATTTTTGCCATCTTCTAAAGAAAAACAGAGGCTGAAAATTTTAAGATAATTAAAATTTTTGCCTGTTCTATAGCATCCGTGAAGAGATGGGGTTTAGTCCTAGAGGCCACCCAAAATTGGGTGGGGCGCCTTCCTCTTAAACTAACTTTTTTCTCTTCATGGGCATAGAAGTCTCATAGAAGTCTCCAAACTGTGAGAAATGGCTTATTTATTCAAATTTCAAATGACAGACTGGGAAACAAAAACATGAAATGAGACTTTTAATAACACTCCCAAGAATGGGTGTCCATTTTACAGGATCACCAAGAGACCTAATAATTAATGGGTTGGGGCCTTTTTTAGTTACCTTTACTTTACCTCTCTTTGTCTATGGGAATCTTTCTAGGACTTGTTCTATCAGCCACATGTACCGCTCATATTCTCTCTCTCTACCCCCACATCCTGTTTGCTCTGGGGAAATTTAATAATGGCCTGGCCATCTACTGTTTCTTTTCTATTATCTTTTCTAAGATAAATTAAAGGCATGATTAATAGACTAACAATAAACAAATTAAACCAAACAACAATGACAGATAAAACAACAATTAGCAGACACTCAGATATATGATATTTACAAGTGCACATAACACATAGACAAGACTTAATAAATCAGAGTTCTTTTCATGGATCTTTCAGATGATTTACATTGCCGGGACTTACAGGCAGAATGCAGCCTAGATCTCAGCCTGTTGTTCAGATCTCATCATATTCTGCTCTCCATAGCATTGACTGGCATCTAAAGTTGTGTCAGCTAAATTCTGCCAGTCCCAAGGCATCATATGGTAATTTTCAGACAAACCATTAAAACCATTTTGTAAAAGGACTGTTAGCCCCATTTTCTCTAGTTGATGAGCCTTCCCACACTAGAGGTGGAGGATCTTGGGCCTTAGGTGTTACAGACTTTTGATCCCAAATACGAAGTGGGTATAATGCAGTTCGAACAGGAGCCCACATAGTTAAAGATGTAAGGGCACTCGTTTCCCTTGAGCCTGATTTGAGAGAGTACTTTTTGACACCTTAATTCCTTTATCCTTGAGCATGCAAGCTAAAAATTTACAATGATGTTTTTGCCTTTTACTTGAATTCTTCCCCATTATAACCTGGTTGATTCTAAAAACATTCCCATCCACTTATGGTCATGACTCCGAAGCTGGCATGGGCTTTGTGCGTGGTGAACTTCCCACCTTTCCAGTGAATTTCCACTTTTTCTTTTTCACTTTGTTTTTCGCTCAGGTGAATTTTCTCCTCCAGATTCCTATTTGGGCACCAGATGCCATGACCTTCGCCATGGGGTTCAGGATCTGATGGAGGGGCCAATGCACAAATAAAAATACTATACAAGAAATATGAATTTAGAAGGCAAGGGGGGGGCGCAGGTGGAAACCTCTTTCTTGAAGAGGCACCCGACTTCTGGCCGGTCTACTTTTTATTTACTTGAATACACATTTACCCTTTAGCAATGCATACATGCAGATCAAAGGTAAAGTTTGGTAAACAGCATAAGGATTATCAGGTTAGGAAATTGCCTTGAGCCATTGAGCCTACAGCAGGGCAGTATTATGCTGATTTTCAGCCCTGCTGAATATCAAAGTCCATTGGCCTTCCAATGGGTCTTTTAGTATTAATATGCTAACTGCTGTTTGCTTTAGCCTCCAGCATTTCTCCTCTCCTCATTATCTTAGCTACCATTGATTAAGCCTTTACTCTGTGCTAAGTGTTTTACAGATTTCACACCATTTAAACCCAACAACACCGCTATGAGGTAGGTTTTAAATGTGTTCCCATTATATTTGAGGAAACCGAGGCTTTTGGAGGTCACACTGCCCAGTGAAGGGCTAGTGAGTGGCTTCTGCAGGGTTTGCGGCTGGTCTGCTGGACTCCCAGGCCTGCAGTCACTTCCTGTGCTCCCACCCCTCCTGCCCCCATCCTGGGTCATGTCTCCCCTAGATTAGCCATGGGCCAACAGAAGAGGCTTAGAGGCTCGTTCCCACTGGCTCCCAGCATCACGTGCCCATGTGCCCGGCTCTGTGTGGATGGGGCCAGGGGCAGGGAGGCTGCTCAGCCCTCCCGATGTTCTTACTTATACACAGGGCTTCCATGCTAACGTCACCCCGAAATGAAGATTTGCTGTGTTCCCTAATAGTGACAGAAAGAGGCTTCTTCTCCCTCACCCTCAGCGTGGGAGACTGAGGCCCAGAGACGGCACTCAGCATGGTCACACAGAGGCTCCAGCAACCACACGGCCTGGCTTCCAGCCCTGCCACTGCCCTAGACCACCCTGCCGAGTATGTCCAGGGCCCTACCCACAAGCACAAGGAGACGTCCTCTGGCTAATACACAAGACGTCTTCTTTGTCCTGGTGGCCTGCTCGTGGCCCAGGCCATCGATGTGCACTGGCCGGGAGGGTCTGGAAGAAGTCCCTTGGGAATCCAGCACCCTTTGCTGTCCTCCAAGGCCCTCTGCTAACTCACCCTGGGGTAGGCCACTGCCATGAGATACGCTTCAACTTGTCCGTGTCTTCCCCCTTCCCCTCTACTAACGAGGCCCTGGCAAGAGCGACTGGGGCAAATAGACACAAGTGGTTGTCCCACCTGTAGGTCTGGGCTGACACAGCATCCCCTTCCTGCTCAGCCTCCACAGGCACGAGTTCAGCCCCAGAGGCTTTGGCGAAAGGCCTCCTGGAGTCAGAACCAGAGTCCCTGCTCCCCGCCGGGACTGGGCTTTGGACAGAAGAGAAAAGCTTGGCTGGGGAGGGGTGCTGCCTCTGTGACGTGCTCTGGGCCACGGAAGTGACACACACAGTGGTTGTGAGCTGGCAGTGTTCAACATCATCAGGACAGTAATACCCTTTATGAAACACCTGTTAGTAAACCACATCCAGGGACAAGCAGCCCCTTGGAGAAGCTGTCGAGGAATCTCTGATGGAAAGTGGACCCAGATGCAGACCTGGGAGTGGAGTCTGTCCTTCCCCAGGGAAACCTCTTTCCTCACTCAGTTCCACTTGGGAAGGTGAGTGCCATGGCCCTGGGTCAATTTCTATAACTCCGGTGTCCTTGACCTTGAACAAGGGCACTGTTATTTGCCCCCGGAGCCTCCGTGTATCTCCCTAGGGGTCGCTGAGGACGCTGCGCATTGAGGACACGTTGCTGGCTCTGTGGCTCAGGGCACCTCTGGAAGACGGGCTGTCCGAGATGTTCTCCCGCGCGCAGCTCCCGGCCCAGGCCCAGCGCGCCCAGGCACGCGGCAGAGAGAAGGAGCCCGAGAGGGGTTAGAAGCTGTCTGAAATAATTCCATCCTTCCCTGGAGACGCCGCGTGAATTTTATCTAATCACCATGGCAACAGATTAAAAAAAAGAAAAAAAGGTGTGAGCGTGTCGCTGAGGCTGTGATAATTCAGATTTATATATTCAGATCAGATTGGACTGGGAGATTTTTTTAAGGGAGCAGATGCAGCAGAAGGTGTGACTGCAAATACTGCAGCACAAACGTTGGGGATCCTGCCCTTTAAGAAGCGGAGCGCAGCTTCTCACAGCTTTTCCAGAATATAATTATTTCATCAAACCCCTTGCAACGAGGTCTAATTACTGGCCTGGGTAATGCACAGTCACGCCTGCACACACAAACACACACACATGTGTGCATGGCACCCCCCCCCCAGCCACGCCCTCAGCCTCTGGCCTCCCCCAAACAGAAACCTTGGAGAGGCCCCAACAGCATGAGGCCTGGGCAGGGGCCGGGCAGGCTGCGGCAGGAGGGCACGGCGGAGCGGCGCAGACTCCACGCTGGAGGGGAGGCAGTCCCAGCTGGGCAGGCTGGCAGGGCGTCCTCTCCTGCCGTCCTGCCCACATGAGCTGCCTGCCATTCCGTAGAGCACAGCCTCGGAAGGCTGGGGCTGGGACTGGGCGAGGTGGCCTATTGCGCAGTCTCTGTCCCACCTGGTGATTAGCCAGACATGTTCATGGCCACCACGGTCCCGCTCGCTGCTCAGGGCGCCGTCTGCTCCGACCGTCTTCTGACCCCAGGCCAGGGTTTTCCTACCAGCGATGTCACCCGGGATCAGAATCAGCACTGAGGTCTACCCTCTGCTCCTTTCCCTGCCTCGCGCACTCCAGGGGGACAGGCGTGCGTGCAATGGCACATGTGGTTGGCAAGAGTAGGCACACCGGGAACCCTTTGTCAGTGCTGCGGGGCGCTATCTGCTCTCCTCTGCCCAGCACACGTGCCTGCAGGTTCTGCTGTTTAGTATCTGACAGTTCCTCACCAGGTCTGGGTCTTCAGCCATTGGGAGTTCCCCCACTGTCGTCACCCTCCTAACCCCTTGTCCCTGGTAGGACCCTGAGCACTCCACCCGTTCTGCTGCCTTCGCCTCCGACCTGGGCCCAGAGGGCCCAGTGCCTTCACCTGCCCGGCCCAGCCCTTCCCTCCCCACCACCCCACCCCCCGGGTGCAGAGGAAGGGCAATGCCAGGGTAATCACAGGAGGGCAGGGCAGGTGAAGGAGACAAAGGCTCTGTGGGTGAGAGGGGTCTGTGAGTCTGGGGTCCCCTCAGTGATGCCCCACTTCCTGCTGACAGATAGGCCTCCATTGCTCTCTCTCTTCTACCCCAGATGCCCCTGAACCAGCATTTCCCAGACGAGAGGCCCAAGCCAGGCCTCCTGCCTCTTTGCAGGCAAAGCCTGAGTAAGCGCAGAGCCTCCAAGTTCTTAGCTGTCACTCATCGGTCCTTGTCAATCAAATGTCAAACAGGCCAGGCAGGCGTGTCAATCAGCATCCCTATCCCCCACTGGGGGTCCCTGCTGGCCTGCGGGTCTGCTATTTTAAGGACCATCAGGGCTCAGGTTGGCACGGGCACGGGTCATCTGCTCCGCTACCGCACCAGCCTGGGGAGTTGGCCTCTCCCGTCCTGTGGAGGGAGCAAGCCCGCCCTCCGCCGTGGACATGAACTATGCCCGGGCAGGCCGCCCAGCAGACTCACTGCCCCGAGATCCAGCTCAGCCTGATGCTGAGGTCCAGCCGTGAGGAACCCACCAGCAGGTGTGGCCCTCGCGTCCGGGCCTCAGCATCTTGTCAGGAAGGGGCCAGGCCGCCCGCGGCCCCCTCCCCCGCGGGTGGGCTGGTCCCGCGGGCTCCAGTCCGCGCGTCTCCCCGGGCTGGTCCCCTGCCCTCCCAGCAGAGTGCTCAGGGGGTCTTTTTCCAGTGAGTTACCTGGGCCAGGCTACAGGATACAGAGCGCTGGAGAGGTGGGAGGGTCCCCAGCCCCCGCTGCACCCCCACGAGGAGACAGAGCTGCTTCTCCGAGGACAGCAGTGCCCAGGTGCACGCCGCCCTGTGGGTCGGGAGGCGGGCAGCGGGCCGCTGGTGTTGGGGTGTGGTGTTGGCACCTGGAAGGTCCAGCTTCACAGCAACAGCTCTCCAGCGTTTCCAGGCCCCTCTGCCCCATGGAGGCCAGGACGCCAGGGTGCGGGCTGCCGGAGGGGGCGGGACAGGGGCCTCGTCCTCTCCTCTGCTGCATCCCTGGGCTGTGGGTTGTCTCTGGGGGGGGGGGGTGCTCCTCTGCACAGGGGAGGCTGAGGAAGGCTGAAGGGCCATCCCTCGGAGCCAGCAGGCCCCACACACTGTTTGTAAGGGTGCGTCCTGGGCGTAGGAACCCAGAGCAGCCTGGACCTCATCCGGCCAGCTCTGCTTGGCCAGCTGCTGGGCCTCAGAGGTGGTGCCCCAGGAGTGACCCCCCGTGCCTCTCCCTGTCACCCAGTAATGAGCCTGTGACACCCCTGCTTCCCCCCTGTCACCCCAATAGTGAGCCTGTAACACCCCTGCCTCTCCCCTGTCACCCCAGTAGTTAGCCTGTAACCCCCTGCCTCCCCCCTGTCACCTCAGTAGTTAGCCTATGACACCCCTGCCTCCCCCCTGTCACCCCAGTAGTGAGCCTGTAACACCTCTGCCTCTCCCCTGTCACCCCAGTAGTTAGCCTGTAACCCCCTGCCTCCCCCCTGTCACCTCAGTAGTTAGCCTGTGACACCCCTGCTTCCGCCCTGTCACCCCAGTAGTGAGCCTGTAACTCCCTGCCTCCCCCCTGTCACCCCAGTAGTTAGCCTGTGACACCCCTGCCTCCCCCCTGTCACCCCAGTAGTGAGCCTGTAACACCCCTGCCTCTCCCCTGTCACCCCAGTAGTTAGCCTGTAACCCCCTGCCTCCCCCCTGTCACCTCAGTAGTTAGCCTGTGACACCCCTGCTTCCGCCCTGTCACCCCAGTAGTGAGCCTGTAACCTCCCTGCCTCCCCCCTGTCACCCCAGTAGTTAGCCTGTGACACCCCTGCCTCTCCCTGTCACCCCAGTAGTGAGCCTGTGACACCCCTGCCTCCCCCTGTCACCCCAGTAGTTAGCCTATGACACCCCTGCCTCCCCCCTGTCACCCCAGTAGTTAGCCTGTGACACCCCTGCCTCTCCCCTGTCACCCCAGTAGTTAGCCTGTGACACCCCTGCCTCCCCCCTGTCACCCCAGTAGTTAGCCTGTCCAGGGGAGATGAGCAAGGGAAGGGCAGATGTTGCAAACCCTTTGCTGCCTCCCTGGATAGCTGGTTCTCCCCACGTGGGAGTGAGAGGCCTGAAGCCCCAGCTTCCTGCACATGCAGCAGGGGCAGCGGGGCGGGGGGGGGGAGCTCTAAGCACCAGGACCAGCCTGGAGTCCCACCTCTCTCCTCCAACCGCAGCTCCAAAGTGGCCACGCGGGCGAGGCCGGGCCCTGCCCTCTGCGAGCGGGAGCCGGGCTTCGTGCTGAGCCCCTCCTGGAGCGCGTGCTGGCTGGTGAGCAGGGAGAGTCGGATCTTACGGAAAACCCAGGGGGACTGGGCCGTGTGGCCGGAGATAAGAGGACTTGGAGGAGACACGGTCCTGCCTTCCTTCCGATGTCCAAGGTGCTCTCAGAGGGAGGGGGCCCACCTCCCCGGGGTGGCAGGCTCCAGGGGCAGGACCAGCCGGGGGCAGAAACTGTGGGGAGTTCAGAGGCAGCGCAAATTGGATGTGGCTTTTTCAACAATGACCGAGGTCAGGCCGTGGCTTGCATTCCTCAGGCGGTGGTGAGCTCGCCATTATGAGCACGCTAAAGCAGGGCCGGGTGGTCATGATAACACTGGCTACAAGCTATGGAGGTGTGCCTGCTGCATGCCTGGCACTCCTGCTCTGTGTCCACTCTCCCGTGCAACCTGCAGGTTAGGTATAATCATCCCCACATGGCACAGGATGTGGGAAGCTCACACAGGTCAGATAGTGCCCAAGGGCACACAGCTTGTCACTGGCACAGCACAGCATTGCATGGGGCGTGTGGGAGGGAAACCCTCTGTGAGGGGAAGTCCCTCTGACGGCCTTTAAGAAGCTTCGGCTGTATACTGGTTAATAATGAAGATTTTGTAATCAAAGAAAACACGATAATTTCAAGAGAAACATCAAAAGTGCTTTATTCAAAGTAATGTCCATCGCTAGCTACACATTTCCCCCATCTTTCAGGTAATTTGTGGATACCGTCCCAATAGAACTTCCCTTGTTTTGAGGCAAACCATACAGAGGCCCAATTTTCCGCTTCTTCGTGCGTTTTGAAGTGCTGCTCAGAAAGTGCGTGTGCCATCGATCGGAACAAGGAGCAAGGGCTGGTGAATACAGCGGGTGGGTTAATACTTCCCAGGCAAGATCTTTTAACCTGTCTTTAACTGGTTTTGAAGTGTGTGATGGTGCGTCATCACGAAGCAAAATTACTTTGCTGTGTCTTCTGGCACATTCTGGTCATTTTATGATCAAAGCGTGGTTCAAATTGACCTGGACGTTCTTTGTCTTTCACATTGAAATCATCACTTTTAACGTGTTTAAACCAGCGTTCACAAGTATCTTGAGATGGAGCATGTTCACCATAAGCTTCCTGAAGTATACAATAACTTTCACCAGCACTTTTAAAAAAAAATAATGAATTAAAACTTCCCACAAATGCTCTTTTTTTTGGCACGAAATTCGACATTTTTAAGCGTAAAAATAACTATGATGTTAACACCTTCAGCAAATTTGACATATGAAGTTTTGAAGCTTGCTGTCAATACAACAAAATAGCATACATATCAAATCGCATATATATCAACATAGGGGTAGCTCCATCGATTGAAAAACATCCACGTTAGTAACCGGTACACCTAGTAATCTGTAACCAGTGGCTTACTCTGCGCAGATGTGGGCGGACAGTGTGAGTTTCAGAAGATGCCTCTCCCCGCGGGGTCTGAGGAGTCTGGCCCCTCTCTGAGGGCTCCCGCTCCTGGCACTCACGTGGGCACCACTGCGCTTCCCGGGCCCCTGTGTCAGGGCAAGAAGCACAGAGGCAGCTGCAGGGCGCTCTCCAGGGCACTGCCCTCCGCCACATGCCGCTGGGGACAGCCAAGCATGAGGCCCCGGTCCCAGCTGCTGAGCCGCTGGTCTGCTCTCCATGCCCACGTCTGACGGTCTAACACATTTGCCAAATCCTGGATTATAATAGTAAAAATTCACTTCCAGAGGCCTTCCTGCGGGCCAAGAACTGTCCTAAGCACTTTCCGTACATTAATTCATGTGATGCTCAGAATAACCTTAGGAGGAAGGTGCTACTGTCCTCCCCATTTTACAGATGCAGACACTGAGGCACTTGGAAGTAAGCACACACTAGGAAGTAATCCACTGGGATGTGAGGCTTCGCAAGTAGAGCAGAACAAAGCAGAAGTCAGCGACTTAAGAACTAGCCTATCTGAGGGGAGAAGGGCAGGGCAGCGTCTCACATGGAGGACGTGGGTCTCTGGGCGCCTTCCCCAGCCCTCCTCTCGTCTCCTGTCTAGAACCAAAGCCAGGCCGGGGGTTGAGTCTTTCCCTGCCTCAGGCTCAGGCCTGTATGGGACATTGTGGACTTTGCCCCCCAGGGCTCTGGTCACCAGGGTGGCCAGTGGCCCGGGCTAGTTGGAGAACAGAGGAAACACCTGCCAGCCACAGGCCTGGCAACCTGCCAAGGAGGACAGATGGATGGAAGGCCTGTCCAGCTCAGAAGTCCCAGGAACGCAGGTTTCTTTGTAAAGTCTGTCTTTCTGCAAGAAATGAAAGGGAAGGTGCTAGTGTGCATCCTCGAGGCCTCACCTGGCATCCCTAAGGCTCATCAGACACGCTGACTCTCTGCCCTGCCCGCCTGCGGGGTCAGAGTCTGCATTCAACAAGGTGCATGGCTTCAGTTAGGGTTGGAGGGCCCTGCTCCACGCCGCACTCTGAGGTTGGCAAGAACTTGGGCTCCGGAGCCTGGTTGTCTTAGTTTGGATCTTGGCTCAGTCGCTCTGTGACCTTAGGCAAGTTACTTATACTCTCTGAGCTTCATGCATAAAATCAGGATAATACCAGCCCTTCCCTTGCAGGGTTATTTGAGATTTCAGTGAGGTAATCCGTGTTCAGTGAGGTGATCCATGTTCAGTGAGGTGATCCGTGTTCAGTGAGGTGATCTGTGTTCAGTGAGCTGATCTGTGTTCAGTGAGGTGATCTGTGTTCAATAAGCTAATCCGTGTTCAATGAGGTGATCCGTGTTCAATAAGCTGATCCGTGTTCAGTGAGGTGATCCGTGTTCAATAAGCTGATCCGTGTTCAGTGAGGTGATCCGTGTTCAGTGAGGTGATCCGTGTTCAGTGAGGTGATCCGTGTTCAATAAGCTGATCCATGTTCAGTGAGTTGATCCGTGTTCAGTGAGTTGAGCCGTGTTCAGTGAGCTGATCCGTGTTCAGTGAGCTGATACGTGTTCTGTGAGTTGATCCGTGTTCAGTGAGGTGATCTATGTTCAGTGAGCTGATACATGTTCAGTGAGCTGATCCGTGTTCAATAAGCTGATCTGTGTTCAGTGAGTTGATTCGTGTTCAGTGAGCTGATCCATGTTCAGTGAGCTGATCCGTGTTCAGTGAGCTGATCTGTGTTCAGTGAGCTGATCTATGTTCAGTGAGTTGATCCGGGGGAGACTTTGAACACACCTAGCACATGCCAGCGAGAAACTTTATCCATCACCAGAGGCAGGCACTGGGCGAGGTGCTGCCGTACAATCTCTCCTGCAGCTCACGTCAGCCCTAAGGGTGAGTGTGTAGTATGATTGTGCCCATTTTACACATCAAGGAGCTCATTTTTCAAATGAAGAAACTGAGGCTGATGAGATAACTTGTTCGGGGCCAGTAGGAGTGGGTTTGCGAGAAGAGCTCTCTTTCTGGGTCAAATGAATGGGAAGCCAGGCTGCCTTCCCCCCAAGAAGGCCTGGGAGTGTAGTACCTGCGGGTCTGGGAGTGTAATAATACCTGCGGGTCTGGGAGTGTAGTAATACCTGTGGGTCTGGGAGTGTAGTAATACCTGCGGGTCTGGGAGTGTAGTAATACCTGCAGGACTGGGAGTGTAATAATACGGGCGGGTCTGGGAGTGTAGTGCCATAGGCATAAACAGGCTGCCGGGTGTTTATGGACATTCGTAACTAAGGATTAATTGTCAAAGATACACACACAGTGTTTTTCTCCCAACCAGCCATGAACTGAATGAGAAAGGGGATGGCAGAGGGAGGGAGAGAATGCTTGGAGGGTCTGGGCTTCAGGGAGGTCCTGCTGCCCAGGGAACCTGGCCAGGGGACAAGCAGACGGCTGTGCCAGGGCACGGGAGACCAGGTGGCCCAGCGGTGCTGGCCTCCTTGGCCCCCCGCCTCTCAGGCACCTGGCAGGCAGGTGGGACCAGGAACATCTGGCTTCCTGGGGAGCTGGGGAGGACAGGGGCCTGGGTCTACACGGGTGTGGATAGAGGTGTCCGGGACTGCGGGGTGCTGGGGAGGCTCGGGGTGCAGTGGGTCACAGCGTGGCTCTGTGGGCTCTCTGGTACGTGCAGCCAGGTGATCTGCGTGGAGCAGTGGGTCCCACTCCTGCTCCCAGGCCTCCACTCTGTGTTGCTGTGTCCCAGGCCACGCCGCCTCCTGCTCTTTCTCCCCTCCCCCCCCCCACCCCCGCCGGCCTGCCCCTCACCGGGGCCACGTGTTGCTTTGTGCTTTCACTTTCTCCCCTGCAGACTCTCTGCCTGGGGACAGAGCCGCCTCTCCTTTTCCTGCCCCACACCCTTGCGCAGGGCTTCGCCCGAAGGAGACTGTCGCTGAGCTGGCAGGTGGCGGGTGGGGGCCGATGGAAGAGAGTGCAGTGGGCATTTCCGTGTTTGTGCATTCAGAAGGGACAGTCTGGAGGCACGGAGAGGGCACCTGAGGTCACAGCCTCCTCCGGGTAGTGATCTCTGACCCAGATACACTGGCTCTTTGCAGACAAGGTTGGAGCGGGGCCTGGGCGGCTGCCGTGGGCACTTGCTGGTGGATGAGTAATGCCTGAGTGTGAGTGAAGCCATCTTGTTGAGTTCACATTTCCGCGTCCACGTGTCCCCGAGGCTCTCCTGGATCGGAAACTTCTGGAAGTGAGGCAGTAGGCGAGGACATGCTGCTAGGTCGCCTCCGAAGATGCGTGGCCTGGGAGCTGGAGCCCGGGAGACCCCTTCTTTGGCCTCCTGCAGGTGACCCCTCAGCATCACGGAAGCAGGGTCATGGGCAGCAGTAGGAACAGATACCCCTGGACATCAGGGTGCGCGTGGCCTTTTCCTCCTACCCTCCTTCTTCCCACGAAGCGGGCACTGAAGCCAGGCCGGGCATTGCCTGGGCGCAGAGCTGGTGTAGAGGAAGGTCCCGGCATCTCTGGTGCCGCCCTCGGGGACAGGCGGCACCGCAGGCCTCCTGGTGATGCCAGGGGAAGGACCAGAGCCAGAGGCTGCGGCCGCAGGGAGGGGCTGTTCACGCCTGGGCACGGAGGGCACCGTGCCGTGCAGGGGAGCCGAGCGAACAGAGGCTTCGGGGGGGCGTCCTACCTCTCCTCACGACTGTGCTCCTAGCAAACTCTCGAGCATCCCTGAGCCTCAGTTTGCCCAGCTGTCCATGGGAACAACACCGCATTCATTGAGGTGACACCATCTGTTGTGTTACAAAGCCCCCAAATCTCGGAAGGTTAACGCGGTAAAATGTGTTTCTTGCTGGTGGGGACCTGGTAGGCAGTGGGGTCTGCTGCCCACATCCCCCAGGGTCCTGCCCATCGGAGGTTCCACTGTGTTTAGGGTCCACTGTCTCCAGCTGCAGTGATGTCACCATCCAGAGGTGGGTGGCCGGAGAGAGAGCGAGAGGCGAGTGGAGGGGTGGTAGACCAGGCCAGGGTGGGCACCCCCCCCACACCCCCCAAAAGGGCCACGCCCTCCCGATGCAGGAAGCCTGGGAATCAGAGTTCCTGGCGGATCAGCTGCTTCCGGGCATCAACGCCACCCCTGGGGGGGACAGCATACCGTCTCTGCCGAAACCACAAGCCTCCGGGATTGTTGTGAACATGCTAATAGGAAAGGGCGCTGCATCTAGTAAGTGCAGGGGTGCGCCTTCCCCCTTTTCTTCTCACACAAGGAGAGCCCCTTCCACTTGCCTATGTCTCTCCCTGGGGGAGCCCCCAGTTGCCCAAGTGCTTGGCAGTGGGCAGACCGAGCCAGATCCAGTGGGGCCCACCCTGGCTCCTCGGCGAGGCTCCGGGCGTGAGTGTGGCCACAGGCGAGGCTCCGGGGATGAGCGTGGCCACAGGCATTGGCAGCCTCGGAGTGAGGGAGGCTGAGGCTGGGCGGCCATGGTGAGGCTGTGACTCTCTCAGACAGCCTTGTTCCTCCTTGAAAGTGTCCGCTCGCTGGCATCAGGGGAAGGAGCGGCCGGGAAGGAGGTCGGGAGCGAGCCTTGTCCCAGTCCCTGGTCCATGGGCCGGCACAGCGGCAGAGGTTTCTGGGTCAGTGGTGAGTGCACGGCGGAGGCTGGAGTCGGAGAACAGGCTGGAGGTGGAGTCCTGCAGCCCCCGAATGACGGCTCTGGGTCAGACCCGGTGACACTCACCCCCGTCTGCTCAGGATTTTCCTGGCTCTAAGACTCCAAGTCCCATGCCCCAGGCGTCGCCCCTCGCCCGGTCTCAGACCTTCTGAGAGTGTTGGTCACCCTCGTGTTCGATGTAGAAAGAACATGCGCTTTGGGGTCGCACAGGCCCGAGTCTGGCTGGCGCTGCGTTTCCTGGCTGCACGACCTCGGGCAGGTCTTATGCTCCCTAAGCCTCCGTTTCCTGTCAATAAAATGGGCTCACAGAGCCCCTGGCACAGGGCCCTTTCCGTGATTAGGTAAAATACCAGCCAGGAGCCCTGCCCTCCTGCTCTGGGAGTTACCAGCACCTGCCTCGCCCTCCCTGTGGCCCGGCAGCCCTTTCTCCTGAGGCAGCCTGCTCTCCCTTTGCTCAGACCCAGCTGCTGAAAACATCCACCTCAGGGGCATCTGCTCACTGGTTCTGCTTCTGACCTGTCCACGCGACAGCCCCTACACCAAGAGGGGAGGCTGAGTGCCCGGCTGAGATCCCAGCTGGGTCCGTGTGGACACTGAGGTGTGCCCCTCCACGGGAGCCAGCAGGGCCTGGTGAGGGTCAGGGGCTCTGGGAGTAGAACTGACTGAGTGTGGGCATGAGGCCTTGCTGGGTCCCCCTCCTCGTCCTGTCTCGGGTCACTTTCAGTTTTGCGTATTGCCGCCACCCTGGAGCCCATCACACAGCCACCATCACTGGCTGTGTAGCAGTCCCGGGCACTTGCTTCTGAGCTGTGCAGGGCACGGCCTGAGGAATCCCCAGAGTCCGGCACACGTGGGCGTTGCTAGTGAGGAACTGAGGCCGGCTTTGGCGAGAGGGCTCACGGTTATGCACGGGAGGCCAGCAACCAGCACATCCCCCAGGCACCCCTGTCAACATGTCTTCTGTGGGGTTCAAGTCCTTTTTCGTTTTATCTCCTTACCTGTCTCTGTGTCGCAGGTCAGTATGCTCAAACCTGTGTGCACATCCAAGCCAGCTGGAGAGCTCGTAAAAACTCTGGTCTCTGGCCTGGCCAGCGTGGCTCAGAGGTTGAGCGTTGACATATGAACCAGGAAGTCATGGTTTGATTTCCAGTCAGGGCACATGCCCAGGTTGCAGGCTCAATCCCCAGTGGGAGGTGTGCAGGAGGCAGCCAATCAATGATTCTCTCTCATCACTGATGTTTCTATCTCTCTCTCTCCCTCTCCCTTCCTCTTTGAAATCAATAACAATATATATTTAAAAAAAAAAAACACAAAAAAAAAAACAACTGCGATCTTTGGATCCTACCGCCAGAGTTTCTGACCCTGTTGGTCTGTGGTGGGGTCCAAGAACCTGCATGTCTAGCAATAGCTCAGGTGCCCGGAGCACCTTTGAGGACATGGTCTGGGCGGCCTTTCGTGGTAACCTCTGTAAGGGAGACAGGAGGCCAGGGCTAGGTCCCTCTAGGCCTCATGTGGTGGCATCAGTGTAGGCGTCAGCTCAGCATCTGGGCCTCATTTCCTATTGGCGAGGAGCGGGAACCTGCTGCGAGTGCCGGGACCTTTCTCAGAGGATGGATTCGACTGGGCGTCCAGGTGGGATGAGCGGCTGGTCACAGTGCAGTTTCGGTTTTAGCCAGTCTTT
Source organism: Ia io (assembly GCA_025583905.1). Classification (NCBI taxonomy): domain Eukaryota; kingdom Metazoa; phylum Chordata; class Mammalia; order Chiroptera; family Vespertilionidae; genus Ia; species Ia io. The sequence goes on along the minus strand of JAJQQW010000015.1, from coordinate 83,237,105 downwards.
CTTCTCGGGCTGCGTCTGTGTCCCTCCTGTTGGCTGGTGGGCTCCCCTCGGGTCTTCCCTTGGCATGTCACTGCTCATCTCTTCATCTCTTACCCTAAAGGACCAGGAGGTGGGAGGCGGCTGCTGTGGAGCCACTTCCGGCCGGACACCTGGTAGCCATCAGTGTCAGCCTCCAAAGTGGAGCTCTGTCTGCACTGGTGCAGACCTCACTGGGCTCCCAGCACAGCCGTGGGGCTGCAGCAGGTCAGCAGGTCCGTCTAGGAGAGGCCTCTGCAGCCCTCTTCCCGGGCACCGTGGGAATCTTTGCAGAGCAAGGGGGCAATGCCCAGCAGCCCTAGGCGTTGGCTCTGAATGCCCAACAGAGAGGTGGAAGGCTGACAGGTTTATGAATTCTTTGTTGTTGTTGTTAATCCTCACCCGAGGATGTTTTCCCATTGGTTTTTAGGGAGAGTGGAAGAGAGAGGGAGAGACAGAGAGGAACATCCATGTGAGAGAAACACATCGATTGGTTGCCTCCAACCAGGGCCAGGACCTGAGGATCCTGCAACCAAGGTACGTGCCCTTGACCGGAATCGAACCCGGGACCCTTTGGTCCACAGGCCAGTGTTCTATCCACTGAGCCAAACAGGCTAGGGCAGTTTTATGAATTCTTAATGAACATTTTTGTGAATCACTCACATGTTTGTGAATCTGAAATGTGGATATGATGCATGTGTGGCACTGGTATGTAGGGCTCCGAGCAGTGTCAGGACTGAGTGGGCACTGGAGCGTGGACGTATGCACACGCCGCAGTGAGCGTGGAGCGTGGCTGACACTGACGTCGTGTGACTAATGCTGACGTCGGCATCTAAGGGGAGACTTGAGAAGCGGTCAGCTAATTCCCGCTGGACCCACACGATGCTTTGTCATGAAGGAACGGCCTACAGTGCAAAATCGGCTTCACTTGTTAGGAAAACTGGAAGGATTCTGGCAAGAAGAGTGCCTCATCGGGGCGCTGGCAGGTGAGAAAGGGGTTCAGAGTGTGAGGGTGGGAAGAGGTGAGCAGGTGCCCCTGCCATGGCCGGGTCGGAGAACGTGCCTGAAGCATGTCTGTAGAGATGCACACACAGCCACTCAGCAAGGAGCACCTGTGAGTGCCCTGTGCCCCCCACGCCACAGGCAGCCTCCGCGTTCGCCCGCCACCTGCCCGTGCTTCCTGCCTGATCGCAGTGCCTTCCGTCTCTCCACCGCTGCATGGCGGGAGGTCTGGTCACCACCGCCGGACTCCACACCGTTTGCGGCTCTTCACGCTCTTTGTAATAAATGTCTGCACCCACTGGACGTCCAGTGCCCAGAGCTACCACAGCCCCGCCTCTCTGGTTTGCCTCTCCCAGGACCCTTCTGAAGCCCCTCTTTGCATGTGACTCTCAGGGGAGCGTTCCCGGGCCAGCCAGTGAGCCCATCATGGTTGCTGGGTGTAGGATGTCGCTGATTCTGAGCTAGATCACCATCCTTTTAGGAATAATAAATGCCACTTAAATGTGTCCACCAGCTGGACCATGCGTCCCAGACCCAGGACCTTCGCAGCCCTCTGTCCTGGCCGCTCAGAGCAGGAGCCTGTGACCTGCCCGGGGCGCTGACTACTGACTCCCTAACGCTCGGCACACAGTGGGGCTCAGTGTGCACACAGTGGGGCTCAGTGTGCACTCTCCAACCAAGTGTCAGGCCAAGCTCTACGGGGACACACCGTGAACCAGACATAGCACTCGGCCCTCACCTGCTGCACTCAGAGTTGAAACCCTGAAAGGCCTTTTCCATCTCTTCTTTCTTTTTCATCAGAGCATTACTGGCAAGAATTAAAACCGCTGAAAGGGATTTTTCCTAACTTGTAACTAGGGGAGCTGAGGCCCAGGAAAGTTTGAGGTAACTTACCCAAAGCTGAGAGCAGCCCAGCTTCCTCATTAAGACAGGGTGTCCACGCCCTAGCCGGTGTGGCTCAGTGGATAGAGCGTCAGCCTGCGGACTGAAGGGTCCCTGGTTCGATTCCAGTCAGGACACATGCCTGGGTTGTGGGCTCCATCCCCAGTGTGGGGCGTGCAGGAGGCAGCCGATCAATGATTCTCTCTCATTGATGTTTCTGTCTCTCTCTCCCTCTCCCTTCCTCTCTGAAATCAATAAGTATATATATATATATATATAAAAGACAGGGGTGTCCTTCCGCTGGGCATGCCGCCCCTAACCATCAGGTATCACAGAACCGGCAGGTCTCTGACAGGAGTCTGGTCACTGTGGATGGTGGGATGCTGAGGTCCTACTATGTGCCATGGGGGTGACATACTTGATCTCACTTACCCCTCAGGACAACTTGACAAGCGAGGTCTTCTGCCCTCTTTGCCCAGGTCAGGGACCTGAGGTGGAAGGAGGAGAGGTAGCTTACAACAGCCTGGGAGTGGGGGCCGTGAATCCGAGCCTGAGTGACCCCGTTCTGCGTGGTCCTGCTACGCTGCCGTATGACAGGTGCCTTCTGCCCACGCCATTTTCTCCTCAGTAAAATGAGAAGCTGGAGCCAATAGTCCCATAATAAGAAGTGCTCTGAGAAGCAGTAAGGAAATACTCTCAGGAGTGGAGGGAATGAAGGGAGGAGGGTGAGGGCGGGAGGGGTCTTAGCTGCAGAGCCAGGGATGCCAAACACAGTGCAGGGTGGACTCCACCCAGGGACAGCACCCTCCTGGGAGCTGGCCTCCGGGATGACCCTCAGCATCCTCCCCTCCTGTGGCCACACCCTCTCACACTGTCCCATTTGGTCTGTGCCAAGAGCATAGGCCAACAGTGACGAGGTCACTTCCAAGGTGAGGCTATAAAAGATTGCAGCTTCTGTCCTAGAGTCACTGGCTCTTGGGGAAAGCCGGCCATGAGGTTGTGAGCAGCCACAGGGAGATGCCCACATGGCGAGGAGCTAAAGATGTTAGCCAGAAACAACTGAGGTCTGGGACAAGCATAGGGGTTCTCCCCGCTGCGGAGCCTGGAGCTGGCTGCAGCCGTGGCCACAGCTGTCCAAGGTCACGAGAGACTGAGCCAGGACCGCCCAGCCAGCCACTTACCCTCAGAAACTGTGAGCGTATGGACGACAGTGGGCTCACGCTGCTCAGCCTGGGGGTGATTTGTTACTTGGCAGCTGAGAGCTGATACAGCCCCTGAGGAGAGGCTGCGGATCTGTGATCCCTGGGGGCTCCTGCAGGTGGGCCTGAGAGGCAGTGGCTGTCCATGTGGGAGCGGCCATGCCTGATGGCATTGCTCCCGCAGCAGCTGTCCCCTCCTCCCCTGCAATCACCCCTCAGCATAGGGAGAGCTCACACACGGGTCTCTCCCTCTCCCAGAGCCCAGAGTTGGGGGCATGCCCGGGGCCCAGACAGCGGGCTGCTGTCTCCTCATGGGGACAGAGGCGGGACACCGGGCCCAGCTCCGCACCACACAGGCCCGCTTCATCGCAGCCCCTCTGTGTTTCAGAACCGCGTTTACTTCCTCTGCGGGCACAGATGCCAGGGCCTTGCGGGATCCCACAGGCTGCCCTTCTGGGGGAAGAAAGAGCCCTCTTGTGTCCCTCTCTGCGGGGCCCAGCCTTCTTCCTGCTTCATCTTCCATGTGCTTTTGAAAGGGGTGCTTGTGTGTAGGCATTATGGGCTTTTTCTCATCATCAGCACCAACAAAATAATTTTTAATTTAGCAAAAAAGAACCTCTCCTCTGAGTCCTGCTGCCTAGAGGCTAGGTGTTGGTTTGCATAGTCATTCCTCAGTGTCTCCGCCTGTTATGGGAAGGTGTCTCCGCCTGGCGCACAGGCCAGGCTACGGCTTTCAACATTAAAGGGTATTGACGTATGTTTTCTTTAATTATAAAAAGTAAATGAAAATAAAAGGGTGACTGTTCCTCTCATGAACACACATGCATGCACACACATGCACACACACACGCACACGCACACGCACACGCGCGCGTGCACACACACGCAGCCTCCGCTCTCTCCAGGGCAGCATCTGGAACCTGCCTTTTTAACCCGGGTGACGTTGAGCCTGTTGCGTCCTCTCCGAGCTCTTGTTCCCCGTGCACAGTGAGGTAGTCACACGTGCGCTGTGCAGTTTGGAAAGCGCCGAGGAAGGTGGAGGTCCTTGGTGAACTCCCATCGTGGCTCTGCCTTGCGTCCTGTGGCCTGGGATGCGGTGCTGTGCATCTGGGCAGCATCCTCCCTGTCTCCTTCCTCCTCCTAACCCCTGACCCTCCCTCTCCCCAGCCTCCACCTGCCCAGGTGTGCAGCGAGGCCATGCCCACGGTGTGGAGGGAGGGAGGCAGCGACTGCCCCCCAGCATGACCTGGGTCCCACCCAGTAGCCCCCCGGCCCAGGGCTTTCCCAGGGAAAGGGGGCCAGCCACCCAGCGGGACTTCTGCCTCTGGAGTTCCCTCCCGTGCCAGCGTTTGCTGAGCACCACGAGTCTGGGTCCTTACCCTCCAATGTTCAGCTCAGCCTCGCATCCTAAGGTCCCCTTCTCCCCCAGTCATTCACTCCACAAATGTTCACAGAGCAGAACAGCTGGGCCTGCCCCCTGGAGCTGGCTGAGAGGACAGGGAGAAGGTGCCCGGACACAGTGTGGGGAGGATGAGGTGGTGGGGCAGGGAGGGAGGGGGCTTATAGAAGACTTCCGGGGTGGGGGGGCTGCCCATGATGCAGAGTAGGTGCTGGCCCAGCAGAGTCGGGGTAGCTGAGGGCCCAAGTCCCCTGAGAGCCTGGCGTGGCCAGGCCTGGGCCAGCCCGTGTTGGGAGGAGAGTTCAGGAGGAGAGGGGCTAGGGTGGCGCAGAGAGGCAAGCAGGGGCTCCCTGGGTCCCCAGTGGTGTTCCAGAGACCACGTGGCTCTGTCTGGCCTTTCTCCCCACCTGTCCCACCACTGGGCTCCCCATTCCTTAAGAGGCGCTGCTTGTAGGAAAAGACCCGCCCCTTCGGGGGACAAGTACACCGGCGACAGCGGATGGGCAGTGGCTTCAGGACGTGGGAGAAGGGGGTGATTTTTCCAGGCCGCCCCACAAACAACAAGGCTCATATCATGTTGCAAGCTCCAGAAACCAGAGGCCTAGAAGGGCTCTCCCGACCTCCCTCCCCACCCTCCCCCCTTGCATGCTTCCTTCCGGCTCCTACGGGGATCTATGCGGGCTGCTCCCCACCAGGGGCATGGTGGGGTTGAGCAGCAGTCACCCTATTAATCAGCCAACAGCCTGCCCGCCTGCGCCTGGAGGACAGAGCCCGAGGGAGCCCGTCGCGCCCCTGCGGCCCATCGCGCCCCTGCACCACCGTGCCCGGCCGGTCTCCCACGCAGAGGCAGGACGCACCTCTGTGTCTGACCCATGCACAGCATGTGGGGAGGCCGCTCCGTGCTGGGCACCCACAGCACCCACAGGGCGAGCGTCGCGAACACTCCCCACGGGAGTTTCTTGCAGAGCCGGAGGCGGGTAACTGTGCTGCCCGGGCTCTGCAGGCCGGGAGCACCTCACCCTCCACCCCCCACCCCCTCACCCACCATGCTGACCTTCCCAGGAGCCGGGCCTAACATGGCCTCTTGCAAGTCCGTGCCCACCCCCTGCCCAGGCCAGCTGCCTGCATCTCCCGCTCCTCCTCCTGCCTCCGCCTCGGCCGCAGGCCCCCGCCGCCTTCCTCTCCTGCCAGCTCACCAGGATGACATTCCTGCTTAAAAGTAAGCCGCTGAAATCTTTCACTGTGGACTAACTAATTGCTTCATTTTGTTTAAATGTGACTCTTGGAGGCTCTGGGGACAATGGGGAGAAACCCGGGGCAGCGCCGGTGCGTGTGTGAAGGTGTAATTTTCTCCGCAGGCCCGTTTGCAGGGTCGGGAAGGGGAAGGTGTGCCCTCCGCCCGGCGAGTCGCGCACAAGCCACACGCAGTCATGGTGACAATGACAGCTCCTCTGCTCCCGGCTCTCACGCAGGCTCCCGAGAGGCTCGGGAGGTGACCGACGCCCCGGCCCCTCCAGCCGGTGCTGGGCTCGGTGCGGCCCAGAGCTGGCCTTGCCACGGGGCCTGGGAAGTGCTGGCCGGCTTGTGGCTCACGTCACCGTGTCCGTGGAAGAGCTGGACGGGGCCTGAGAGGCCCCGATAAACACCCCTTTTTATACTGGCGGCGACTGAACTGCAGAAACGACCTTTGCCCTCGGGTCAAAAGCTTGTCAGTAACAGAACCGAAAAGAGGACCCCGCGTGTGGGACGGGGTGAGGCCCTCGGACCCCAACTGAACTCCTAGAATGGACTCCTGTCCCGCGGTCACTGAGTGCGGTCCGCGCCTCTCTGTCTGGAGGCGTTGGCCGGCGGAGAGATGAAGGGGGCACAGCACCCACTGCGCGGGGAGCGCCAAGCGCAGCGCCACTCGCCCTCCATCGGGCCAGTCGCGCTTTCTTTCCAGAGCCTGCAGGCCTCAGGGTCTACTGACTACAGGCAGGTGCCCTTTGGCCCCCGCTGGGGGCAGTCAGAGGAGAAAAGGCCCCTGAGGGCACCTGTGCGAGGAAGGGAAGGGGCAGAGGCTGGCACCCACTGGGCCTCGTGTGGACCCTGCGCGACACCCTTTCTCCCGTCGTCCTGGGCTCTCCCCGCTCTCCGCAGTGAGCCCGCTGGGTCTGGGGGTTCGGCTAGAAGGTGGCCCAGTGGCTGTTTAACCCACACTCCACAGCAGCTGCTGTGCGCCAGACCCTCTGGCTACCGAAGCTCCAGACACGTTCGAGGTGGCTTCCGAGGGACCGGAGGGCTGAGGTGACAGATGTTGCGAGCTTGCGGCTTTCGGGGTGTGGAATGGCAGGTGGAGTGTTTTCCAGGAGCTAAGGAGCCCCGGGGAGCATGAGGGAGCCCACGGCCCAGCCTCTGGGGCTCAGGGAGGCCCCGTGGGCAGCCACAGCTGGGGGTTCTTAGAGGGTGTGAGGGTTGGACACAAGTTTGCAGGGAGAGGGGCAGCGAGGGGGTGCACACCATCTCGGGGTGCAGGACCGCAGCCCTGTGCGCTGGGAGGCGGGCGGTGGGAGACGAGGCTGGCGAAGCAAGCGGGGTCTGTGGTGGTTTCCAGTGGCCATGGCGGAGGCCTGGGGCCCTGTGCGCTCTGAACTCACAGCTGCGGGCGGCGGTCCTTCTGCGGGACCTGGTGGGTAAAGTGGGTCAGAAGCCGCTCCGTGATTAACTCCCTCCCAGGCAGGGCAGGGCAGGGCAGAAGGCAATCTTTTTATTTCTGTTTTATTTTTTTAAATACTCACTTGAGGATATGTTTTTATTGATTTTGAGAGAGAGAGAGGAATATCAATCAATTGCCTCCTGTACACACCCCTACTGAGGATTGAACCCATGACCTAGGTGTGTGCCCTGACCGGGAATCGAACCCGAAACCTCTTGGTGTACAGGACAACACTCCAACCAACTGAGCCACTCGGCCAGGGATCTTATTTTTTCAATGAGAGCTTTATTGAGATAAAATTCGCATACCCTACAATTCAGTTCACAATTGCAAAGTATAAAATTAAATGCCTTTTAGTGTATTCACAGCTGTGCACAATCACCACAGTCCACTTTAGAACATGTGTATCCCCTGAAACCCCGCCCACTAGCAGTCATTCCCCACCCTCCCCCACCGCACCCTGACCTAGGCAAACACGGCCCGGGCCTCCATAGGGTTTCTGTTCCCACAGTTCACACAAACGGAGCCATACAACATGGGGCCCCTGCATCTGTCTTTTCAGGGAACACGATGTTTTCGAGGCGCATCTATGTCGCAGTGGGAATCCACATTTGACTTACCCATTTACCCTTTGATGGACATTTGACTTCTTTCCACTCCTTGGCTGTGGTGAGAAATGCTGCTATGGACATGTGTATGTAGGTGTCCATGTGGACCCATGTTTTCATTTCTCCCGTGGGTACCAGAGATAGAATCGCTGGGACATGTGGTGGCTCTACATCTAACCTCGTGAGAAACCACCAGGGTCTTTTCTAAAGTGGCTGCACCGTTTTATACTCCCAGCAGCCGGGGTGAGGGTTCGAATTTCTCCACATCCCCCCCAACTCCCTATTACGGGTCGTTTTTTCTTTCTTTTTTTTAAATATATTTTTATTGATTTCAGAGAGGAAGGGAGAGAGAGAGAGAGAGAGAGAGGCATCAATGATGAGGGAGAATCATGGATCGGCTGCCTCTTGCACACCCCACACTGGGGATCAAGCCCACAACCTGGGCATGTGCCCTGACCGGGAATCACACCTGGTTCGTAGGTCCACGCTCCACCACGGAGCCACGCCAGCTGGACCTGCCTTTTATATTATAGCTGTGCTGGTATCCTATTGCTGCTGAAACAAACTGCCACAAACTTAGTGACCTAGCACAAGTGGATTACTGTACGGTCTGGAGGTCAGAGTCTGCAGTGGGTTTCATGGGGCTGAAGTGGAGGTGTGGGCAGGGCAGTGCTCCTGGGGCTCCCGGGAGCTGTTTCCTTGCCTTACCAGCTTCTAGGGCCTGCCCAATCCCTGGGGCACGGCCCTCTGGCTTCAAAGCCAGCGGTCTCAGCACTTTGACCTCTGGTGTCGTGGTTACACCTCCTTCTCCGACGCTGGCCCTCTTGCTTCTCTTGCACTTGAAAGAACCCTGTGATGACTGGGCCACCTGCATAACCCAGGGTCCTCTCCCTTCTGAAGATCCTTGAGTTAATGGCATCAGCCATGTTTCGTTTGCCATGTAAGGTAACACATTCACAGATTCCAGAGGATTAGGAGGGTGGACAGCCTCGGGGGAACCGTTATTTTTGTCTTCCACAACAGTCACGCTGTGGGTGTGAAGTGGTATCTCACTGTGGTCTTCACTTCTATTTTCTTCATGGCAAACGACGTCAAACATTTTCAAGGCCATGTGTATATCTTCTTTGGAGAAATGTCTACTCAGATCCTTTGCCCATATATTAATTGGGTTGTCTTCTTCTTATTCAGTTATAAGAATTCTTTACATATTCTAGATATAAGTCACTTATCAGTATATGATTTGCAAATATTTTCTCACATTTTATTTGTTGTCTTTTCTTTTTTAATTGTGTCCTTTGAAGTGCAAAACATTTTAATTTTGATGAAATCTGATTTATCTACTTTTCTTTTGGTGCTCATGCTTTTGGTATTATATCTAAGAAACCATTGCTTAATGTGAGACCATAAAGATTTATTCTTACGTTTTCTTCTAAGAGTTTTGTATTTTTAGCTCTTATATATAGATCTTTGATCCATTTTGAGTTCGTTTTTTAAAATATTTTTATTTATTTCAGAGAGAAAGGGAGAGGGAGAGGGAGAGAGAGAGAGAAACATCAATGATGATAGAGAATCATTGATTGGCTGCCTCCTGCACAACCCCTACTGGGGATCGAGCCTGCAACCCGGGCATGTGCACTTGACCAGAATCAAACCTGGGACCCTTTAGTTCGCTCTATCCACTGAGCCAAACCAGCTAGGGCGAGTTAGTTTTTATATATGGTATGAGGAAGCTGTTCAACTTTATTCTTTTGCATGATATTGGCACTCTTGTCAAAAAATCAATTGACCCTAATTGTGAGAATTTATTTCTGGACTGTAATTTCTATTCCATTAACCTAAAAGTCTATTCTTATGCTAGTACCACACTATATTCATTGTACTTTGTAGTAAGTTTCAAAATTGGAAAATATTAATCTTTTAGCTTTGTTCTTCTTTTTAAAGATTGTCTTGGCTCTTTTGGGTCCCTTGCAATTCCTTATTAATTTTAGGATCATATCATCAATTCCTACAAAGAAGTCAGCTGGAGTTCTGATGGTGATTGTACTGAATCCATAGATCAATTTGTAGACTATTGCCATCTTAACAATATTAAGTCTTTCAGTCTCTGAACATGGGGTATTTTTTCATTTATTTAGGTCTTCTTTTAATGATGTTATATAGTTTTCAGAGTATACCTTTGGCACTTGTTTTATTAAATTCATTTATATTTTATATTTTGATACTATTTTAAATGGAACTATTTCTTAATTTAATTATGGATTGTTCATTGCTAGTGTATAGAAATACAGTTGATTTTTGTGTGTTGGTATTATGCCCTGCAACCTTACTGAACTCATTTATTAGTTCTAATAATTTTAAGTGAATTCCTTAGAATTTTCTATGTACAGGATCCTGTCATCTGCAAATAGAAGATAGTTTTCTCTTCTTTCCTATTTTGGATGCCTTTATCTTTTATTTCCTGGCTTTGCCCAATTGCCCTCCCTGGCTAGAACCTCCAGGACAATGTTGATAGAGGCGATGAATGGACATCCTTGTCTTGTTCCTGTTCTTACACGGGAAGCATCTGCTCTTTCATCCTTACATATGATATTAACTGCGGGGTTATTGTTGGTTCCCTTTATCATATTGAGGAAGTTTCCTTCTTTCCTAGTTTGTTGAGTGCTTTTATCATGAATGGTTGTTGAATTTTTCAAATGCTTTTTCTGTGCCTATTTAGTTGATCATGTGGTTTTTGTTCTTTATTCTATCGATGTGGTGTATTGCATTAATTGGTTTTCAATGTTAAACCAAACCTTGCATCATTGGGATAAATTCCACCTGGTCATAGTATATAGTCTTCTCTTATATGTTTTTTATTCAGTTTTCTAGTATTAAGTAACTATTCTGATGTCAGGATTCCCTGGTGGCAGCAAATCCCTGCTCCCTCTTCCCATACCCTCCTACAAGGTCACCTGCCAGAATTGTCCTCACTTCTCTTGCCTCCATCTCCCCATGTTAGTCCATGATGGCTGCACATGGCCAAGGGGCGGTGACAGTCACCTGAGCCATCACCTTTGTCTTCGCCTCAGATGTTGTCCTGGGCGAGAGAACGCCTTTCCCAACCGTGCTGAACTCACTTAGCAGTTCTAATAATTTTTAGTGGGCTCCTTAGGATTTTCTACATGCGGGACCATGCCATCTACAAATAGAGAGAAGATGGTTTTATTTCTGCTTTTCCAATCTGGATGCTTCTTCTTTTCCAATCTGGAGCTTCCCTCCACCCACCCAGCAGCACTAACAGCATCCTCATCTCCCCTTTGCTCCCACCCTTCTTCATTCATCACATACAACTTGTTGTAGCAATAGCCCCGTCTCCTATGCCTGCCTGTTTAACTGCTTGTCTCCCCTGCTAGAATGCCAGCTCCTCAAGGCCTGGGGTCATTACCTTATTTGCTTGGCAAATTCTCGGTGTTTGTTAAAATACCTGTGTCCTAAAAAACTAAAAGACAAGAGATTGGAAACCTTTAGAAATAATTATACTTGATATAGTGTAAAGGATTTTTTTTAAAAAGTGTTTCCTCCTGCACACTCCCTACCAGGGATCAAGCCCACAACCCAAGCATGTGCCCTGACCAGGAATGAAACCAGCAACCTTTCAGTGCACGGGACGATGCCCAACCAGCTGCACCACACTGGCCAGAGCTAAACATTTGTTGAAAGCAGCAGACGTTTGTGTCAGAAGGAATCTTCTGTAGAAGCCTGACATTTAAAGCACATTAGAAGAGGCAGCTGCTTGATCTGCAGCCAGGGTAGAATTCCTGGGTCCTGCCCGGCCTTACCCTTGCCTCCCTTTCCTGCTCCACGGCAGGTCTTTAGGGAGCTCCTTGACAACCCTGTGATTTCACAGACAGAGTTCTCAGACCACGGTGGAGTAGAAAGAGCCCTGGACTGTCTCCATCTTGGTGACCTTGGGCATGTGGCCTTGCCTCCTAGACCTGGTTCCCATCTTTACAAGGAATTGCTGCAGCCAAATAGCTCTGGCAAAGCTCGGCAGGAATTGTGACCCTTCTGCATCCCAGCTGATCTTGGAGCTCTTTCTTGCTGAGCCCAGGACCCCCCATTCCAAGCTCAGCATGCCCCAGTGGGTCACGTACCATCCCAGGAGGAGTTGACCCTCCAGTCATGTCCTGTCCTACCCTTCTGTGGGACCGATCATATGGACAGAGTCTTATTACTTTGCTCAGAAAAGGCAAATTGGGTTATAGGTCCAGCTAGCTCCTGGGTTTATCTTGATTCTGGAATTCTTCCTACTGTAGGAACGGACCTCTGTGACCCATCTCCAGCATGGCCAGCTTTTGATGGAGTTTACTGAATTCCCCAGGGCAAGCAGAATGTGGGGAGGAGGGAAGAGGAACAAAGAGCTGGGCTCCTGGGCCAGCATCCAGTGGAAACTCCTGAGGCTCCCACCTCAGCTAGACAGAGAGAGGTGAAGGCAGCTAGAAAGGCCTCAGCCCATTTTTTTTAATGGCCCAATGGGAAACAGCAAGGCCCAGGCGAGGCATGAGGAAACAGGTGACCCCATAGTACTCAGCCAATGAGGAACCGGAGGAGGGACTCTCGTGCAATGGGATAAATGCTGCCTATGCCAACTAATTCAGGAGTGCTGTGCAATGGGACGGACACCTGCTCTCGAGAATGTATTAGAAGTCTCGTTTTCGCTATCATCTGTCTCTGAGTTTGTTATTTCAGATAGGTGGGCATTTTCTCACACTAGGATCCTGAACTGAGTGGTTGAAGGCCAACTTCGTCCCCTGCTGACCAGCACTAGGGTGTGCATGGGAACCAGGTCCCTCCCAGATCTAGACAGTGCAGGCAGGAGGGCCCCGAGGCCGTAGGAAAACCTCAGCACACACAGAGGGTTACTGACCAAGGAATACCTTCATGGAGACATAATCATATAGCTATCACCCTGACGTCAGCATATATTGCAAAGCCCATATACACATGTATGTATATGTATAATCTACCTTTGATTTTGAGTTGCCCAACAGCCGTGCAAGGCAGACAGACCAAGGTTTTGAATCTCCACATGGTATGTAAGGATGTCGAGACTCAGAGCATTGCGTGCCTAGCCAAGGCAGCACACGGCTTGTCGGGACTGACCCGGAGCCCTTCCTGGCTCTCAGCTCTCACCCAGGGCTGTCTCCATGCTGCCGAGGCTCCCCACCTGGACCAGGAGCTGGCACACCCCGCCGGGGAGCCTTGCAGGCTTTAGAAGATGACCGGCCAGAAGGGCCTCCATCCCTGGCCGAGCAGCAATAGCCCAGGCGACAGGGTGCAGTGAGGACAGAGCGTGACCCAAAGTCAGCAAATGACAGCAAAGCAGTGCGGAGGCCAGGAGAGGAGGAGGCCCCATGTCTGGAGACAGCTGAGCCACAGTGGACCCTAACTTCTGGCCAGAAGTGGTTTGAAGACCTCCAGGAAGTGCCTGGCCCCGTCCTTCTCTTGAGCAGTGGGCATGAGGCTGCCTTCTCAAAGGCATGGGCCCAGTGACTCTGACCTCTGCGGGGAGCACTCGGTGTTCTAGGGCGCCTTCATGTTGTTCAAAGATGACTTCCTTCCAAGTCAGCATCTTCCCAGAGTCAGAGATAAAATAGTGACATGGATCCAGTGATGGGACGAGGCCAGGACCAGCTGCTTCCCACAGAGGCCGAATCCAGACCTGAGGGAAGGGACTCCTGACCCTGCTGATGGTCACCGGCTGCCATCCTTCACCTCACCGGCTCTGATATTGTACACGTAGAGGTTCATGCCTTTGACTTAAGAGTCTGTTCCAAGTTAAAAGGCAAATACAATAAGGAGAACAGCGGTTGAGGCTGCGTGAGGCCTTGGGGGCTGAGACTGCCTCGTGCTAGCTGCTCCCTGCTCCCAGCTGCTCCCCCTTTACCACCAGAGCCCTGGCCCGTTCCCTCTATAGAGGCTCCCCAAGCCCCCGACACGCGACCCCCCCACCCTGAGGCTGGGTCTCTGGGAGGGTCCCCGCCCTGCAGGCCTCTCAGCTCCGTCTCGGGGGGCGGGGGGGTGGTGTGTCTCAGCTCGGGCAGCGATGGCCGCGGGTGACAGGCCTTCGCTCTGGCATGTTCAGCAGTGTGGATCGCACAGGGAGCAGGAGCAGAAGGTAAGTGGGAAATAAATCACCAACTTGATTTAGACATAAGAGTGAGGAGAAGGCGGCCTCCCAGCCGTGCTCAGTGCCTGGCAGGAGGGGCATCCTCGCTCCCCACCCGCTGACGCCCCTGCGGGAGGAGCAGGACACGCTGCAGGTGGGGGGGGGGGGGGGGCGTGCCGGGAGTGTGCTGGGGGCCTCAAGGCACCAAGGCCAGCTGTTCCCCAGGGCAGACAGAGGGCCCTGCCCAGCCACCTCTGCCCCGGGGAGACCTGCCCAGCCCAGCCCTGCCAGATGCCTGCTGGACTTCTCAGTGGAGTCGCCCGGGCTGGTGCAGGACAGGGGGTGTGGGCGGAACCGGATTCCTCCTGTTTAACGCTCTCCAGAGAGAGGCTTAGCCTCCCCTTTCCAGGCAGAACTGGGCCCACTCTGCCGCCTGGCCTATGAGGATGTGAACAGAGGGGACCCCCACACGGTCTCACCGCCCACGCCACCCCCACGCCAGTGACCCTGTCTCGCCACTGGCAATGGGCCCAAGTGGAACCTGGAGGTCCCACTGCATTTCCAGGCCATTTCCTGTCTGCTGTGTGGCTGGTGGGTGGTGGCTGCCACCGCCCAGGAGATGCTCTAGGCTCCCCTCGTTCGAGGGGGCTCCCGGGCGCAGGCAGCGTCAGGCTGCAGGGACGGGCGCTGCTGTCAGGGCCTGGGCACGAGGGAGGAGACCGCGTAGGTGACACGGGAGTGTCTATTCCAGTCCACCGGGCACGTCTGCGTTGGCACGGTATAAAACACCACGTCCACGGCTGCAGAATTACTCACAGCGGCTGCGGTGGAAGGGACAAACCTTTCCATCACGCCCGCTGCTGCCGCTCCAAGGCTGGCGGAATAAATCCTGAGCAAATACAGTTAGCCGCATCTGAGCCTTTCAATGAATACAGAGCAGCAGGCAGGCCTGGGGGCGGGGAGCTGGGCATCTTCCCAGCGGGCACTGGGCGAGGCCGTGTGCCAGCTCCAGGCTGGGTCCCAGCTGCCTCCCACCCGCCCCCCTGCAGCCAGCCCGGCCCCTTCGTGGGGCTTCCTCAGCCGCCGCCCGCTCTGCTCCGCCTGCTGGGGTGCCAGGGCCGCAGAGCTCCAGGGAAAGACCTGCCCCGGCCTCCTGGCCTCGGGGCCTCGCAGGGCGCATCCTCTCTCCCAGGGAGTCGCGTCCTCGCACCTGGTGGAGCCCTGGGCTGGCTTAGTGCCCTCAGGAAGGCTGAACCCCAGGTGCGGGAAATTGAGAAAAAATGTTAGGGCCTTAAGAAGGGACTTTAAAGGTTGCTTTTGTAGCGAGAATAGGAAGGTGCAGGTTTGTCGGTGGGCACAGAGGGTATGATGTTCATGGAAGCTCGAGGGCAGGCAGCAGAGCTCAGCTCGAATGGAAAGAAGGGGGCTGGGTGGGATGGGACCCCCTGGTCTGCAGGATGCCAGCCCAAGGCCGTCCAGGGATGTGAGGAGCCCCCTGGCGGGCGCGGAGAGCTGGTGCTACTGGGAGGTGGCCGGGTCGCCGAAGGCCTCTGGGGAGCTGGCGGAGCGGCGTTGCTGTGAGAGCAGAGGGCCAGGGACCGTGCAGGCCCCGCGGGGGAGGCCAGCGCCGCATGGCATGCGTGGCCGTGGCATGCGAGGCTGGTCATCGGAAAGTCAGGATGGGGCCACTGGCACCCTCACTCCAGACAAACCGCCTCTCCGGGACGTACCCCGGCCAGGGGCATGCTTTGAACATGGGATGAGGGTTCCAGAATGTCACTTGTCATCGTCGAGATTGGTACCCTGGAAGGTATCTGCAGGAGCGTATGTAGCAGGCCGAAGGCTGAAGAGGAAAGATAGATGCCTAGTTATTGCCATCGGTCTCCGGAAAGTTCTCGGGATGTGGGGACCCCCTGTCCTTCCCAGATGTGGCTTTGGTGAAGATGTAGAAGACATACTAACACAAATGACCCAAAGCTTCAGGGGCTAACAAATACCTCATAGAGCAGTAACAAGACCAATTAGAGCAAACACTGCAGCACTTACCCTGTGCTGAGGTCTGTTCTAAACACATTGCATGTGTTAACATTTAATTTTTTTCAGCATCCTAATGAGATAGGTAATATCAGTCCCCTTTTACAGACAAGTAAACTGAGAACAAAGAGCTAAAGGTAACCCGTTGTAGAACCAGAATTTAGTGCCACACCATCTGACCCCGGAGACTGTGCCCTTCACTCCTGGCTGTGAGAGAAACAGGGCCCAGAGCCACTTCAAAGGACTGGCACGATGGGCAGGACGTGAGATGAAACCTAGTAGGCGTGCACGGGAATGGCTGTTTCTAGAACCAAAGGTCATCGAGGCAGGATGGGCTGAGCCTGTCGCCAGCCCGTCTGAAAACAGGCTCCTTCTCGGCCGAGTCAGCAGGCGAGGAGGCCCCATGGGCGCCCCTGGGGGTGGCAGCCTGCGGGCCCGGCGCTGTGTGGCCAGGCTCCAAATCTGTAAAGGACATGCGCCAAATGAAGCGAGCCTGGCTGAAGGAGGGTCGTAGAGAGGAACCTCTGACTGGAAAACTAACTAAATAACATATCAGCCATGAGGACAGTTGAACTGGAGACAAGTGGGGGGCGGGTGGTTGTTATCCTAGGAGCCCTGGAGCCCTGGCATCCCATCAGGGTGTGCGGGCTGCATTTCCAAAGCCAGGGCCTGGGGGCACATGGACAGGGAGCTATGAAGAAGCACGTTCTACCTCTTTAGGCCGTTTAGACTTTGTCCCTCCAGGGCCCACCAAGGGCTCCAGTGCCTGAGCCTGGAGGCCCTAAGTGATTGAGATTCAATTGAGCCTGACGGGGGCGGGGCGGGGGCGGGGGGGGGGGGGGGGGGGCGAGGACGGACCACCAGGGTTTTACATCCAGTTTCAAGTCCTTTCTGCCTTGGAAACCCCACTGACCCTCAGGTCCAGAAAACGAGTAGAAAAAAGAGCAGGCAGCTCTTTCCTGGGGACCCATTTCAGGGACAGGCCGCCCTGAAGAAGGCAGGGCTGGATCCCCTATTTTTGCAGTGACAGGGAATGGCATAGCTGAGGCCTCAACCTCTGGACCTTCTGCCCACTGACCTCAAAGCATGCCTTCTGATTTAAGCAGTTAAGACGCAAGTTTGTGGAACTAGACCCCCTGGGTTCAAATCTCTGCTCTGCCACTGATCAGCCGTGTGCCCCTGGGCAAGTCATTTTGCCCTCTGGACTTGATTTTATCATCTGTAAACTGGGAATAATAATGATAGTTTTGAGAATTAAATAAAGCCTTTAGACTGGAACCCGATTCCTAGTAAGTACTCTACATGCCAGCCGGTAATACTGTTCTTTTTACAAGAGTCTAACTAGAGCAATACAGTGAAGTGGTTTGAATCCCAGGGACACTGCATATTAACTTTGTGATCTTGGCCAAGAAATCTAATCGTAACCGTGAATTTTTTTTATTTCTAAAAATGAATATAATAATAGTACCCATCTCCTAGGGTGATTATGGGGATTAAATGAGATTATGTCTGTACAACACTTGACAAACTGCCTAGAACAGGAGTCAGCAAACTATAGCACTCAGACCAGATCTGGCCACCTCCTGTTTTGTAAATGACCTTGTACTTGAACTCTGCCACGCGCTTTCCTGTCAGTATGGTCTGTGCTGCTTTCGGGCTGCAAGGGCAGAGTTGACTCTGGCCCACAAAGCTGAGAATATTTATTATCTGGTCTTTAATAGAAACAGTTTACTGGCCCCTGGCTAGGACCTAACATGTGCTCATTAAACGCTAGTTGCTATTATTAATTGTCCTTGTAATCCCCAGTGTTTCATAGAAAAGATTGGAACCAAGCTTGCATAACAGGTAGCGTCTGAGAGAAGGTTTTTTTAAAGATCTGATATGGCGGGGGGATATTTTGAATGTTTGAATGTTCATCTTATTTGTGTTTATTTTTGGAGAGGAAAACTGGGAGCAGTGTTTGGTTTTGCCGTACACCTTCCCTCTGAGTGATGTATTTTCTGTTTTAAGAGATTATCAGTAATTTGGGAGCCACCAGATTAATCAATTAATCCCACTGATGAATTCTATTAGTGAGGACACTCTCATTCCCCACTGTACCCCCTCACCCCAGAAAGCCCTTGCTGGATTTCAGATATCCCAAACTGCCTGAATTTCTGCAAAAGGCCACTGCAGCTGTGCCTAGAGCTGAGTTTGTGGTCCCCTCCACACACTCACATCCCCTGATGGAGGGGCTCGGGAGTGTCCTGGGAGCCTCCAGGGCCATGGGAGTCATCGGGCCAGGGGAGCCCCTCCCTTCCTCGAAGCTCAGCAGGCAGCCTGCAGCTCCAGGCTGTGCTGGGAGGGGAGGGTGGGGGGAGGGGAGGCCCACCGACCTCCCAGCCAGGTGATTCTCATGCAAATTTTAGGCTGTGTTCGGGACACTGCTCCGCCCGCCAGGGATTTGCAGCTGTTAAAATATTAATGTCTGGCATGTGGCAAACATTTACAACCTGCCCAGACATGAGAGCTGTTGAGCCAGCCTGTTGACAGACACCTCACCTGGTATTATTTGCTAAGTTAAATGCCAGGGATTCCTCCCTTAAGCGGGAGGGGCATGGGCACTTGTCTCCTTGCCTGGCATTGCCTCCTGTCCCCTACCCCAGCAGGGCCTCCCCAGGCAGTTCTCTGAGAACAAGCCAAATAGGTGTGTTTTAGTGCCAGATGCATGGAGGCATTTGAAGGCTGATTTCAGGGCTGGTGGGGGGAGGGGAACGCCCTGAGACCAGCTCTGGGCCAGGCAGTGGGGAGGGGGCTGTGCATGCAGCCACCACCCACCGGCCAGGAGCTGGCAGATCACAAGGGGGTTGAAACTCTTTGGCAATGCCCAGCACCGGGTGGGCCCGAGCCCCTCCCTGCCTGCAGCAGCCACTGCTGGTTGACCAGGAATCTTTTCTGCCAAGTCCCCAGGCAGCTTCCCACTTCCTGTCCTTGCAGGAAGCCACCTGCAGAAGCTGGAACCCTGAGATGGAAGCAGTGTGTTGTCTCCAGTGGAGGAAAGGATGAGTGGTACCCGGAAGCTCTGACGAACGAAGGGCTGAGGGCCCGAGGGGGACAGAGCCCTGCTGGATGGTGGGGGGGACAGAGCCCTGCTGGATGGTGGGGGGACAGAGCCCTGCCAGATGGGGGGTACAGAGCCCTGCTGGATGGGGGAGGACAGAGCCCTGCCGGATGAGGGGGGACAGAGCCCTGCTGGATGGGGGAGGACAGAGCCCTGTCAGATGGGGAGGACAGAGCCGTGCCGTATAGTGGGGGGGACAGAGCCCTGTCGGATGGGGTGGGGGACAGAGCCCTGCCAGATGTGGGAGGACAGAGGCCTGCCGGATGGGGGAGGACAGAGCCCTGCCGGATGGGGGAGGACAGAGCCCTGCCAGATGGGGGGTACAGAGCCCTGCTGGATGGGGGAGGACAGAGCCCTGCCGGATGAGGGGGGACAGAGCCCTGCCGGATGAGGGGGGACAGAGCCCTGCCGGATGGGGGAGGACAGAGCCCTGCCGGATGGGGGAGGACAGAGCCCTGCCGGATGGGGAGGACAGAGCCCTGCTGGATGGGGGGGGGACAGAGCCCTGCCGGATGGGGGGGGACAGAGCCCTGCCGGATGGGGGGTACAGAGCCCTGCTGGATGGGGGAGGACAGAGCCCTGCCGGATGAGGGGGGACAGAGCCCTGCCGGATGAGGGGGGACAGAGCCCTGCCGGATGGTGGGGGGGACAGAGCCCTGCCGGATGGGGGAGGACAGAGCCCTGCCGGATGGGGAGGACAGAGCCCTGCCGGATGGGGGAGGACAGAGCCCTGCCGGATGGGGAGGACAGAGCCCTGCCGGATGGTGGGGAGACAGAGCCCTGCCGGATGGGGGAGGACAGAGCCCTGCCGGGATGGGGAGGACAGAGCCCTGCTGGATGGTGGGGAGGACAGAGCCCTGCCAGATGGGGGGTACAGAGCCCTGCCGGATGGGGGAGGACAGAGCCCTGCCGGATGGGGAGGACAGAGCCCTGCCGGATGGGGGCGGACAGAGCCCTGCTGGATGGTGGGGGGACAGAGCCCTGCCGGATGGGGGAGGACAGAGCCCTGCTGGATGGGGCGGGGGGGGAACAGAGCCCTGCCAGATGGGGGTTACAGAGCCCTCCTTGATGGGGGAGGACAGAGCCCTGCCGGACGAGGGGGGACAGAGCCCTGCCGGATGGTGGGGGGGACAGAGCCCTGCCGGATGGGGGGCAGAGCCCTGCCGGATGGGGAGACAACGCTTCCCGGAGGAGGTGGCTTTGGGGGCATGTAGGATGGCACAGGGGGCAGGGAAGGACAGTGCTGTGGAGGGTGCAGCGGGCAAAGCTGGAGAGGCAGGAGCACGCAGAGCCGGGGCAGGAGCAACAAGCCGTCTCCTCAGCATCTCTCGCGACGGTGCAGCAGGAGCGCCAACCGCCTGCTGAGCCCACCCAGCCGTGGGCTCCTGGCCGCCTTCCTCTC
Organism: Ia io; assembly: GCA_025583905.1. NCBI lineage: Eukaryota > Metazoa > Chordata > Mammalia > Chiroptera > Vespertilionidae > Ia > Ia io. Next base: position 83,216,621 of record JAJQQW010000015.1, on the reverse strand, counting down.
TGGCTTCCCCGGGAGGGTTTCTTCAGCCGATAGAAACCTCAGGATTCCTTTCCTGGCTCCAGGAGTGACTCTCCATCCTCAAATAAACAGAAAGCAACTGCTAGAAACGTGTTCTCGGGCATGGCGAGGGTGCCGGTGTCTGGCATCGCCAATCATCTAGCCAAGGGCTGGCAGACTTATCCTGTAAAGCAGTGGTTCTCAACCTTCCTAACGCCGCGACCCTTTCATACAGTTCCTCATGTTGTGGTGACCCCCAATCATAAAATTATTTTCGTTGCTACTTCATAACTGTAATTTTGCTACTGTTATGAATCGTAATGTAAATATCTGTGTTTTCCGATGGTCTTAGGCGACCCTGCTAGCGGTTCTCAACCTGTGGCAAAAGCCAGCCCGGCCAGCATGGCTCAGTGGTTGAGCATCGGCCTATGAACCAGGAGGTCATGGTTCAATTCCCGATCAGGGCACATGTCCAGGTTGCAGGCTCGATCCCCGGTGTGGGGCGTGCAGGAGGCAGCCGATCAGTGATTCTCTATCATCATTGATGTTTCTCTCTCCTTCTCCCTTCCTCTCTGAAATCAATAAAAATATTTTAAAAATTAAAAAATAGAAGGCAAAAGCCAAAGCCTTTGTTGGAGGACAGCTCTCCCCGCTGCCTCTGCTCCTTGCTGGACCTCAGTGGTCAGAGAGGGTCACGCACGTGGAGACTGAGGCCCAGAGAGGGCAAGTGGTTTGCTCCGGGGGCTCCGCTGTGACCAGCACAGCAGGGACGGAACGAGGACCCCTGCCCTCAGGCCTAGACCCCTTCCGCTCTCCCCGCTGAGAGTCAGGAAGCGCCCGGCTTTGGTGGCCAGTGCCCTCACGCCATTGCCACTGCGCCTCTGTCTGGAGAAGAGAAGACACGACCAACAGGCAGTGTCGGGAGCAAAGGGGACCGCAGTGTGACACACTGCTGCCAAGGCTGCCGGTGCGGAGATCACGGCCTGGTGGTTTGGGCGCGTGAATCAACACTGCAGCTGACTGGGAAACACAGCAAGCCTTCTCATCTAGTTTCAGGTCCTGTGGGCTGAGGGCTGACCAGGCACTGATATCCAAGGATGGACTAATAGCTGGGGGAGGGAATGTCCTATCCTCCCCCAGGCTTGTCACCAGCCCTGATGGGTGGGCTCCAGGCAGGACAAACTCCTGCCCCCACTTTGTAAAGAGATCCCAATCATCTATCCACCAGCCCCTCCTCCCAGCTGGCCCACCCACATTCAGCCTCTGGCAGCCCCGCACCTGACCACGTGCTCATCACTTCAGGGAGGAACTGCTTACCTGTTAGGCTCCTGCTGGGCACAGGGGACTCAAAGACGCCAAGACGAGGCCAGTGTCACCAGATCCTAAGTCCTTGGTGCTGTCTCTCAGCAGGAGAAAGGGGACGTTCCCCAGGAAACACCGAAGCTTCAGCGGTCTCTGGTCTGTATTCAGGCTGTGACAACAATCCGGCGGACTACACGGGTCAGAGCGTGGGCCTGCACCAGCGCGCGTCTGAGCACCTCGTGTACACCCACTCAGTTCCTCCCGGGGACAGCCCGGAGGTGCTGTGTCCCCCTCATCCCTGCAGACACGGGGCCGTGGGCCCGCCTGCATACCAGCCGTTAGGAAGTGGTGAAGCTGGGGTTCGGGCCCAAGATGCTGAGCTCGCCGCGATGCGGAGACCGCTGTGCAGCCTGCTGTCCACCTCTTGGCTGTGGTGCACTGCCCTCAGCTGCGTCTGCGGAGTGGGGTGCCTTCACCCCACTCCGCCCCCACCTCCCTCGGCCGTGGGCTGCGGGTCCTGCAAGGTGTCGGGATGGATGGGCTCCCAGAGCCTGTCAAGGCCGACAGGGGCCACCGCTGACCCCGTGCTGAAGGCCGTAAACTCTGTGCATTATGTGTGTTTGTTTGGGGAACTGATGGATCTATTAAGCTTAATGAAGCCGTGCCCTCCTTGATAACTATTGTAAATCTGCTCCGATGGCTCTGGGAGGGGTTGGCGTCCCTCTGCAGGCCTCCCTGGGAGAGCGCGGCCACTCCAGGAAGGGGTCTCAGACATGCAGCGTGGGGCAGGGAGCAGGGAGGCCAACGTGGGCCCGGAGGGCTGTGTGGGGACAGGATTGGCAGTGTCACCGGGCATTGGGAGTGGAGGGGAAGGAGCCTTGGGGAAACCGAGTCAGGGGGCTTGCTATGTGAGCCTTGCCAGTGACACTAATTGCCCGTGTTTCTGTGACCCTGGTGGTGGGGTGGGGGTTGCTGCAGGAAAGGGCGCTGGAAGGAGAAAGCAACAGAATCCCACATCCTACCCTCTTCACCCCAAAACGCCTTCTAAGGCGTTACACCCCACCTGCCCAGGAGGGGGGCATGGAGCCCGGCGTGGGGCTGCCCTCGCCCCTTTGCCTGCTCTGCCCTCTGCTTTGGGAAGCAGGGAGACTGCTGTTTGTGATCAGGGGGAATGGGTCCCCAGGACCCCAGGGCAGATGCTGCTGGCCTGTGTGTGCTTTAATAATAATAACAGACACTAACCAAGTAACATTCCTTGTCATTAACATGCAGAAACAGATAAAGAGCAGCTCCCCTGTCATTACCGAAAATTCTTATTTCCACAAGAAATCAGCACTACATACATGTTCCAACCTGAGCCTCTCTCTCCAGGGAAAAGGGATTTCTATGAATATAGAACGTTGGTGATTGCCCCTGAAGCCCTGCTTTGCTGTGTTAATGAACAGCAGGCGCTTGCTTTTGCTTACAGCCCCACAGGATCCGTTTCCTCCTTCGCTGGGTGAGGGAGCCCCTGCCCCACCCACCCCTGCCCCCACCACCCGACCCACCCACCCCTGCCCTCACCACCCGCCCACAGTACGCTCAAACCCCCTGGGTGTGGGCTTCAGAAGGAGTGGGCTCTCCTCCGGGGGACCCCAGGGAGAGAGGAGAGGAAGCGGCCTGGGTGGGAACCTGGCTCTGCATGTTCCCTGTTGCATCTGTATCCTCCTTAGTGGCTGCATTCTTGTTCTGGTGCAGCACACTTACAAAAATAAATGCACGATTAGATTTAAAAACGTACAGCGTTAGGTAACTCCTAATGCCAGGGCAGCTTTTACATCTCTGCAAGCACAGGCATTAAAGCCATTTTCTAAACTAATATAGCAAGAAGCCCGGGAAGCGCCGCCCCATTTGCTAAGAGTTGCCATCTTCAGTGAGGATAATGATGTTAACAAAAGTAATGGGAGTAATGAGCGGAGATTGAGAAAGCTGCTTTGGTTTAAATTTTTTTGTAATGCAAATTCTGCTTGGGACTAAAAGAGGAGGAGTGGGGCAAAACCCTCTTATTTGAGATGAATCTTACTCCTAGCCGAAGATAGGCCAGCCCTGAGCCCGAGTGGCTTCCTTGTGGAATTGAACAACCCAGAGAGCGCTTTTCAGGTGATGGGAGGGAAGTGGATGGAAGGAGCTGCGGAATCAGATCTCTTTCCTGGAGCCTGGAGTTGCAGACTTTTGAGGGAAGAAGCTTCATGGGGGGTTGTCCGGCAGTGACCTGTGCCCGGGACTGGAGCCATCCCTGGTGGACGGAGGGAGAGGGCCCTCCTGCACCTGGTTTCAGGAGCAGCTGGTGCCCTGATTGTTGCAGATAAGCTGCCAGGTGGCATGGGGAACGAACAGCCGGGCACTGGGAGGATTCAGAAAGCACGCCTTTATTGAAGACTCACTAGGGGGGTGACTCAGGGGAGTCAGTCTCCAAAGCCTGAGAGCACTGAATGTGTGTGTCGCGGGGGGAGCGCTTTTCCTCTTATCCCCTTAGTTTCTTTGTCTCCCAAATATGGACCAGGCTTCTGGACTTTTTTCGGGCTTTGCAGCCACCGTGGGTTGGAATAGGGGAAGTGAGATTACACCCAAAGGCCTGGCCTGGCTAGTGCTAACACTGCCAACTCCCTCTGGGGGTTGTGTATGGCTCATGTTTTATGGCCTCTGTAAAATGGAAGTACTCAGGGAAACAGGTTTTGCATGGCTAGCTAGGACACAAGCAGAAATGGGTTTGGGGCTAGCAAGCATATGCACCAGAATGCAGTTTGGGGGCGCTCAGGCGGCCTTCACATGATGACGGGGTGGCGAGGAAGGGAACAGCCTGGACTTTCCCCCAGGCCAGCTGCTCTGTGGGGCCCAGGGTTATGTTACAAGCCCACCCCTGCTTCCATCTGGGGACTTCACAGCTGTCATGCCCCTCAGCTTTTCTCTTCCGTGAAGTGGGAGCAGTGAGCTCTCAGTCAGCTCTGTGTGAGGCATGGCATTCACAGCTTCAGATCCCCCAAGGTGGGAGGGCAGCCCGAAGCAGAGCAGCCGGCGCCTCCCAAGCCCACTTTCCTGCCTGTGGCTGGGCCCGCCTGCCTAGGGAGCAGAAACAATGACAGTGATGCTCGGGCAGATGAAGAGCTGCTGGGGAATGTGGGAGCAGCTAAGTTTTAACCGCCAGATGAGTCTCCAGGTACCTGGCCACCTCCGGCGCAGCGGTGGGGAAATGGGAAGGGCCCTCACTGGGACAGCTACGTGACCTTGAAGTGACCCAACTCCAGTGGTGCCATGTGCTCAGAGTTCAGTAAGTGCTCTCTTTTAGGTATGTTTCATCTTGCAGAGGGCACGGACGCTCCCTGGTGTTGTGCACGGGGCCCAGTCAGATGCCGGGTTGGCAGACCCCACCTACCAGTGCCATGGATAGAGCTCTCTGCGTGCAGGCATTTTCCTGTGAGCTTTACGTAGAGCAGTTCATTCAATACTAACAGCCTACCGGCTGGGCGCCGTGGTCACGCCCGCTCCACAGCAGGAAACCCGAGGTTCGGTCCCACAGCCACACAAGTCGGAAGTGGCGAGGTGGGCTCAAAACCAGGAGTCTGCTTCCCGGGTGCTGGTCTCTGAGGACCATGTCTGGTACATTTGGGGGTTGCTAAAGTTGGGGAGGGACTCTGTGCCACCTCGCTGCCCACCGCCGGGAAGCCGTGGCCGGAGGACAGCCAGCCAGAGGGAGGCTGCCTGCTGCTAAAGGAAATGTTGGGAGTAAAGTTATTTTTAGGAAGCGTATCATGAAATGACATGATTTTGAGAGGGCGCACAGAAGTGGTGGTTATGACTGACAGTACTAGCTTCCCGGTTTACAGCTTTAATTAATCTGAAATCGCAACATAGATGTTTATGATTAGCAGGGACATCTCAGAGAGCAGAGAAGGAGCCTTTATCGATGATCCCAAGATGAATCTGGGAGATGAAATATTCATGCAATAAACAAGGCAGTGTGAGAAGAGGCAAAGTCAAATACAAATCCCAGGCCATCAGAACAGTAATCTGTCAGCAAGACAAGGCCATCTGGGCCTGGGCCTTGCAGGGGGCAGGCTCCAAGCCTGCGGTTTATTCTACGTCTGTTACCAAGGAGGCCCGTCTGGGGCAGGCACACTGACTGGCTCCCTGCTCGTGGCGACTGTGGTCTGGGTCTGTCCCATTGTCATATTAACCGCAGGTGTTGGCTCCCCAGCGTCCGGGGGCCTGGACTAGCTCCTGGGGGCTCGTCTTCTCACAGCTGCTGCTGAGGCTGGTGAACCAGGAAGCCTACCTGGTGCCCTGAGGGTGCTGACCTGTCGGCTTCTCTCTTGTGAAGTCACCTCGAGGCCGGTGAGCGGGGAAGGAAGGACTGTGGCTCTGGGACCACCTCCCCTCCATGACGTTTACTGACATAAACAGCCGCCTCAAACCCCTTTGGGCTAATGGTATGGGCTGAATGTGTGTGCCCCTGCCACCCAATTAATATGCTGAATCCCTAACCCCCTGTGTGACTAAATTTGGAGATGAGCCCGGCTGGTGTGGCTCAATGGTTGAGCGTCGGCCTATGAACCAGGAGGCCATGGTTCAATTCCCGGTAGGGCACATGCCTGGGTTGTGGGCTCTATCCCCAGTGGGGGTGTGTAGGAGGCAGCCGACCCATGATTCTCTCTCATCATTGATGTTTCTATCTCTCTCTCCCTCTCCCTTCCTCTCCGAAATCAATAAAAATTTATTTTAAAATAATTTGTAGATGGGATCTCTAAGGAAGTAATGAAGGTTAAATGAGGTCATAAGGGTGTGGCCCTCAACCACTTGGACTAGTGCCCTGAGAAGACAAGCACCAGAGAGAGAGCTCTCTGCCACGTGGGACACAGCAGGAGGCAGCTCTCTGCAGCCCGCGAGAGCTCCCACCACACACCAGGCTGCCAGCACTGTGACCTCGGACTTCCCCTGGTGCAGGCACATCCTCCCCTGGTGCGGGCACATCCTCCCCTGGCACGGGCACATCCGGGCGCAGGCAAACCTCTGCTTAGTTCACTGCCTGTGCCCCCGCCTCGCACGCCCCAGGGAGACGGAGACACCCTGCAGTGTTCCTCTGAATGAGCTCTCTGTGAGTCACCACCACCGGCTGGCCCCGCGGGCAGTGCCATCCCCACTCGGAGCCACCAACACAAAAGGCGTTTGAGGCGCCTCTCATACAATTAAAACAGCTGTTAATACGCACATGCTCTGAGGTGTGGGCGTGCGTGACATCTACCTTTCCCTTCGGCTGAAGCCAAGCAAAACATACATCCTCGTCCCCGGGCTCCTGTCACCAGAGCAAGTGCCGTGTGAGGAGGGGGCTCGGCCTCGCCCTCCAGCTCCGGCCTCCCGGCCAGGCTGCCTGGCTCACCTTTGCTGTCTGGCTGGAGAGCTGGAAGTTTTTAACCATAAGATTGTTCCAGACTTCAGTTCTGTGGTCTCCTGAGAACATTGCTAAGTGTGTGTGTGAGGGGGGGGGGGGTTCGGGGGAGGGGGAGGGTGTAGGTGCGGGGGGAGCCCAGGAGGATGAAAGGTACAAACATTAGCAGATGCTCTGACCCACCTCGCTGGGTTGTAGGAAGAAAGAGGAACAGATGTGAGGGCACTTTGGGTTTTTCAGGGAATCAGTCTGAGGAATGATAATTTCATCTTTTTTTTTTTTGTAGTGGATTTGATCACTCTTGCCTGGTTTGCTTCAGGTTAGTCTGTTTACCCTCCCTCTCTCCCTCCCTTCCTTCCCTTTTCATACTTTGTCTTTTCTCTCTCCTCCTCCCATTTTCTCTCTTCTTCATAGGAGTTAGGTCCACTGTGTGATCCTGGACAAGGCATTTAACCTCCTGAACCTCAGGTTCCTCTCTGTGCAATGGGCATGCCAATACTTGTGATAATTAACCTAGTCAGTCCAGGGGAAGCTTTTAGCAAAGGGCTCAGCACACGGCACACGCTCTATGATGGGGGCAGGGTAACAGCTGTTACTATGAACATCACTGTCATCATCTCTCCTTCCTCCCAGCATGCACTGGGCCACCTCCCGGTGTGAGGTTCTGGGCCAGCCCTGGAGATAGAAGACATTCCAGTGCCTTCCTTGGGGCCACAGTGTTACCGGTGGCAAGGTTGCTTCCGCTTGCACTCAGCTGCCTGTGGAGGGTACGATGCTGGTGGAGTGAGGCTGAGGCGGAAGGAGACACCCTGATGTCCAGGTCCTGGAAGGGCCAGGAGAGCTGGGATTTCTATTTGGTTTAGATGATAGCATAGCTCATGGCCTTAGCCTCCCTTTGTCACGTGGGAACTGAGTTTCCTGGAACCAGAACACGGACCCTGCAGACACAGAGGGGTTTCAGTGTCAGTACTTGTCACCCGGCGAGTAAACAGTCTGCAGAGGCAGAGCCAGCATCTGGGGAGAGGGGGGGGGCAGCAGCCATGTACAGCGCACAGCGCAGGCAGCTCTCTGGACAGCAAAGGGTTCAGTGGGTGAAGCCCAGAAACACCTTCCAGTTTCCACAGAGCCGAGGTGGGTGGTGCAGGCCCCTGGAGACCCTGAGAGGAGATGGGTGGTTGAGAGCCGAGGCCCAGCTGCCAGAGATCTTCCTCCTGAATCGCTGGTTTGCATAATGGAGTTGCCAATCTGCCTGCACCCCTCTGCGGACTCCCATCCCCCTCACTTGTGCTCCCCGCTGCCCCTGCCCCTGCCCCTGCGTGGGCCCTTCGTCTGCATCTGTACGAGCTGAGCCCCAACTACACGCGCATTTTCAGAGAAACTGCCCATTTGCTCTGCTAATTTAAAGAAACCTCCAAGTTCAAACTAACCATGTAGATACCAAGTAGTAAGCCAGGAGATGGTTCTTTGCACCCAGAAAGTCTTCTATTTTACAGCGAGGCTTAGCCGTGAGACCTTTAACTAGCCACTCCTACGAGGCTATGCTGGGTATGTGACTTGGCAGAGGCGGTGGGGGAGACACACAGGATGAAAGGACTGTTCCGGTTCCAGGAAATGACGGAAAGGCACCTCTGGTGTTATAATGAGCTCAGTGGGAAAATTCATACAAACTTGATGATCACACAATTTTTATTAAGCTGTAGAAGATACCCATTCATTCATGCAATATATTGAATACTTACTGTGTGCCAGGAATAGTGAGAGGAATAAGGCAGAGTCTTTGTTGTTAAAGACACTTCAAGGAGCATCCACTGCCCGTGGATGGGAATTGCTGTCAGGGGGTAAGCAGCAAATGCAGGGGACACCCAGGAGGATCTGATCCCACTGGAGGGGAGCAGTCAGGGGAGGCTTCCCGTAGTAGGAAGGCTTAAGCCAGGGAGAGTTAGTGTTGCCAGCTGAAGAAGAAGGTGAAGTGCTATCCTTGCAGAGGGCACATCCCACGGGAAGACAGCATGTCTGGGGACTCAGCAGGCAGTGCCTGGGGGTGCAGGCATGTGGGGGAGATGAGGTTAGGAAGGGGGCAGAGGATACCAGCGTCGCAAAGGGTGTTCTGTGTGTGACCAAAGCGTCTGAACTTCTAGAAGCAGCAGGGGCCATGAAATTCTCTCAGATGAAGGCACGATCCCATTGCACTGTGGGAGGATCGTTCTGGCGGGCGCAAGGAAGACCGACTGGGAAGCCAGGCTGAGAAATGCCCGAGGTCTCAGGGGACCGGGGAGCAGGCTCGTGCAGAGGAGGCGGCTCAACCCTGGCCCAGACCTGAGGGGTGTCCTGAGGGAGGGACACGGCTACGGCTGGCAGAGCAGGTCCCCTGCGGGCTGCTTGGCCCCCTGCCTTTGGCGGGTGAGTGGCCTGGGAGCCGTGAGGCTGGTGCCAGGTGTGACCCCCCAGGACATCCAGGCCGTGGGCCCAAGGGTGGGCGTGCAGAGACAGAGCCCGGACTGAGGCGGCACGACCAGGAACCAGCAGGGGACAGAGTGGGACAGGCGGTGCCTGACGGCAGGGGCGCGCTCCCAAGATGGGGGAATGGGATGGAGAGGCAGGCCTCCCACCTCCTGCTGGTTTTGCCGAGGGGTCTTTCCCACAGCCCTCCCTTCCCTGGAGAGCCCCCAGCTCGGCCTCCTCTAAAAAAGGTGGCCTCGTGTGCCACCTGCCCCCTGCACCCCATCCTGAGCTCCGTGACAAACACTGACCTGCTCTGCAGAGGCTGCACTGGGCTTTTTCATTGACGCAAGCAGGTCAGCGAAGCCTGTGTGTCTCGGGCAGTCGTTCCTCCTCCAGGCAGTCGCCCGAGTGGTGTCCCCGCGGGAGTGGTGTCCCCGCGGGAGCGGTGTCCCCACCGGAGCAGTGTCCCCACTGCAGCCATCACTCAGCCTTGTTTCTGCTTTGCCTCATTTAAAAAGAAACTAAAATTAAGCGAGCTCTGTTCTATCTCAGAAGGCAGTAAGCACTGAAGGCCTCCATCCCCAATGGCAACCCAGTGCTGCATGGTATGGTTAGAACATTCTAGAATGGGCTACTCAGCTCTCAGCTGGGTGGAGGAGAGCCCCTGCCCAGGTGAGGGCTTCTGCCACATGGGGGGCAGGGGGGCAGGTGAGGCGTAGAGGCCCTCCGGCACAGGTGCTGCTGCCCCAGGGAGTCTGTGCTCCTCACTTCTCCACACTGAGAGGTGCCCTAGGCATGTCCCCGGGGTCCAGTTTGCTGTGACTGAGTACTGCTTACTCACAGTGCAAAGCGGCCAGCCAATCGCTAGTTGGCCTTACCCATTGTGTTTCAGACCTCGCTGGCCTTGTGCTCTGAGCTGCCGCTTCTCTGAGCCTGGGCAGGAGTCAGCTGGGATGTCCTGGGAGGCATGAGGGGCTGGGAGTGAGGGCCCTGCCCGCTGCCCAGGGGCCTCTGCAGGGGAGGGCAGTGTTGGCACGAAGGAGAACAGGAAGCGCATGGTTTAAAGCTGTGGTCAACCTCCTCAACCTCTCTACACTCAGTTAGCAGCCTCAAGGCTGTCTCTGCCCGGCCAAGGGGGTGAGTGGGAGGCCAGGCTGAAGGCTGGGGACATTGCAGAGCAGGACTGTGGTAGGTAAGCTCGTGCAGCCTTCAAATTCCTACACAGTAGTGCCGGCCACGAGTGCCAGTTAAAGGGCCAGTTCAAGGGCCAGAAGGAACAGGGTGCCCTGAGCACGAGGCCTCATGACTAAGTGCCCTCCTGCCCACAGAGATGAACATGTGGGTCAGGGCCCACCTCTTGCCATACTTTCTGTTACTAACTCTTCCTGTCAATGACCTTGGGCCATCTTTGTTTTGATTCCCACTCTATCTGTGAGATCAGCCCAGGAGGCATGTGGCCTTTATTGTAAAGCTGTGGGGTGTGTGTGTGTGTGTGTGTGTGTGTGTGTGTGTGTGTGTGGCATCAGGGTGGTGTTTAGATATCTTCTGGGTCCTCCAAGCAGAATGAGATGAGCAGCTGACTCGCTGAGAGGAAGTTCTGGGAGTATAAAGAGAACGGGAATGCCCGGCTGGCATGGCTCAGTGGTTGAGCGTCGACCTGTGAGCCAGGAGGTCATGGTTCAATTCCCGTGTTGTGGGCTCGATCCCCGTGTGAGTTGTGCAGGAGCAGCCGGTCAACGGCTCTCTCTCATTGTTGATGTTTCTTTCTCTCTCCCTCTCCCTTCCTCTCTGAAATCAATAAAAACATATTGAAAAAACAAAAAGAGGACAGAGAGTGGAAGTTGTGGTGAGAGCCTCCGGCCCCAAGGCAGGTGTGAAACCTGCGAGAAGAGAGGGAGGAAAGGGGCCGCCGGTCAGGAAGGGCCCAGCCTGCAGGGCAGCTCAGAGGGAGTGCCCGCCGGCCCAGCGAGGAGGCCTGGGCTGGACAGGATGCCCTTGCTGGCTGGCAGCAGCCTGGGGAAAGCCTGGTCCTGGCGGGAAAGCTGCCCAGGTGATAAGTACCTCTATTGGTGACCTTTTCATGTTGGCAGGGATTCCCAGTGCCACGTGCTCTGTGCTTGGCAAAGGGTGCAACAGGGTGGGGCAGAGGAGTCCCTTCTGCTCCCTCAGCTCTGCCAACGGGCTGTCCTGGGGGGCGGGGGGTTGGAGGCACAGAGGGCAGAGGGTCAGGGTGTTTTTAAACATCATGGTTCAAAACACAATTCAAAACTGGGTTAAAGAGACATTTCTCCAAAGGAGATATAAGAATGGCCAATGGCACATGGAAAGGTGACTGACATCACTAATCATTAAGAAAATGCAAGTCAAGTGCTAGCCGGTGTGGCTCAGTGGATAGAGTGTCCCGGGGTAGATTCTAGTCAAGGGCATGTACCAGCCCAGGCCCTGGTCGGGGTGCATGCAGGAAGCAACCAATCAATGTGTTTCTCTCACATTGATCTTTCTCTCTGTCTTTCCCTAAGAATCAATGGAAAAATATCCTTGAGTGAGGATTAACAAAAAAGAAAATGCAAGTCAAAACCACAATGAGGTACATTTCACACCTACTAGGATGATACCTATCAAAAAAAATCAGATGACCCATGTGGACAAGGCAGTGAGGAATCAGAGCCTTGTGCACTGTGGTGGGGATGCAGAGTTGGCAGCCTCTGTGGAAATCAGGGGTGGCACCTCCAACGATTAAAAATAGTATCGCCGCGTGATTCGCCAATGCTGCTTCTGGGCCTCTAGCCCATAAGAATTGAAAACTAGGTCTCAAGTGTCCATGGCCAGGTGATGGATACACACAATACGGGGTGTCCGTACATGGAATGTTATCCAGCCCCAAAAAGATACCTGCTACCACCTGGATGAACCGTGAGAACATTATGCTGAAATGAGCACCACAGAAGGCACATTCCGTACGACCCCACTATCGGGACGTCCTAGAGTCGTTGGGTGCACAGGGACAGGAAGTAGAGTGGGAGTGGCCAAGAGCCAAGGGGAGGAGGAAATGGGGTTTGGTTTAAGGGACATGATGTTTCAGTCTGGGAGATGACTAAGATGTATTTTATCACAATAAAGCTAAAATTCGGGGGCTGGGGGGAGGGGTTATGGCTTACCATAAAAGAAGAGACAGGTAGATTGACCCAGGTGTGCTGGGGAATCTCTGCTTTGCATACTCCCACCAGGATACGCAAAGGCAGGACCAGACCCTGATGCGGGTGAGAGAGCAGGGGGCCTGCCCTGGGCCCTGCAGCAAGGAAGCTGCGGGGCTGCGCACAGGAACGGACTCGGCCAGACCGGGGTCTGATCTCAGTGCTGGGTGACTTGTACTAGTGATCTACCCTCTCCGAGCCTTTGTTTCCTTGTCAATAAAATGGGTGATGGTGGTAACAACACCGGAGACATTGCGAGGCTAAACACCGTGTCTGTGATGCGCATCCGGAGGTTTCCAGCAAAGAGAAGGCCCTGTTCAATGTGAGCTCCCACGTTCTCCCCTGAAGTTTCTGTAGAGGACATGGGGGTTCCCGGATGGTTAAATGCCAGCGGCTACATCAGACAAGGGAGGCTGTACTACTATTAATGGGCGAACATGCAAGATGCCCTTTTCCGAGGTGTCGAGCAGGAACTTAATGTGTTGGAAGTGCGCTGAACAGCGACTGCTAAGCTTGTGGTGATAACCAGGGAGGTTAGCTTCTCTGGCTCCACGTGGGGCCAGATAATGAGGAAAGGAGAGTAGTTGGTGTCGGGGAGCCTGCCCTGTGCTGGGCCCCTGGAGGCGGTGCAGCCGCTGCTGCTCCAGGCCGGGCTCTGAGGCCCGTGGGGGTGGGAGAAGCGGACAGCCCAGCCCCCGGCCGAGGGAGCGTAGGCGCAGCCTGGCCTGGGAAGATGGCGAATGCTGATAGGTGACCCAAACCCAAACTGGCAGAACTCCCTGGCTTCTATGTTCCTTTAGTGACTGCCCTTCAAACAGCGCTTTCTAAATGCGCGGTGCCCAGCCTGGGCTGTGCCCCGGGAACTCTTTTCTTTAATCCCACTTCATCTTTCGTAGCCATCCCATGACTTTCCCTCCTCTCCATCCTGCAAGCCATCTGCACCCCTTCAGTCCAAACACTGAGAAAGAGCCCCCGGAACCCTGGAGAGAGAAAGCCCTCGGGCGTGGGCCAGCTCAGCCTGCTGCCTTCATCTCCAAACCGGCCTCTGTCTGCGTGAAAACAGGAGCAGTCAGACCTGGAGGAGGGTGCTCACAGCCACTCCCCATCCAGGCAGGACTGCCCCTCTCACCTCCCGCCCTCACCTCCTTTCCCTTTCCCTTCCGCTTTCAGCCATGTTTGAAAACTGTCGTAAAAACATTTTTTGGTCAATTCAGTCTTCTTTTTCAGCTGTTCTCCTATTACCCCCTTTTCTTAAACCTCCAAATTTCCAAGGCTTTTGCTAACATTTCTTGAGCATCTACTATAGGATCCAAGTGTGTGACTTATATTATCCTATTTAATCCCAACAACGACCTACAAGGTAGGTCTTATTCTTATTCCCGTTTTGTAATTGAAGAAACGGAGGCTTAGTGAATTGATCGTTTTCCCAGTCTACCGTGGGTGTTAAGTGGTAGAACCAGGACTTAAGCCCAGGTTCATTACAACTACCTAGTCTTTCAACCAGGAACTGTCTCTCAGTTGCCCCCAACAGTGCCTCAATGCCCTTTCCTGTGGCCACATCCTCTAGATCTCTCTCCCCCAGCCAGCGCTGAGCATTTGAAAGGTACCCCTCTGGACTCCAAGACGCCACTCCCTCGGGCTCCCCTCCACACAGGTGCCCGTGGCCTCCACTGGGCCTTCTTTCTCTGCCCTCTGCAGCCTGGCTCCTCCCACGCCCTGCCTTTGGCCCTCTTGACTTGCTCTGTCCGTGCTCCCCAGGTGAATTCATGCCCCTAGATGTTAACCATCCCCTGGGCAGTGATGACTCCGAAACGCTTTTCTGCAGCCCCCGCCACGCTCAGCAAGGCGCGAGCTCACGCTCTCCCCCACTTCACGTATGTCCTGGCTCCTTTCTTCCTGAGGTTGGTTAGCAAGCCCATCTGCCAGATCCTTTAAGCTAGAAGTCCTGGGAGCCATCATCTGGGATGTCGTTCTCTTGTCCCTCACCTGCGGGAAAAGCAGGTCCTTCAGAGTCACCTTCAAAATAGCCAGGACTCTACTTCCCTTTGTCCCGCTGTCAGGGCTCTGGTTTAGGACCTTGTCATGTTCCCCTAGATCGTTGGTTGTCTTGCTCCCAGTATCTTCCCTTCTAACCCATCCCCTACACAGCAACCAGGTGTCTTTCTAACACTCAGACTCCCACTCTGCTCTCAACATTCCCTGTCTTCCAGTTGCCTGGAGGCCGAAGTTCAAGTTCACAGGCATCCAGGGCGACCCACCACTTGGCTCCAGTGTCCCTCGGGCCTCCTCTGCCACAACACTCCTCATCTGCCCCCCTGCACGGGCGTCATTCTGATGAGTTATTCACAAGGCCCTGGAAGTAGGCCAGACATTCACACCTGCACAGAGCAGGCAGCCCCAGGTCTGTCTGTCCATGATGCTTTCCTCAGCCAATGGTCAGCTGTTCCTCAACTCAGTTCCCATCGCCAACACTGCCCTTCCTGCCCTTCTTATGGTGAGTTGTTCAAGTGTGTGTCCTGGTCAGATGGGGCAGGGACCTCACTTTCTTCTGCTGGGGCTCTATTGCTGAGGAAGTAGATGGCAGGGGGTGGAGCATCTCTTAGGTAGTCCATAAATGCTCATTTCCCTTCATTTTGAGACATAAACAGAATAGGTTCCCCGACACTGTAGATGGAAAATGTATTGTAATTCTCAAAAAAGTGGGAAAATATAGAGTCCAACAATGACAGGGGGAGGGAAGCCCCCCCCCCATCCTGAGCCGCATTTAGGAAAGCACAGGTGGTCACTAGGAACCAGCTTGTGTCCACTCAGAACCAGTCACGCCCAAACCACATCTTCCGTTTGCATAAGGACGCTGGGCTGGTCAGAGAGGACATCATGGCCTCGGGACAGCTGGGCATGAAGAAGGCTTTGACAGCCTCCACTGTGTCCCTGGGCAAGGTCAGGGAGCATTGCAGTGTTGGTCCATTCATGTGTAGAGCTAGGAGAGAACTTGGGGCCATCAAGCAGCCCTCTCACGTTATAGGTGAAGAAACGGAGACCCCAAGGCTCATGTTTTCTAAAGAAACCCCGCTTATTAGCAGCACAGCAGGGCCCTGGTCTGCTTCCCCAGCCGTGCAGGCACCGGCTTCTCCTGGAGTTCGTTGGCTTGCAGCCCACTGAGCAACGTGCCCAACAGAAGCTTTCTACCTGAGAGGGTTGTGGACGGTGCTGCACTGCCTTGAGCCTTGACCCTGACCATTTGGTCATTTACCAGCAATTTATCAGGCTTTGGAGTTAAACTCAGAAGGCGTGTTTTTCAGGTAAATGAGTGACGAGGATGCAGAGGGGAGCTGAGGTGTGGACTCCAGGATCAGGACCCAAAAGGCCTTTCAGGCTGGAATCTTGGGCTGTGCGGAGAGGTGAAGCTTAACAGGAATCAGTGGAAAGTCTTGCACTGAGGTCTCAAAAAAAATCCATTTCCTGAGTCCCAGCTGGACAATTGGACTGGATGGAGGTGTAGGTAGTAGAGGCCCAGGTGTTGGGGTTGCTCGTGAGGATCTCGGGGCTCCTGGCTGCTCCCACAGCCACAGCAGGTGCCAACAACTGCTCTTGTTCTGACGGAACCAAGTCAGACACCAGCAGGGAGGCTATGACAGTCCCCGGGGTCCCTGCTGGTCAGACCACATCAGAGCCGGAGACCTGGTCTGAGCATCACACTTGGAGGGACTTTGAGAAAACAGCAGGTGGGAGGCAGGCCCTCTGGGCGGTGATGAGTCGGGAAATCCCGGCCACGGCCACGGAGGAGCCGCGGGCGGGCAGGGGGGTGATGAGAGCCCTCAGCCTGGAGAGCCTGTGCAGCAGGAGGCGAACTGGACTGGCGTGAGCTCCCGGGGTGGAGCCTGGCGCTGTGGGCCTGGTTAGTAGATTCTGGTTGCAGGCAGAGGGGGGCCATTCCGGTTGGGCTCCCCACCCAGCCCCACATCCCTCTGAATCCTGAGACCGGATGGCCGGGTGCAGACAGCAGTGGGGACTCCCTCTTGGGAAAAAGGTTGATGTAGGTGACCTTGAGGGTCCTTTCCAGGGATTGGCTGCTGTGGCTCTACGACCTTGCATACCTTTACAAAACCGGACTCGGAACAGCGATTCTCCCCCCTCTCAGCCCAGCACCCATCTCCAAGCTGAGTGGTAGTTTTAGTTTAAAATTCCAACCACCATCTCGTCACTGAGCACCTACTGTCGCAGTCCTATCCCACGGTCTTTCCTTTGAGCTAAACAGCATTAGTTCATTAGCTGGCGTAGAAAGCAGGGATGTTCATTGTAAACTAAGAGTGTGATCGTGTTCTGGGCATGCCACACGATTTATGTGATAAAGTTATCTTTATATCGATCGTTGTTAAAATCGCTTTATTGAGGTACGATTGACATAAAAGCTGCACCGCTGAGCGTGCACAGCCTGAGGGGCTGACTGGTGAAGCCACCACCACAGTGTCAGCACCAACAGCCCCCCCTTTCCCCCCCGCCCCCCCTTCCCCCCCCCTCCCCCCCCCCCCCCCCCCCCCGCAGAGCTGCTCCCTGAGTCTTTTAGGAGAGAGAAAAGGAGAGGCCCCGCCCTCCGGGTCTGAGAGCATGGGGGACTGTGGGGTGGGGTGGGGGCAGAGCAGTCACCGGGGGCAAGAATCACACAAGGCACAAGGGCTGGTGTAGCAGAGGGAACCAGGGCTGGGAAGGGAGCTGGAGGGGCGGCAGCAGGGAGGAAGGGGAGGGGGCAGAGGGGGAGGCCAGGGCAGCCTGGCTAAGGCGGTGCAGGTGCCTGACGGGATCTTTGGAACTTGGCCTCGGGGAAAGGAAACCTCGGTCCTGCTGCACCTCGGCTTAAAGACTCCCGTCCCCTCAGCCCAGCTCTCCCGAAGGGACTTACTGATTTTCAATGGAGCCCATTTGAGGTAGTTGTGCTTCCAAGGGCTGACGTTCTCGCAAGTAGGTAGTTTTCATTCTCACGGGTTAAAAAACCTCTGAGCAGACGCTGGGGGTGGGGGCGCAGCCCCTGGGCCTCACCCCCCCTCCCAGCTCAGGAGGCATTGAAAGGGGGACGAGGGGTGGGAGGGGGGATGGGCTCTTCCCAGCCCTCCCCTGCTCCTCTCCCGAACACGCCGTGTCCGTGTAGCCGTGGCTTTTAAACAACATTACACACACTTGTCGTCCGAGATAAAATGTTATTAAGATTGAGCACCGAGCAGGGACCAGAATCCGACTTCTCACTGTCGCTGCTAGCTCTGGTGAGTGATCCTCTCGCCAGCCCAGCTCCTGGGCGGGGAAACGGCATTATTATCGTTAATAAGCCCATAATGGGGGCCAGACAGTGTAAACATCTGCGACAAGCCGCGTCCGGGTTAGTATTTGATGAGCACACAGGAGCCGGCCCCGAACGTCACCGGCAGAAGCACACGTCACCGGGAGGCAAACCTCAGCGTCGGCTGGTTGGTGGAGGCGGGAGGCTGGTGGCCGTGGGCCGAGGCAGCCCCTAAGGCTCTGGGTGGGCCCAGAGTCGGACATCGGAAGCCCGGGGTCCTGGCCCGGCCTCTCTCTGGCTGCTGTTCTCAGGGAGGCCCGTCCCCGCCCCCATGGTCCCCTGGCCGGTCATGTTAGGGGTCACTTCCCACCCACCGCCTCGGGCGCAGTCGGGGCTGGAGGGGCTCCTGGGCTTTGGCCACACCCGCACGTGCTCTCCCTCTTCACGGGTCGCACGGGGGCAGAGCCTCTTCTGCGCCTTTTGTCATGGCCAGGCACCCGGTGCCCAGGTCGCAGGAACCGGGAGATTTCTCCTCTTGTGGCTGGCTTGTTGGTTTGGGTTTTCAGCCAGGAACCCCGGGTTCACACCCTCCCTGTCCTGAGAGCCGGATGGACACGAGAGGGGCCCTGCCACTCTGGAGGAGGCAGCGAGCCCTCAGGCCAGCCCGTCCGCCCGGGAGGCCCCGAGGAGCAGGGTGGGGACAAAGCAGATCCCGAGAGGAGAGGGGACCTGCCTGCCCCCAGGACTGGAACCCAGGTCCCTGCCATCCAGGGCGTGTGGAACCTGGTGGAGGAGGGAGCCAGGTCCTCCCTCCAGCTCTGCCATGAGCAGGCTGGGGCCTCGGACGCAGCTCACTGCCTCTCTGCACCGCACTCTCCTCTTTGTGAAATTAGGAGACAACTGGATGGTCGCTCGCAGTCCTCCCCGGCTAACCCTAAGCCTGTGCATGCCTCAGGGAAATTCCATGGCGGTCACCAGGGCGGTGCCCAGTGCGGCAGAGACCGAACAGCCCGCAAGGGGCCGTGTGGAGACCCTCAGATGCCTCCATGCCTGGCAAGGCCTCGAGTCACTTTTCAAGCTGCCAGAGTCTACCCTCGGCTTTAAGCTCCCTGGGGCCAGGACCTGGGTGGGGACCCCCCATTGCTGTGCTTGCCCACAGCAGGCCCAGCCCAGGCTTCAACTGGCCGTGAGGATAAGGCAGGACCGCAGTGCCCAGCGCCGTGTGCCCAGCTCGGTAGGTGCAATAAAACCCATCAGGCATCTGAATGGCAGGATCAGTGAGCTGCTTAGCAGATGAGGGAGCCGCTCTCAGCACCAGGTCTTTGTTGTGTCTGTTCTTCTCCGTATTGCCTGTGGCTTTTGAAAACGACCTATTGAGTGCCCACTATGTGCTGGCACCATGCTAGTGACACGAAGGGAAGACAGGAGCGCCTCTGGCTGGAAGCGGCCTCTTTCCTTCCCTTCCCCGTCCCCGCCTCCTTGCTTTCGCCTGTCCCTCGCGGCCCCTCTGCACTGCTCTCTGCAGCCTGTTTCGTTGGCCTTGGCAAAGAGTTCCAGGTGTTCGTCTGAGCAACATTATGCAGAATTAAGTTCCAGGGTAATTTCTGATGCAAATACCTGTCCTCCAGGAGAATGTGAATTGAGCTGCTGCTGGTCTCAGCTCAACAGAGGCAGCTGCATTTCAATGCAAGTCTCAAGCATTCGGGGGAACGCCAGGGGTGTCGGGGATACCCTCAGCTCCTCCTTGGGAGGCCCAGGACCCCAGGACCGGGCTCCCGGGGTGGAGGGAGCCATGAGCAGCCATCTTGTTCACCCCCATGTCTCATCTGAGCATCCGAGAAAGCCAAGGGTTGCATCCCTGGTCCCTCCCTCCCCTTTGTGATGTGTTCTGTCTTGCTGTGTGTGTCCTTTAGGTCCGTCTTGCTGTGTGTCCGTTAGGTCCGTCTTGCTGTGTGTCCGTTAGGTCCGTCTTGCTGTGTGTCCGTTAGGTCCGTCTTGCTGTGTGTCCTTTAGGTCCGTCTTGCTGTGTGTGTCCTTTAGGTCCGTCTTGCTGTGTGTCCTTTAGGTCCGTCTTGCTGTGTGTGTCCTTTAGGTCCGTCTTGCTGTGTGTATCCTTTAGGTCCGTCTTGCTGTGTGTCCGTTAGGTCCGTCTTGCTGTGTGTATCCTTTAGGTCCGTCTTGCTGTGTGTGTCCTTGCTTTATCCTTTAGGTCCGTCTTGCTGTGTGTGTCCTTTTTAGGTCCTTTAGGTCCGTCTTGCTGTGTGTATCCTTTAGGTCCGTCTTGCTGTGTGTCCTTTAGGTCCGTCTTGCTGTGTATCCTTTAGGTCCGTCTTGCTGTGTGTGTCCTTTAAGTCCGTCTTGCTGTGTGTATCCTTTAGGTCCGTCTTGCTGTGTGTCCGTTAGGTCCGTCTTGCTGTGTGTATCCTTTAGGTCCGTCTTGCTGTGTGTATCCTTTAGGTCCATCTTGCTGTGTGTCCTTTAGGTCCGTCTTGCTGTGTATGTCCATCTTGTGTGTATCCTTTAGGTCCGTCTTGCTGTGTATCCTTTAGGTCCGTCTTGCTGTGTGTCCCTTAGGTCCGTCTTGCTGTGTGTCCTTTAGGTCTATCTTGTTGTGTGTCCTTTAGGTCCGTCTTGCTGTGTGTATCCTTTAGGTCCGTCTTGCTGTGTGTATCCTTTAGGTCCATCTTGCTGTGTGTCCTTTAGGTCCGTCTTGCTGTGTATCCTTTAGGTCCATCTTGCTGTGTATCCTTTAGGTCCGTCTTGCTGTGTATCCTTTAGGTCCGTCTTGCTGTGTGTCCCTTAGGTCCGTCTTGCTGTGTGTCCTTTAGGTCTATCTTGTTGTGTGTCCTTTAGGTCCGTCTTGCTGTGTGTCCTTTAGGTGCATGCTTTCAAATCCCAGTGTGCCCGCAAATCCCTGAAGCTCTTGTTAAAGCACGTATTCTGGGCGGCCTGAGACTCTGCATCCTAACCAACCTTGGGTGAGGCCGTTCCGCCAAGCACACTTCAGCAGCCAGGCTTCAGAAAGGTGACGGGACTAAGCAAAAACAAAACAGAACACAACACAGACAGCAGTGTGGTGATACCAGAGGAACAGGGGGTGAGGGAGGTAGAAGAGGGGTAGAGGGGATAAATGGTGATGGAAGGAGGGTTGACTTGGGGTGGTGAGCACACAATACAATATACAGATGATATATTGTAGAATTGTACCCCCTGAAACCTATATAATGTTATTAACCAATGTCACCCCAATAAATTCAATACATGAAAAAAGGAAAGCGTGGGTAAAATAAATACATAGTGACGTTAAAACAAACCTAAAATAAAAAACCAAATAGCCCTGTTTGGTGGAGTTTATTTGTATGGTCCTGGACCATTTCTGTCTCCCCAGAAACTCCTGTCTTCAAGTCCCGTGGCCTCGGCGGGTGCGGGTGCGGGTGCAGGTGCCTCGGCGGGAGCCAGGGGCATAGTGACCCGAGATGCCGCGGGGGTTTGAGCGCAGTGCCTGGCACGAGGGAGGCTCGGTGCCTGCAAGGGGACCTGCTGAGACGGGAGCCCCGGGAGGACGGGCGGCTCCTGACCTGTAAGCCCAGGGGCGACCCAGGCGAGCCCAGCACCCTGCACACACACCCACCCACATACACACACCCACCCACACCCACACCCCACACACACACACACACATACACACATACACACACACACCACACACACACACAGACACACCACACACACAGCATACACACAGCACACACACATACATATACACACACTCTCACACACATATACACACACGTACACACACATACATACACACATACACACACATACACACACACACACACACACACCCAGGCTGCTGTTCAAAGTCAGGTGCGGCTCCATCTGCCTTACAGGTCTTTGGCCGGGAGCTGGGACCCCTGGGGCTGGGAGGGAGCCTGGACCTAGTCTGAGGCCTCAGCTGTTGCTGTGGGTCAGCCTAGGCTGCACGCGGACCAGTGGGCCAGGTGCAGCTGCAGACAGGGAATCTCCAGCAAAACTCCCACATGGCCTCCAGGAAGAGGGAGGCCCACCCTAGGCCCAGCCCTGCCCAGACCCTCCTTTCCCAAGGCAGCTGGCATGGAGAGCCCACGGGTGGTCATCACACACCATTAATATCATCATCTCTCTTCATGACGACAGGACTGAGCCCACAGCTGAACTCACCAGGTCCGTGGGAGCCAGGCAGATCAGGAAAGGCTCAGAGCAGTGAGTTTGTGGCCCAAAGTCACCCAGAGGTCAGAGTGATTTCAGCCTCCTCTTGGGGAGCTCTGAGCTTACAGCGGTTCCAGGGCTGGAGAGCCAAGCTTTGGGCTTTCCCAGAGCATCTGGAGATGCCCATTCAGAAGCCGTAGCCCCCGCCAGCAGGCCTTGCTCCTGCGCAGGCCCCATTACAGGAGGTGAGGGGCCTCCAGGTTGCCCTGGGTCAGGCCTGTCCCAGCACTCTGCCTGGGCCCAGTTTCACATGCCCTACCCATGACCCTGGCTCCATGCACAGGCTGACCTGACCAGAAAAGGGGCAGGAGGTGGGAGGAGGGGGTGGGGTGATGACAATAGTGCCTGCCTGAGGGCCAGGAGGCCTGGGTTCGAGCTCCAGCCATTAATTTTCTGTGTGACCCAGACTAGGTCACTGAGCCTCTCTGTGCTTCATGGTCCTCATCTATGAAAGGAAGAGCCTGGCGAGCCGATCTCTAAGATTCCTGCCAGCTCTGAAACTCTCACTCCTGCAGTTTCCCCACAACTGCACTGCCCACCCTGTGACCCAGTGCCAGCTGCCTTCGAAAGGCCGCGGGAACCGCTGGAGACCCCTGCATGCCTCCCTTTTGACAGAGGACCTTGGCTGCCGCCAGCCACCCAGGGCGGGCTCTGAGCACCGGCTCGACCAGCCTGGCTCCACCACAGCTCACCTCGGCTTCCTCACAAGGGGACCTGGGAGCCTTCTTGCCCCAGGAGATTGCAAGTGGGCAAGCAGACACCCACCCACCCTTTAGCGAAAGCTCTGAGTGCACAGCAAGCCCGGAGATGTGCAAAGAGAAGGATTAGGCTCCCCCAACACCCGTTCTCTGTTTGTTCTCGGGGGCACACACAGATACGCTTCCGTTTCACATCACTGACAAGGGGTTCGCGCTGGGCAATGCACTTTACGCTACACAGACACAGCTCATCAGCACAGGAAAGCGAGCACACACACCGAGTGGGCCCCTCCTTCAGCTCCATCCTGCCCCCGCCTGCTCCCGTTAACTCTGAAGCGGTTTTGATACGCTGTCATCTTCACCCCACACCTCCCCCCTCTCTTTTTCTGGTGAATGAAATGTGAGAACGGTGTGCCCCCAGCTGAAAACCAGTGCTGGTGGGTGTCCCACCTTCCCATGGGCTCTGAAGAGGCCCTGGCTGGCAGTGGGGAGGCCGCAGGTGGGAGGGAAGGGAGGAGGAGGAAGGACACGTGTGATCTCCTCCTCTCCTGTTATCCCCTGTGCACACCCTGCCATGGATCAATGCACGCACAGGGGCTTGGGAGTCCCCACCGCTTCAGGAGCGAATCAGCCCGTCTGCAGGTTAGAAAGAAGGGACAGGTGCTGGGACGACCTTAATGGGAGAAAACGGCCTTCTAAGGGTCTATTCCTTGGTGCGTGCCCGGCAGGGAAGGCAGGTGCGGAAAGGAGGTGGCTGGTGGGGCCCAGAACGTGTCTCTGTGTGTGTTTGTGTCTGCCCTTCTTTAAGCCAGTGTCAATGGCAACATGGACAGCCAGCCAGCTGGGTGCTCAAACAGCACGGACTCAGCTCACAGAAGCCGCGAGCTCTCGGCAGTGCTCACGTAGGAGAGGTGCTCCCGCAGGGGTCGTGCTCCCGTTTCACCCGTGGGAACTGCCGCATGGACGGGGAGTGACTTGCCCACAGCCACACAGCTTCTACATAGAAATCCAAGCAGGCGAGGCCCAGAGGCGGAGAGCCTCTCAGGCCTCCCAGCCCTGTCAGCTGTGTGGCCGCGCACCGCTCTGAGCCCCCATTCCCTTCTGGGTCATTAGGAGACTCAAAACGGGAAATGCCTGGCGAGGTACTTCGAAAACTTTGAAGTGATGCTGATAAGCGCCTGGATAATTGAGCTCAGGGTCCACCTCCGTGCCCCAGAGGCGCGTGTACTTGGCGCATGCATTATGCACAGTAGGCCTGTACTCGCTGCGGTCTCCAGCTTACCGCTGGCCTGCTGGCAGGACACAGGGCTGATGCCCCGATGTCCTTCCTGCAATTTCCTTGTTCTTTCAAATGTCGGCATTCCCTCATTTTCTCCCTCGTCCCTCATCTCATCATATTTCATGATATTGCAGGGTCTTTGCAAGCTGCCTCTAATTCCTACTGGAGCAGAGTAAGGTACAAATTAGTCAGACAAATAACAGTGGGTGTTGCCTAAGTACCTCTCAACTGATGCAATGAAGGAATAATTACAGGAGAATGAATGAATGGATCAGTGAGTGGACACACCTCTCCAGAGGAATGGAGGGAGAGTGTGACATGTGGAAAGTGGGGCAGATCTGGGTCTGGTTTCTCTTTCAACCATTTGATAACCCTGGGATCTTGAACAAGTCACATGGTCGCCAGGCCTCCCAGTGGCCCTCCCTGGGAGTTTTCCCCGACCCTCTGAGGAGGGAGGGTGGCTGCCCCCTCTGCTGCCCACTGCTGACCCCACTCGGGCAGCTCTGACCCAGCACCAGCACCAGTGCCCGCTGCCTGGCGCCTGGTGTCTGCCAGGGCCCTGCGCCCTGCGGCCTCGGGTCGCACACCGCCTGCAGCTCCCGCCCTCTGTGCAGGCCTCACACTGACTGCCACGCGGCGGCCAGGCCCAGAGCCAGCCTGTGGGTGCCAGCACCCAGCTCTGTCCTGTTCCCGCCCTGGCCGATGGGCCAGATGCGGCCCTTGGTCACCCAGCGGACGGCCACGCAGCCGCTGCCCAGAGCTCCTGCCAGCATGAGCCAGTGCGGCCTCGCTCCAGTGCAGGGGACTCAGCTCACAGCCTTCACCTCACTTCTCTGAGTCTCTCTGCTTATTGGAAAAATGGGGTAACTGCTCCCCGCTCCCAGGCTCTGAGGGTGAGATGAGAAGTCCGTGTGAATACGCAGCACAGTGCCCGGCATGATGGCGTGTCCGCGAGGCTTTGCTGAAGAGCCTTCTCAGGACACAGGAGCGTGATGTCCACATCGAACAGGCTGGGCTCCTGTGGACCAGGAGATGGCTCGGCGTTCCGCCTCTGCCCTCCCGCCCTGCACTGCTGGCTTTCTCCCCTGCTGTGGGCAGTGCCCGCGGGGGGCCCTGTGGCACACCTGCCTCGGGCTTTCTGTGTTAAGCACACTCATGGCCCCATCTCAGCCAGGGTCAAAGCCGAACCTGGCCTGCGGGACTCTGGCCCCTGCTGCCTCTCCACCCTCAGTCACCTCCCCCACCCCACCCCACGCCTCCTACTGCCCAGACGTGCTGCCCTCCTGGCCTCAGCCTGTCTGCTCCCTGCCTCCTGCTGGGCCTCCCTTCCACCAGAGGACCACGGGCCATGGCCTCCCTGCCCCCAGGACTGTCTGAACTCTCAGGGCCTGTTATAATGTCTTCCCTGTGAAGTAACAATACTCCCCACGCCCCTGCTTCCCCGGCCGACCCTTAACACCGTCTGACAGGCCAAGGATTTCCCTGTCCGTCCCTTGCTTGCTCTCTCTCCTGGACTGCAAGCCCCAAAGGGGCAGAGCCTTGGTCCGATCTCTTTATCGCTGTGTCCGCGGGACCTGAACAGTTCCTGCACATAGCAGATGCTCAGTGAATCTGTGCTCATGCATCTCAATCAGAGCATCAGGCTCTCGGCTGTCCAGGCTTCTCTTCTCCTCCCCACAAGCCTGGGCCTCGCCAAGGCAGGTGACCCACAGGAGAGAGGAGTGTGATCTGTTCCCACGCCCCTGGCGTCTCTGAGGAAGGATAAGAAGAACAGGGCCAGGGCATGCCTCGCTGCTGCTGCTGCTGAAGCTCGCTCTCGGGGGGGCAGCGCCAGCTCCTGGGTGGCAGGAGAGGTCCTGGGGCAGTGCTCGGGACCCACAGCCCGCAGCATCCTGATGGCTCCCGCATCCCTGCTCGTGCCTCCTCTAGGCCACACCGCGGCCCAGCAGACAGCCCTCAGGAGCAGCTTCCAGAAGAGGCTCTCAGCCGCACAACGTGGGGGTGGGAATGGGGCTGCGGCCTGGGCAGCCTGTGCTCTCACACCAGCTCTAACGCTCAGTAGTCCCTTCACCTCTCTGAGCCTCAGTGACCTTGTCTATAAAATGGGGGTTAATCGTAGTATTTCTTCGGGTGTGATGTTTAAATGAGAGGACATGTGTGAGGCCCTGAAGCAGAGCCAGGCCCGGAGGAAATGGGTTCTCTGTGGTGTCCACTTGCCCCTCTGAAGGCAGCAACCCCCCTCCTGCCCCAGTGCTCCCCGCAGCCTCCAGAACCCATTCTGCGGCCCCGCCCACAGGCCAGGACCTCACCAGCCCCTGCTTTCAGCCCAGAACCCAGGTCTCACTCCCCGAGGACTTCCTGAATGCCCTCCTGTTTCCAGGGCTTCCGAGGTTCACAGAGCCCTCACTTGGACCACGGGTGGGACCCATTCTTGAGACGTGCACGTCTACCGCCCAGCCAGCTCTCTCCCAGGCATCCTCATCCGACCCGCTCATCAAACGTCAGGGATCCCTATGCCCAGGCTGGAGCCAGGGGTGGGCTCAAGGCCTCAGGACCCTTACCAGCCCCTCAGGGACAGCCTCGTGCCAGTTCCTAGAATGTGGAGTCCTTGTCGCTCTGAGTCTCAGCTTTGGGCTTCACAAGGAACTCTGGGACCATGGGAAAATCCGTTCACACCCCATCATGATAACGTTAGGATGTGAGAGCACAAGGGAGACTTCATGATCTGGTTCGAACCTCGGTGTAGATGGGAGGAAGTCTAGACCCAGAAAGATGAAATGACTGACCCAAGAATCCACCACTAGTCAAGGGTCCCCACCAGGGCTTTGCACCCCGCTTCTTGAGGCATTGAAAGGGGGACGAAGGGTGGGAGGCGAATGTGCAGTCTTGTCTGCGGAGCGACCCTTTCCTAACCATCTCGGGGCCCGGCCCAGCCCTCAGGCGTGCGCACCTGGCGATGCTAGCAGGAGGCCGGGCAATGCTCACGGCTGCCACACACTCGCTCTGTCCCCGGTGACTGTGGCCCTGGACCCGCTGGCGCCCTGGCTCTGCGTGCTGCCCTGAGGAGCCGCACATGGCCCTCCCTGCGTCTGCCCTGGGGAGGGGAGCTTGGACCCGCTGCTTGTTTGGGAAGCTGTCAGTGAGCAGCCACTGGGCCATGCAGGCCGCCCGTGACTCCTGCAACGGAGGCTGATGGGGAGCAGGCGCAAGACGGGGAGCAGAGGGCTGGCCTTGGGAGCACCCCATAAAGGCAGGCTTGTAGAAATGGAAACCCTTGAGCCCACTGGGGAGGGCCTGCAGGTTGGGAGAGGCAGGTTTCCGGCCTGCAGGACGTGGAACTGGAGAGAGGCGGGGGCCGCACACTGGTGGCTGCTCAGAAGTGCCGTGTGACATGCGGGCACAGACCTGACGGGCAGGAGAGGTCCTGGCCCTGCTGGAGCTCTTCCCTGGCCCCTGTTGTGAAGAGAAAGAGCAGAGCTGAAGCTGTCTGAGCCGTGTCCACTCTCCCTCGTCCAGAGCCGCTCCTGCCGCCTGCGCCACCAAAGGATAAGGCTGCCCTGCCCGAGGCCGGTGCTTCCTCCTCCTTCCTCCCTACGATTGCTCTTTCTTGGTAATCAAAACCAGCAACGCTTTTCCCTCCCAATTTGTGGTCCTGTTGCCAGGCTTCTAATGGACTCTCGGCTCGATTTTATCATTCCCATCCTAATGTACCTTTTATGCAAGAAGCTGGTGGGTTTAGAGCCCGTTAGCAGGATCGCAGCTTGAAAGCCCTGCTACGTGCTCTGCTTCCTGCTCCCCTCCCCTCCCCCAGCCCCCACTCACAGAAAGCCGTCCCTGGGGTGGGGATCACTCAGTCTGGGGACGGAATCATAACCAGGAGATGGACTGGTCGATGTGGTTTGCATTGCACAGGTGGTGGCGACAAGGGGGCTGCGTGGCCACTGTGGGTTGCAGGCTATGTGGGGGCTGCCAGTGGATGGGGGACGGCAGCACCTGTCGGCCACCAACCCCTGCACCCACCGAGGATGATGCCCGAGGGTGATACCGGAGGAGTGATGCCGGGCGCTCCAGCGCTGGCTTCTGCAGGGAGCAAGGGGACTGGCTCCTAGAGAGCCAGCCCCATGGCCAGGCTCATCCTCACCATGATCACTCCAGGAACCAGGCTGGAAGGAGGAGACCCCTGCTCAGCCGGGGAGGAAGTGTAACCTGATGTTTGTGGTATATTTGAAAGTATCTGGGGCTATGGTGTTTTGTGTGTGTGTGTGTGTGTGTGTGTGTGTGTGTGTGTGTGTGTGTGTAGAGCAGACAGTAAGGAGATACACTGTCCATGTGCACAATTATAAAAGCTAACGCTCAGGCACTGTTCTAAGTCCATCATGTATATCAACTCAGTAAATCTGCATGAGAACCTTGGGCGGAAGTGGCTATGATTTTCACTTTATAAACGGAACCTGAGGGGCAGAGTGGGCCCTAACTTACCGAGAGCCACACAGCCAGGTAATCCACAGCCAGGATTTGAGCCCCGGCCCTGGCTTCTATTCTCTAACCACCCACTACCTGCCGGAGGAGATACTCGCACATTCCACAGATCTACACGCCTACACACATGACATCCCCTGTGGTCCTTAGCATCCCTCTACAGCAAGCCGCCAGGGCATTACCCCAGTTTGCAAATGTAGCAATACAGGCTCAGAGAGGTTGTCTGATTTGCCCAAAGTCACACAGCAGGGAGCAGCAGCGAGGTTCGGAGCACACAGGCAGGGGCTATTGAAAGTGCGTGTCTGTGAGGCTGGATGGAACGCTCTTTCTCTGCCACGCAGTCGGCCTCTGTGAGTGCGATTCTCTGTCTTCAGTCCATGTGGGGATGTGCTGAGTAGCTCAGGGAGGACTTGGGGGCTTGGCTCTGCAGTGGGGTAACTTGGGTGGGATGGCATGCAGGGGCACTGCCTTGTTGAATATCCCGTTAGCATGCACACGAAGGCCTAGCCTGTGGGATGCACGGCACAGCCTGAGGACAGGGGTGTGTGCCTTTCGAGAGCCCCGTGTGTTAAGAGGCCCATGGCTGGTCCATCTGTTCATCAGAAATGCCTCTACCTAGACCTGCCTCACCTCACCACAGAATGGGGTGCTGCCTCAGCTTCTCCTCCCCCAAATCAAAGTATCCTGCATCCAGGGAAGGTTCGCCCCAGTGTCAACCCCGGAGCCCATCCCTGGAGACAGGCTCTGTGCCAGGCCTGTCCACAACATGGGCCAAACGCACACGTGGGCGTGATCGGGACAATGGGCGGCCTGGCACCCCCAGGAGAATGTGTGCGGTAACCGCAGGGGACCCACACGGACATCGACAAAGTACATGCCCCGGGGTCACGCCGCTCTCGCTTCCTTCTGCGGAGGGAGACTTCCGTTCAGGCCGTGTGAGGTGTGGGGGTGGGTGAGATCGGGAGAGGAGGGGGTTGAGGCAAGAGAGTGGAGGACGCACTCCTCGT
This sequence comes from Ia io, assembly GCA_025583905.1. Classification (NCBI taxonomy): domain Eukaryota; kingdom Metazoa; phylum Chordata; class Mammalia; order Chiroptera; family Vespertilionidae; genus Ia; species Ia io. The sequence continues at coordinate 83,187,278 of JAJQQW010000015.1, read as the reverse complement.
TGAGCTGTGTCTCGGCCCAGCCTGACCAGCACACGGGACTCAGGAGATAACTAAACGGCAGGGCCGAGTTCCAGGGCAGCCTAGGCGTGTGGGAAGGAGTCCATGTTCTCCGCATGGAGTGTAATCGTCAATAAAGGCTGACTGTGCACACACAGCTGGGGCCATCATGCAGAGCAAGCCTGGCCAGTGCTCCGCCTTCCTCGCCCCCCTCCCCCGCCCCCCGCCGGCGAACACAGGCTGATTAAATCAGACTTTTCCGCAGCGGATCCAATTAGGGGGTGCAGGAGGCTTGGACGTTAGCAGTGACAGCACAGAGCGCATCCACAATCCTTCCTCTCTCTGAGGGGCTTCCCTGGGCACAGGGCGGGTGCGGGGTGGGGGTAGGGACAGAAGAAAGTAAGCGTGTGAGATACACCCTCACGGAAGGCACTCTTGAGCATTACAGCCAGAGGGGAGCAGACGGCGGGGCCTGGTGGGCGGCTGGCTACAGCAGCCACGCGGGTGGTGAAGGCTTAGGAAGGCTTAGCGTAAACCAAAACAGCAGTGCAGACCCCACAAAGGCAGGGTAGCTCAGGGAGCACTGATCCTGGGCTTTACAATGTATTGATTCTCCTCCCTGAAGATTCACTTCCCTAATTCCGCTCGGCTTAGCGAGGGATCGCCATGTGTTTGCCTGTCTTGCTCAAGCTGAGAGGGCAGCAGGGCAGGGGGCTCCGGGTCTGCTGGCTGGCTGGAGGAAGGTTCGCACCTTGTCCACAAAAGCCATAAAACCACATGATGAGGATGCCCAAGACAGACAGGCAGCGGCCTACAGGCCAGAGCCAGGCAGCTGTGCGGGCGGCCTGGAGGAGTTTCTCGTAACTTCAGGAACAAGTACAGAAACGCGCAGCCCACCAGGTGTTCCCTCTGCCTCTCACCTCCAGGGGAGCGGGTAAGCAACAATGCTTGGCTCCGTCCCCACCTCGCTGGCAGAAAGGTCCCCACTTGGCAGGGATGCTGCCCTTACGCTTGCTGATCACACCAGCTCAGCGAATACGCCACTCCCCCCACCCCCCTCCTGCCCTCCGGTCCGCTCAGTGTGAGGGCTGCCCGAGCAGCGCCCAAGGGGTGAGGACTGGGATGCGGTGTCCGTGCCAGGCATCTGCTCCTGTTGAATTTCCTGAGTGATGGCAAATCCTCATCCGCAGAGCAGTTTCCTCTTAACTTTGCCAGAAAAAGGGGTCTCCGTGAACCTCCGTGTTAACAGATGAGCCATGTGTGTGGGTGAGGAGGAAATCTAGTGAGGAAAAAGGGAAAGCTACCGGCAGGCATCAGTGATGTCGCAGCCATCCCCCCAAAACAGGAACTGCCTGCGTCTTCTCTTAAAGGGCCCTGGGCCCGGAGGCAGAGGCCGGGTCCTGCTCTGACCTACCCTCCAGGTCTCCGGTCTAGTCCCGAAACCCCTGGAGACCTGTCCCCACCTCCAACGTGAGGGATGCAGACGGATGGCACCACATTTCCTTCTGCTTGTGAAGCCCTGCAGCCCTGTGATACCCCCCAACACCCCCCCCCCCCCCCCACACACACACACACACACACACTTTCTAACACTGTGGCCACAGGCGTCCCTCCTAATTCCCTTCTATGGCCCAGGATCTAAGCATCACTTTTGACTGACTTTGGTGCAATAGAATTTGTACTTTCTCAAAATGTAATTACTAGCTGTAATGATCAATCAGTCCATTGACTAACTACTTATTGATCCCCCTGACATGGCTCTGAGACAGTTAGCTGCATCTGGACAAATCCTTTAGTAATTGGCTGATCCTGCCGGGCACGCGGCCTCCGTTAAAAGGCCTTTGGGTCGTGGTAAGTGGCTTTTTATTTAAGTATTTAGTAGTATGTCTCACATCCCTGGGATGCTGTTGGAAGATGTTTAACATGTGCGCCGGGCTTAGCAGGTACGCGAGGAGGTGCACACAGACTCCACGTGGCCTCCTGGCAGCCGGCGTGGTGCGAGAGACTCGGCCCCTAAACGAAAGACCCTGGGATAAGTCGTTTCCCCTCAGTGCCCCCAGGAGCTGCTCTGTAGACAGGAGAGCACGTCCTCACCTCTGGACTCTGCCTCAGAGGGGCCAGCCTGGGATGGGGATTGCATATGAAACCCTACTGCCCCTGGGAAGATGCGGGCGGGTTAGCGCTCTGAAGTGCCAGCGTTAAGTGCATCCTGTGCCAAGCATAGGCCACGGGAACTTGCCTGGAGGTTTCTGTGGGCACCCCTTTCCAGGAGCAGACAGCTCTCAGGCACCCACGTGGGGATGAGTGTGGAGAAAGGAGCCCCTGACTTCCCCGCCACTCAGGCTCTGTGCTCCTCCCCTCGGTCAAGTTACTGGCTGTCTGGGAAGGCGCACTTATGTCACTGTCCACCAGCAAAAAGGCACGAGCGGACAGCTGTGCCTTCCTCCCAGCGCCTCTGCCCAAACCTCGATGGTTCTAAAGTCAAGAAGAACAGGCCTCTGGAATGTCTGCTGGTTTCCAGTATCGGAACATAGGTGAGGCACAGGTCGCATGATTGGCTATGGGAGGCGACGGGCCTCAGGACTGCTGTCCTAAAGGGTTCCTTTCCTTCCCCAACGGCAGGCAAGGCCCCTGACGCCCTGGGCGCTGGTAGTGCCCTCCTTAAAGCGGGTTGAGGGCCACAGGCGTGGCCCGGCCACCAGGCCGAGCTTGACCCCGCTGTTCCATCCAGTCGCAGGCCCTAAGACTCCACAGTCCTGCCCTTGCCACTCTCTGAGCCCCTTTTCTGCCACCTCCCCTGTGGCACACTGAACTAAAGCCACACTGATCTGAGTTTCTCAGACAAACCCTTCCCCCAGCCTTTGCAGGCCCTGATCCCTCTGCCGGGAAAACTGTTCCCTGCGCCTCACCCTGGCTCCTTCTCATCCTTGGGGCCCGGGGTACACATCTTCCCCCAGGAAATGCTGTCCCCTGACTTTCCAGTGGCCTCGACCGCTGTTATCCATCTCCCTCCCTCCCCGGTTCTGCCCTAACCCCCTCCTTTGCTGCTGTGGCTTCTGTCTGATGTCCCTGACAAGGCTGCCGCCACCTTCACACTGGGACCAGGTCCGTCCGTCCGTCCTGGGCACAGGTGCTCCCCAGGGCCCACAGCAGTGCCGGACACTAGAACTGCCCTTTACATCGCTGTTGACGGAACAAGGGGGCCACACCAGCCCGGCCCTGCCCCCATCTCTCCTACAGATGGGACCTCACAGGTCTCTGGGGCTGGATGCCACAGCCAGGCCTGAGGCAGGGCTCTCGGAGCAGCTGAGGGCCCTGACCCACCGTCTGCCCACCCTGGTGCCCGCCTGGCCTGGGGTCTGGCCATTGAAGCTGCCTCCAGGGAGGGCTTGTCTTTGAGGTCTGCACCCCCAGCGGGGAGCCCTGGGCTTTCTCCCTTTATGGGGAGTCCCCTGCTGCTTGGACTGTAATTGTCAGATTTACATTTGGTTCACCTGCAGCAAGAGGCCCTGGGGGCAGGAGGCCTTTGGAAATCAATGGGAATAAACAAATAGATGCACAGGAGAGGGCCTGGCGAGGAGGGGCAGCTGGAAAAGAAGGAAGAAAACCAATCTGAGTGCCAGGTTTACCCAGTCCTCCTTCCCACCCCCACCAGCCTGCCGCGGAGCTCCGTGCCAAAGCCCCTGCCTCCTGGCGCCCCAGCGAAACAGAGACTGTAATTTCAGCGCTAGCCTGAATGGGCTCATTTCTCTTTATTAACTCCAGCATCGGGTGTAGGCAATGGGCTATTGTTCGCGATGCACGCCTCTCCTCTCCACTCCCCACGCTCACGCTCGAAAGCGGCCAGGAGCACGGGAAGGAGGTGGCATTGAGCCGCAGAAGGGACTGGTATAAGACCAGGTGGCCCTGTGTCAAATGGAAGTCAGGGCAGGAGCCATGGAGGGAGGCTAGTGCTCTGCCTGGGGTCCTGTGCTGCCCAGGGGCGGGCCTGGGTGCACCCTGAGGCAGGAACCATCAATGGCGCATGGTGCGCTACAGGTTACAAGGTGCCTTACCCCCTCTGTGTCAGCCAGTTCCTGCAGAGCTCGCAGCAGCCCCTGAGAGGGCCAGCCGCTGGGGTTGGGGGTGGGGGACTGCCCCATCCCTGAGATCTGCAACTAAAAGCCCCCTGCAGAGAGGTGCGAGGCGTGGCATACCCAAGGGCAGGTGCCTGTCCTTAGCCAGCCTCCTGGGCCGGTTTCCTCACCTGGGTCATAAGCTCCTCGGGACAGCTCTCTTCCTCAGCAGTGTCCTTCTGCCCACCTGGCAGGTAACAGACAATTAAAAATACTTTGAAGGAATGAATATAAGAAAGAAAGAAAAGACACGTAGTAGTAAGTACCTCCGCACTTGTTATAGGAATAAATGAGATCCTATCAGCGCATAAAGGCTGCTGGTGTTGGGTTATCTCATACTTGCTCCGACGTCAGACTCCTAGTGAGTGGTGGATCTCATGGCGCTGCATCCCAATCTCCCTTCTTCTCCAGGAAAGGGTTAGAAAAACAAAGCCGATGCCACTGTGTTTGGAGGCCAGAGGGGCAGGAGGAAGGGCTGGAACCACTGGGCGGGAGGCAGTGGCCCCCTGCATTGAGCCGGGCGATAGCAAAGGCAGAAGGGGTGCAGCCTGGGGCTCCCGGCTCAGAGCCCCGCAGCAGCGGCCCACGGACCTTGCTCTGGTGCACCCAGCAGACCTGCAGCCAGCAAGGGGCGTGGCAGCTGCCGGCTCAGCTCAGGTGAAGCGGGATGAATGGGCCTGAGGGACTCCACGGCCACTGGGCCACAGACCCGCTCTCAGACAGCCGAGGCCTGCATGGCTGTCGGGCCTCCCTACCGCACTGTGTTCCCAGCATGCGCGCCGGCCAGGCCTGGAGAGGGTCTGCGACACCTGGGAGGACGCACAGTGCGCGGCGACCCACAGGCGCCTGCTGTCCCCTGGCGACGTCCCTGCGCGGCCCGCTGTGGGCACCGTACTTCTGTGTAACAGAGGTGCAGGTCCCTGAGAGTGCGCGGCCCTTTTCATACCGGACCTCAAGGCTCCAAGCTAGCAATCCGGGGTGGCGATGGAGTACCTGTTTCTGCTGAAAGGGAAACGGAGCCCCAGAGAGATGATGTCGCCTGCCCCGAGTCACAGCAGGGACGTGTCACAGGGGCATGGAACATAGATGTGTCTGAATCTACAGCCCATACCCTTCCTATCACACCGCAAGTTATTCATTAGGCACTTGCGTAAGTTGTTGGATAAATTAAAATACCTGCGCCTGACGCCTGTCACAGCAGCTCCTGAGTGTCCCTGCCACAGCCCCAGATAGGCTCAGGCCCCGGGTTCTCCTCAAGCCTTAGCTTGCAGCCCCCTTAGCTGTTGGCCTAGGGAACCCGCCTTTCCTCTCCATGCCGGGTCTGCGGCCGGGCTGCGGCAGGCCCCTCCCTCCCACCACTCTCCTGCATCCTGGAGCTACCCCCTCTCCCTGCAGCCCCCCCCCACCCCCCCGCGCCCCAGCCTCCCGCTGTGGGGAGCACAGCGTTTCCCAGGGTGCACTGTTGAGCATCACATGGTGTCCACGCCTCGCCCGCCGCACTGTCAGAGCTCTGTGAAAACACCTGTGCTCTGGATGAGCGGGGAGGAATAAATGTTTCATCCTTCGTCCGTGCGGTAAATAATGCAGCGGAACGATGTTGAGAAAGTGGCGCTCTGGGTTTTGCCAGGAGGGATGTTTTCCTTCTTTTCTCTTACCTTCCTCCCCAGCCGCTCTTTTTCCAGCCCATACAGACCCTCCACCAGGTCCAGAGGACAGCAGGCTGCGCCAGGGAAGGGGAGGCTGTTGAAACCACACAAATCCGTCCCTGTAGAGAAGGGGGGGGGGGGGCGCGCAGCAGGCCGGGCTGGCCCTGGGCAGTGATTTGGGGACTGGAAGAGAGAACCTTCTGGAAGGGTCTGGCTTCTGTTCATTCTGAGAGGGAGTGGGGAGGAGCAGAAGGGCCTGGACAGGAAGAGAGAGGCCCTGGAGAAGGAGGGCGGGGAGGAGCCCCGCCATAGGAGAGGTCCCCGGAGGCTGGCTGGGTTCTTCTTGCAAAATCGGAACAAAAGGCAAAGGCAGTGATGGGGTCGGCCCCCGGCGTGGGGTGCTGGCAGCCAGGTGGACAGCCCAGGGCAGCGGGCCAGAAGCAGAGCCCGGATGGTGCGGAGGCAGGTGCTCAAGCCTGCGCCTGAGGGAGGCCACAGCGCTGGGAAGGTCAGGACAAGGTGGGGAGCGCCAGAAGCTGGGGCGCTCTCGGGGCTGAGTCTATGGCATGGCAAGAGCACGGAGCCTGGCTTTCTGTGGAGTCGATGTTTGGGAATGGGTCTCGGGTGCAAGATGCCCTCTTCTTGCTCCAGCTGCTCTGGGCTGTGGCTTCCTGGGGTTCAGCCAGGTGAGACGGCGGCCTCCTCCATCTCGGGGCCACGGGGTGTGGGGAGTCATGAGCAATGGCACCGTGGATGGGACGATGTCGGGGGGCCAGGAGAGCCCTGGCCTTGTGCTGCAGGTCCGCGTTTCTCAGACTGGTCCGGCCAGCCCAGGCCGAGGAGCCTCTGGAGCTGTGTTTAAGATGCAGATTTCTTGTCCCCATTCCCGACCTACTGAATCCAAATTGTGGGTGGGGCATGAGAATCGGACCCTCATCAGCACCCTGGTGGCTCCTGTGTGTGTGAATGCTGCGAACCCGTGAGGAGCTGCACGTGTTACCTACGGTTGGAGAGAGGGTCCGTCTACCGCCTCCTGGAAAGCCGGTTCCCCATACGCTTTAATAGTACCCATTGGGCAATCTAGAAACACTGGTTGAGCATCTACTGTGCGCAAGGTGTGGTGCCAGGGCTGTAGCCTGGAGTCACCGATACAGAGTCTCAGGGGAGGGGCCCTCAGAGCCCACCTGGCGCCCAGAGAGAGGCCTCCTGGGCGAGGGGTCATCCATGGGCTCACTGCTCTGTGAGGGGCAAGGCCACGGGTGGCTGGGCCGCCGGCCCCGTCTGCCCTGGGCACAGGGCCTCTCCCGGCTTCCACATGCCAGCCCTTCAGAGTTTGACGCCGGCTGTTATGTTCCCTTCAAGTCTCTTTTCCTAACTGGAGCTGCCCGTCCATGGCAGGAAGAGTTTGTCCAGACTTCTCTCCTCCTGCCTCCCTTCTCCGGGTGCTTGGGTTTGTGCCGTCCTTTTTTAAAAATACATTTTTATTGATTTCAGAGAGGAAGGGAGAGGGAGAGAGAAACATCAATGATGAGAGAGAATCATTGATCGGCTGCCTCCCGCACGCCCCCTACTGGGGATCGAGCCCACAACCTGGGTGTGTGTCCTGACCGGGAATCAGACCGTGACCTCCTGCTTCATAGGTGGATGCTCAGCCACTGAGCCACAGGGGCCGGGCTGTGCCGTCCTTCTTAAAGAGTGGCGCCTTATTCCTAGAAACAGGTGGACCCAAAGAAGGGGGACTGAGACACCCCCTCTTCCTGTTCCTGGCTCCAGACCAGCCTTGGCCCTGGTAAGCTACCCTTAGAGGAGGGAGGCCGGCTCCCCATAACGGCTTCAGGGGTGGGAGGACTTCTGAGACAGGCCAGAGACAGCCGCATACAGGCCACTCGGCCTGCCCGCTCCCAGGGCTGAGGCCTCGCTGGCCCAGAGTTTGTGGACCAGCACCTGCCTTTAAGGAGCCCCCTGCCCCGCTGGAGGGCACCCTTCACTGGCCCACGCCCTGCCCCCCTTCTGCATCGCCTGGCTCCAGGACGCCACCGGCCGCCCTCTGACAGCCTTAGCTCTTCCCTCCGCCAAGCAGCACCAGGGAAAAGTGCTCATTAGCAGGGAAAAGAAGAAGGGGAAAAGCCTCCTTTGATGGGAAAAAACCACAGAGAGGACCGTGCCCTGAGCATCCCCGTCACCGTGGCCGTGAGGAGGGGGGCAGGGAAGGAGCCCAGGTGGCAGGCAAGGACAAGGATTCGAGCAGTGGCATTTGGGGCTGATTGGAGGGGAGCGAGTCTGGGCTGGGGAGGCTTCATTATAATAATTGTATCCTTCCCCTGTAGTTACAACCTTGCAAAATGGAGCTTGCTGTTTGTAATGAGCCATAATTAGACAATCACCGACGTTGCAGCCAGTAGAAGGAAGGCGATGCCCAGCCAGCAGCCGCATGCACTGTTGGTGTGCACCTGCCAGGCTCTCCTTTTCCTCCTCCCGGGAGGGGGGCCCAGGCAGGGCCTTCCGTGGCCACGCCCGCCGCCCCGGCTGCTCCCTGAGGCTGTGGCCTGGGCCTGTGGGCCTCTGAGCACCTCTCTCTGCTTCCCGGCCCCGTGGTGTCCGCCTGCCATTTGGGTCAAGTCTGGGATCCTCAGCCCTGAGAAGGCGGAGTGCAAGCCTGAATCCCGGGTCCCAGGAGGAGAGTGGGGCCGGGCCACTCTAACACCCTCACCCCCGGAAAAGCGCAGGACTGTGCCCAAGATCTCACAGCTAGGGAGTGACCAGTCACGGAACACATTACCTCTTCTGCATGATCTGCCTAGAATAGAAATACAGCCCCTCGCCCCTAGTGATGGAGTTTTCTATACTGTATATGAAACCTGTATATACGAATGTGTATATAATGAGATGGGATGATGTTTGGGGGTAGGGGGTTTTTCTCAAAGTAAAGCCACAAAATTGTTTCTAGATGCTGCTCACTCGAGGACACCATCCCCTCTCACGTGGGCATTCCATGTGCCTGGGCTGCCTCATAGAATCCCGCACTGGCCACATACCCAGGGCACGCATAACACCAATGCTGGGCATGGTGCCCCGACCCCTCTCGCCGCTGGGCTGCCGCTTGCAGGGTGGAGCGAGTTTGAATGTTTACAGTATTTGCATGTTAGTTGAGATCCTCTCTGGACTCTCCGAAGTCTCCATGAATTGTTGGTCCCTGCCGTAGCCTCCCCTTTAGGGCCAAGTCCTATCCGAGCATGGGCTCTACAAGGCTTGGCTCCTGCAGCTTCTAAGACAAGTCCTCATGGAGGCTCGAGAGCAGGACGGAGCTCAGAATTACCTGCCAACCTGCCAGATGGGGAAACCGAGGCCCCCAGGAAGAGTCGTTTGCTGAGGACATGTGGACCGGGGCACACCGGCCTCAGTCCAGGCCTGGCCGTCCGTCGAAGCTTTAGCGTGAGCCGCAACGCCAGCTCCTTCCACAGCAGAGTGAGCTGTGACTTCTGCGCTCCGTCATGGGCTAAGCACCTGGGAGGACATGGAGACCCTGCTTAGGTCGCCAGGCCATCTCTGTAGCCTGTGGCAGGGAGGAGAAATGGGGGGAGAGAAGGAGGAACAGGGGAGGACGAGGGGAAGAGAGAGGTGGTTCTGGCTGGGTAAGCCCAGATGTGGGCGGAAGATGGAGAGCGGGCAGGTGGGCAGCGCAGAGATGAGTAAGGTGCTGTGGCCGGAGCAGTCCTAGGTCAGCCCACAGCCTGGGCCTCCACCTCCCCAGGCCCCAGGGAAGCTAACAAGGCCCACACACTGTGCCTTGGGCCTCGGGAGGCTCCGCGCTGCCCAGTGCAGCCTTTTGGCGGGCGTCCGGGAAGATGGCTGTTTCACTAAAGAGGCAGGAAACCGCCTTCTGGATTCAACTTCCCTATCAACGGGGTGCCTTGATCAAGGCCCCTACCCTCTGTGGCCCTGGTTCCCTACTACTTGGAGGGCCTTGGATGTCCTCACTGGCTTTAGATTGCGGTCAGGCTTGGATTAGATACATGACAAGTGAAAATGCCCCAGATGCCAGAAAGCACCTAAATCATACCTAAGTGCCGGTGGGTGGTCCCTGCCTGGAGCCTCTCCTGCAGGGAAGGCCGCTCCGGCGCAGTGGGGACACGGGCTTTCAGATGCTCCCTAGCCCTCGTGTCCCCCCTCCAGGAGGAGGACGCCTGCGTACCCCGGAATCGTGGACTGGTGTGTCTGAAAGTCAGAGCTACACCCAGACCCAAAGGGCAGTGGCCTGACCACCGGGCCAGAAAGGCCCAGTTGGCGGAGTTTTGCTCAAGCACCAGTAAGCAGCCTCTGGACCTGGGGCACACTGCAAGCCGCTCCACGGACACTTTCGGGTGTGGAGCTAGTTTGTGGCTAAGCAAACAGTTTAGCACGGAGAGGCCTCCACACTTGCAGGTGTGTTTCTCCTAACCTCGGCCTGCGGGCTGCCTCTTGCTCGGGCTAGGCGGACTGCCCGGGCAGCGCCAGCTCCCACTCTCTCCTGAGATCTGAACGCTTCGCTGGCTCCGGTGACCGCTGTGTGGGCCCCTGGGTGTGTGTGAGCCCCGCCCTGTGCTCTTCATGAGGGCATGCCCTGCCCGCGCCCTTGGCGAGGCCTCAGCCAACTTCAGCTCTCCCTCTGAGGACTCGCGTTTTGGTTCTTGCTCTGCCAGTCAACTGGCAGCACGCACTTGGGCAAGTCAGACCTCTTCTGGGCGTCAGTTTGCCAGTGTGTAAACTGAGGACGTTGGCTCATTGCCCTAAGGAAGTGGATCAGGAAATCACTCTGACCCCGCCCCCCTGCCTCGGGCATGTATTGGGACACTTGAGCTAAGACCATCTGAGGCTCCTAGACCTCCGGGCTGCAAAGGGGCGCTGTGTGATGCCCATTTATGTGTAAACGTGGGCCCTAAGAGGCCGTGCTTCCCCGAAGCCTTTGTTAGCAGGCAGTTACCTTGCGCGAAGTCCATTTGTCCTCACGCCATGGGCTCCTTGTGCCTCTGAGCCCGCCGGCCTCCTGCAACCAGGCCCCAACCCACACCCGAAGGTGGCCGGCGAGGAGCGGCCTGGGCACACCACATGCACCAGCACACAGACTCCATCACTCCCGCCGCCCATGTCCGGAGCGCACCCTCCTCCAGGCAGGGTGACCGGCGTGCTTCTCTGTGGAGACCCCGGCAGGCTGTTCACTGAGCACAGTCCCAGAACCCCGGGGCAGAAAGGGGCCTTAAACGGTCCCTAATCTACCTCTTTCTTAATGCTAACACCCCACACACACACTCCCCGCACCCCGCAGCCCAGCCGCCATTTGTCATGTGCGTCTGACCAGCTTCCCGGAGGGAGAGTCGGGAGCGTTGAGGTTACAAGTGAAGTCAGAAAAGGAGATCCCATCTAGATAAGGGGGTGGGGGCATCAGAGATGGCTGTGCCAGGCCCTGGGATTAGGTGGCTACTGACACTGAACTCCGAGCTTTTCTGGCAGCAAAGGCACGAAGGGAAACAGGATTGCTGTGCGGGTGCCTGACCGAGGACCGTGCAGGGGGCGCCCTTCTCTGGGCTAAATCTGAAAGCAGCACGTTGCCTCCGGCCAGGGGAGGAGCCTGGGCGTTGTGAGCTTGTCTCCCTTTCCGTCTTCCTACGCACTTCTGCTCCAGCGATTCTACACTACGCCTCAGGGCTTCTCGGAGGTCCGCTTCTCTCTTCCTCCCATGGGAGCCCCGGGTACCTGTGGGCCCGAGGTCCCGGGAGCTGGCTCCTCGCAAAGTCCAAGGGCTTTGAGAACCTGGCAGGAAAGTGCGGGGCAGGGCGGGGCTGCTGACAGAGAGGTCGGGCAAGGCCGCCCCTGGAGGCCTGGCTGTGGCAAAGTCCCGGAGCCCCAGGAGGCTGGCGTGGCAGGCGGTGTTTCTGCCACTGCGTGCCCTGCAGCCCACATACACCCGCCTTGTTTCTGGAAGCTTCTACCAGTCTCCAGTAGCTAGTGCAGTGATAGCGAACCTATGACACGCGTGTCAGCACTGACACGCGTAGCCATTTCTGATGACACGCAGCCGCATGCCGAGGATGAAACATTTGCTGCTCCTGAGGATGAAACATTTGTGACTAGAGTCTTGGAGTTAGTTTTTTCCTCAAAGTGACACACTACCCGAGTTATGCTCAGTTTTTTGGCGAAGTTTGACACACCAAGCTCAAAAGGTTGCCCATCACTGAGCTAGTGTGAAGTCCCCTGATGTGACATGAAGTTAAGCTCTTCTTTACTTTTCTTCTCTTAGAGCAGTGGATGCATTTCTGGTTCTTCGTTTAATTACTCAACGGCTAGATCTGGACGGCACAACACTGGCATCCCTTAGCAAACATCCAGTTCCTCATGGCAGCTGGCGCCCCCAAGGACCGTGTGTGTCCCCCACAGTGTGGCCCCCTGTGGATGTGGTCTGAGCTCCCCGAGGACCGTGTGTGGCCCCCACAGTGTGGCCCCGTGTAGATGTGGTCTGAGCTCACTGAGGACCGTGTGTGTCCCCCACAGTGTGGCCCCTGTGGATGTGGTCTGAGCTCACTAAGGACCGTGTGTGGCCCCCACAGTGTGGCCCCCTGTGGATGTGGTCTGAGCTCCCCGAGGACCGTGTGTGGCCCCCACAGTGTGGCCCCGTGTAGATGTGGTCTGAGCTCACTGAGGACCGTGTGTGTCCCCCACAGTGTGGCCCCTGTGGATGTGGTCTGAGCTCACTAAGGACCGTGTGTGTCCCCCACAGTGTGGCCCCATGTGGATGTGGTCTGAGCTCCCCGAGGACTGTGTGTGGTCCCCACAGTGTAACCCCCTGTGGATGTGGTCTGAGCTCACTGCTGGAACCCCACCTGTTCTTCAGAGGCCGAGCCTCGTGTTGATGGGACACAGACTCTGTCAGAACACACAGCATTGAGCCCAGCCGGCATGGCTCAGTGGTGAGCATCAACCTATGAACCAGGAGATCATGGTTTGATTCCCGGTCAGGGCACATGCCCAGGTTATGGGCTCATCCTCAGTAGGGGGTGTGCAGGAGGCAGCCAATCAATGATTCTCTCTCATCATTGATGTTTCTATCCCTCTCTCCCTCTCCCTTCCTCTCTGAAATCAATAGAAAGGTATTTTTTTAAAAAAGAAGAACACATGGCGTTGAGATCCCAGCACACCACTAACTCAGTGCTGTGTCCTGGGGCACAGTTCTTAACCCTCTGAGCTTCCATTTTTCATCTATAAAAGGGGAATAATAATAATATCTATCTTACTGGGTAGTTGAGGATAGATGGCAGGTAGGTGGGGAGACAGGGGGAAATGTAGACAGACATGAACAGTCGTCGTTGGCACATGGTAAATGCCACATCAGTCTTCACCAGCATCCTCATCCTCGGCATAGCTCCTCGCGGTGGGAGAGGACACGGGGGTCTCCACAGCAGGGATACGGGGAGCCCAGGGCAGTGCCACGGCCAGGATCCTCCTGCACCCAGGTTTTCCTTTCCGCCTAAACTCTTCCAACTCGGCCCCTTCCCTCAGATTCTCCATCTGTGATTAAACAATGCTCTGTGGCAACTGGCAAATGTGGTTGGGACTGGACCCACTTCCACAGGGCTGGGCAGTCGCTAAGGTTACCCCCTGCAGAGCAGTGGTTTTCAGGATGCCCGGGCGGCCCTGGGCTTTCTGGCCCTGCAGAGGCCGACAGGGCTGGAGTGTGGATTAGATTTTTCCACCATTGTGCATCGGACAGATTTAGCTTAAAATTCCGCCTCTACTGTTTACCAGCGGTGTGAGCTTGGGCAATGTCAGGAACCTCTTGAGCCTCCCTTTCCTCTTCTATACAATGAGGATGATAACGTGTGCCTCCTGCTTTGTTCTAAGTACTGAATCATAACACCTGCACAGTCTATGCCTGTCAGAAAGGGGAAGCTATTCATGCTGTTGGTTTTATTTGCAGTAGGATTATTATCTTCACTATGTCCTCTTGCCCCAGAACTCAAAGCCTTGCTATAGCCGGCCCTTTCTGCTTGTGCCTACCCACTTCCTGCCCTGGGCCCACCAGAGCCCGTGACTCAGGCCGCAGCCCCGGCCTACAGGTGTGGGGCCCCTGCATGCAGAGGGCAGCTGGGACTACAGGCCTGAGTGTGCGCCGAAGCCGTGCCCAGTGCCGGTTGGAAAGGGGCATTGACTGGCAGCTGCCCCAACACCTGGGCCCTGGCGTTGGGGCTGGGAAGGCAGCGCGGGAGTAGGGTTCTCCATGATGAGGAAGTTGCTTCATCTGATGCCATATTTTGCATCCCAGGGTAGAGATGCGCAGAAGCGCCATCCAGAGCCCCACCAGGTACCTGAGTAAAGCGTTGCCACTCCTCCCGCTGTCCCTCCAGTGTCTTAGTGCCCTCAAGGCCACAGGTAAAGGTTGTGGATAGGGTGGGGGTGCATGGACCTGGGCAGGAGCAGGACCATCCCCACAGTGTTCTTGATGGATCTCCGAGGCTCCCTGATGGATCTCCGAAGCTCCCTGATGGATCTCCGAGGTTCCCTGATGGATCTCCGAGGCTCCCTGATGGATCACTGAGGTTCCCTGTTGGATAGCCTAGGTTCCCTGATGGATCTCCGAGGCTCCCTGATGGATCTCCCAGGTTCCCTGATGGATCTCCCAGGTTCCCTGATGGATCTCTGAGGCTCCCTGATGGATCTCCGAGGCTCCCTGATGGATCTCCCAGGTGCCCTGATGGATCTCCCAGGTTCCCTGATGGATCTCCCAGGTTCCCTGATGGATCTCCCAGGTTCCCTGATGGATCTCTGAGGCTCCCTGATGGATCTCTGAGGTTCCCTGATGGATAGATAGCCTAGGTTCCCTGATAGATCTCCCAGGTTCCCTGATGGATCTCTCAGGTTCCCTGATGGATCTCCGAGGCTCCCTGATGGATCCCTGAGGTTCCCTGATGGATAGCCTAGGTTCCCTGATAGATCTCCCAGGTTCCCTGATGGATCTCCGAGGCTCCCTGATGGATCTCTCAGGTTCCCTGATGGATCTCCGAGGCTCCCTGATGGATCCCTGAGGTTCCCTGATGGATAGCCTAGGTTCCCTGATAGATCTCCCAGGTTCCCTGATGGATCTCCGAGGCTCCCTGATGGATCTCTGAGGTTCCCTGTTGGATAGCCTAGGTTCCCTGATGGATCTCCCAGGTTCCCTGATGGATCTCCCAGGTTCCCTGATGGATCTCTGAGGCTCCCTGATGGATCTCCGAGGCTTCCTGATGGATCTCTGAGGCTCCCTGCTGGATCTCTGAGGCTCCCTGATGGATCTCCGAGGCTCCCTGATGGATCTCCAAGGCTCCCTGATGGATCTCCGAGGCTCCCTGATGGATCTCCGAGGCTCCCTGCAACTTAACATCCTGCAGGGCTTGGCCCCTGTGGCTCAGGAACACTGAGCTTCCCTGGTAGTGGCATCTCCACAGCAAACCTTGCCTGTGTCCATGCCTCTGCTCCTGTTCCCCTGGCCAACATCCTTGCCAACTCCTGACTCCCCCAGCGGGCCTCGAAGGCAGGTGTCAGTCTCTCCCTGTCTCAGAGGAGAAGTAGGTGGCTTGTCCAGCGACACAGAGCAAACTGGGGGGTGTGCAGAGTGGCACCTACATCTCCAATTACAGTTCAGGGTTCTCCCTTATTATATAGGATAACAGGTTTGCTGAGATCTAATTCACATGCCACACAATTCGCCCATTGGTGGGACCACAGGTCCCAGTGATATGGGCAGTGGCCTGTGCTCTCTGTCTGGACTGCCTGGCCCCAGGGATGCTGTGTGTGACTATAAAACCACATAGCATTAAGAAAATACTTGGAAACTCTGAAGGACAATAATTTTTTCATATTTTTAATTACAGCTTACATTCAATATTATTTTGTATTAGCTTCAGGTATACAGCATAGTGGTTAGATAATCATACACTTTAAAGTGGTCCCCCGATATGTCCGGTACCCGCCTGGCACCATACAGAGTCAGTACAATGTTACTGACTATTTTCCCTGTGTGTGCCTTGCATCCCATGACTTGTAACTACAGCCTGTACTTCTCAATCCCTTCACCATTTTTCCCCAGTCCCTCACCCCCACCCCTCTGTATCTATGAGTCTGTTTCTGTTTTGTTTGTTTATTTGTATTGTTCTTTAGGTTCCACATATAAGTGAAATCATGGTATTTGTCTTTCTCCATCGGCTTATTTTATTGAACATAATATCCTCTAGGGCCATTCATGTTGTCGCAAATGCTAAGATTTCATTCTTTTTTATGACCGAGTAATATTCCATTGTGTAGATGTACCACAGCTTTTTATCCACCCCCTGGAGGGTAACACATTTTAAAGGTCCAATTATTTTCACTTCGCGGATCAGGGCTCAGACAGCTAAGAGCGTCAGCGGGCATTGGGCACGGGGGGAGGATGAGGGCCAGAGGACAGAGGGCTGCAGCTCCCGCCAGGTGGTCTCTGTGGGCTTACATCCATTTCTCTTCCTTGTCCATCCTGGCTGAGGCCAGGGCAGGGGACACTGGTCTGGCTGCCATGCCAGAGGCAGCAGCTGGGACAGATTGCAAGAGCACAGCACTCTAGGCTGAGGCCGTGGTCCCAACGAGGCCTTAGTCTGCACCCTGTGCCCTGTGCCCTGCGCCCTGTGCCCTGTGCCCGTGGGAAAGGGTCAAGACTCCTCCACCACCTCCCCACCCACCAGAGACATTCCTGCTTCCCCCTCACTGCTTAGACTTCCTGGGGCCGTCTAGACTGTTCTGAGAGCCCCTCAGACCCTGCACTGCTTGTGCCCCACGCCACGGCAGTGGGGGAAGCTGGACAACCAGCTGTTGAGTCCTAACAGCCCTCAGCCATCCTTCATTATCTTGTTAATCCTAGCAAGCCACCACCTGGAACCCCAGCCCCACCACACACACGCACACATGCACACACACATACACACACGTGTGCGTGCACACACACACACACACACACACACACACACACACACACACACACACTGTAAACAGGATGACTCCCACCGGCTCAGGGACAGCTCTGGTTCTCGGCTCCGGTCACGACCTCCATCGATGTGTTCAGATTGGCAGACACTGTGGCAGCCCCTTTGCACGAGGCCAAGTGTGACCTTGGGGCCTTTCACTTAATAGTCCTGCAGGCGAGAGAGACAGGATTCCTAAAGAGCCACGCAGCCTCTCTTCACTGCTCCTCCACCAGCATCTCGGAGCATCTTCTGAACTCCATAGCCAGGCCCCAGGAGCTGTCCACGCCACCCGCTCCAGCCCAGGGACCCCACGCCTGGCAGAGGCTCGGGTCACCTGGGAGTGTTGGAAAGCAGGCTCCCGGGCCCCTGGATGGGAGGCTCAGAGGGGTCTGTGTGTCCTGAGTCCCCAGGTAGTGCTATTCCTTCCTTTCACAAGGAAGGAAGCTGAGGCCCAGTGAGGGCCTATTCACTTGCCCAGTTAGTGGCATGGCCAGGAACCCACCCCAGCCAGCACCCTTCCCAGGCCGCCCTGCCAAGCAGAGGGAGGACAGGATGAGGTGCACAGGGGCTCCGATGCGGAGCCATCTAGAAAGGCTTCTGGGGAGGAGCACCTGGCGGCTGGCTTCCAGAGGCGGAGGCCAGACAGGGCCTTCGAGGCAGGGGGCGTGGAGGAAGCACTGGGCGCAGTTCCTGCTGGTGTGAGGGCCCAGGGACTTGTTCTCCACCAGCCGGTTAAGGCTGAGCCGTGAGCCTCGCCTTCCCCACCTTGGCCTGGGTCTCGGCAGACACTCACCTTCCCTGGGGACCACCACGCGTGTCATTCGGCTTTGCAGAGATGTCACCCCTGTCCCGGACGAGGAGGCCATCCCAGGTCTGGGAGGAGGAGGAAGGAGAGACTGGGAGGGGGTCTGCATCAGGTGCTGCTGTGCCCTCTCACTCCGCCCAGCCACTGGCCACCACCTCCATCCTGCAAAGAGTGAGCACACCAAGGGTCACTGCCTGACCCAGGAACCTCGTCACTGCCCTCTCCAGGGCCCACACGTCAGCCTCCAGAGCCCTCCTTCCGTCCTCGCTCACACCACTCTGACACCCAAAGGATGAACTCAGGGCCCAGGGATTCGGGCAGGTGACCTGCGCTGAGCAAGGCCTCTCTCCTTCCAGCCCCTTCAGAGAGGGCTCGGTGCTCTGAGATGGCTGCCTTCCCAGTCTGGAGCTGCCCCACGGGCACCCCTGCACGCCACGCGACCCTCCCCTGGGTTTCCAGAGTGGAAGTAATTCACCCCGGGGACACACAGCTGGCCCCGGGACACACAGCTGGCGGAACACCAGTCCTCCTGGTTTCCAGGTCACAGCTCCCGCTGCGGGGTGGGTGCCGGGAGTGGGCATGATGATGCTGGGGGAGAGAGAGCCAGTGAAGCGGGGGATGGGGCACTGGCTGGTCGCTGGTGGGTGAGACAGGAAGTGCTCAGGGCACCCTCATTCCCATCTCAGTGCTTCCGCTGAGGTCACTCAGGCTCTGCTCAGGTGACCTCTCCGTGCCCAGCCGAGCAGCTTGGGAGGAGGCACAGGGCCATGATTCCATGCGAAAAGTGCTGGAACGGGAGCTGTGGATTGCGAGCCACCCACGTCATTAGCCAGCTGCCCGGCCTCGGGCAAGTCACAGCACCTACAGCCACAAAGCGCTAAGCAGTGGGCGTGTGTGGAAACGAACTTAGCCCACAGTCATGTCTGAACTTTGACCTTCTCTGCTTCATTCTTTTGGCTCTTAAGGGTTTTCTTCTCTCGGAAACCTCTTGGCTGCACATACTCTGGAATGGTTACTACCAGTGGTGTGCGGGCAAACGGTTAAGAACCCGCTCCCAGGACAGGGGGCGCCGATTGGCAGTGTTTGCAGATGGTGTTCATGGCATAAACTCCTGCTGTGGGAAGCGGCCCAGAGGGAGCGTTTCGGGTGGCAGCGCGGATGCATGGGTGCACGTGGCCAGTGGCAAGCTCCCAGTGCCAGGTCACTAAGGTGGGGCTGGGAAGGCGCGGTTGGCGCCCTGAACTGGTAGCTGTTCATGCGGTCAGCTCTCTACCGACATCCCTGACAAGTGTGCAGAGTCCATGCTAAATACGATGCAAGTTAACAGCTGAGAGCACAGCCTGCAAGGAGGGAGGGACAGAGGGAGGGAGGACAGAGCCAGGGTGGGGGAGGGGGCGGAGAGGTACTGGGGCAGAGCCCACCCAGGTGGGTCTTCCCAGCCAGGTCGCCTTTCTTCCTGCCTCCTCTAGCATCCCAGGCTTTCTGGGTGGGGCCATTGGAAGCTGGGGGGAGGCGCGTCCCTGGGACTCCGCCTCTCCAGAGAGTCTGGGAACCTGGGTAACGTCCCTCCCCTGCAGCCAAGCAGGCCACAGCCCCCGGACTGGTTTCCACAGAGCGTGAGGACCTGTGGTCAGGGCGGGCCTTCGCCCGATCCCAAATGTATTTAAATAAAGTCTTCCAGGGTCTAAAACTTAAATCTGGTTACACACTTAATGAAAAGCCTATATGGAAAAGAATAAAATTACTTCACATGTGAAAAAAGCTATAAAGATTCAGCTAACCACGTAGCAGCTCAAACCACAGTAGAAATAGAGAATGCTCGCGCAATCAGAATTTGTTGGTACTGGGCAGTGGGCACAGATGTCGGTTATATAATTCTTTATGCTCTCTGAACATTTGAATATTTCATAATAAAAGAAAGAAAGAAGTGACTCAAGAAACTCGCTGCTCCTGGTTCCAGTCCCAGGTCTCCTCGCCCCTTTAATCCCAGGAGGGAACAGTCAGCCTCAGTGGTCCTGGGCCTCGGGTGGAGGGCCCTGCGGTGACACTGTGCGGGGCTGTGGGCCCCAAGCAAAGCCCTTTCTCTCGGGACCCATTGCCCTGACCTTCAAAAGGGAGAAGAGAGCATCCAGGACCCCTGAGCCCTTTGAGGTCAGCTGTCCCCCTGCCTCCCGGGGCCAGGAGAGCCTGCGGGCTCCTTGCAAGAGGGTCCCTCCGCCACACCAACGTGAGCTGCGCACGGAGGCTCCAGCTGAGCCCTGTCTGTGAGCCCCTGGCCTGCGGGAGCCGGGATGGCCATGTTGGGGGGCACAGTCCCCACATTGGGGCTCTTAGGCCCCGTCTGTGCCTCTGAGGCGGCCCCTGGGACCTGGGACACTAGCTCTTCCCTGCAGCATATGAGGTGGGGCTCGGTGCGTGGGGGTCTGTGAGCTGCCGCGTGGGCTCTGTCCCAGCAAATCGCCCTCGGCCACCCCCACTGTGGTCCACTGGCTAAAGGTGTTGCTCTCGACATTGGAGCCCCTCAGCTCTTAGCGCGACATTTGTGGAAAGGGGGTCCCTGGCAGGGGGTTGAGATGCAGGCTGCATGGCTGGGAGGGCTCCCCCTCCCCGCGGCTCCTCTGTGACAGCTGCAAACAGGCTCCCCAGCATATTAGTAACCCGGAGGAGCTGCGGGCCGCCCACCTCGCTCTGCGGGGAGAGTGATGGGTGTCTGCAGGGGGAGAGAGGAAGGAAAAGGCTGTGAATGGGCTCAGTGTGGGGAAGGCAAGCGGCCGGAGGGAGCATTTCGGGAGGCAGCATGTACGCAAGGGTGCACGTGGAGCATGGCCTGTTGCCCCCGGAGCAGCTGGACCGACCGCGTGGCCCGTGAGGGCCGGGCTTGGACTCCGCTCTCAGGACGAGGGCGCGCTGTGCACCAGGCTGGCCCGTGTCATCTTGCTTCCGGAGGGGCTGGCTGTGCATCTTGTGTCTGCCAACGTGTAGGACTTGGATGTGTGGCCGGCCCGTGTCTCTCTGGGAAGAGAGGGATGGGTCATAGGGTGGACAGATCTGGCTGCCATGGCCCCGGCCAGGGCTCATCTGTCAGCTCCTGTGAGCAGCGTGACCCCTGAGGAAGAAAGCTCCGGGGGAGGGATTGGGGGAGCCAGGCAGGTGCCCCACCAGCTTCCGGCCCAGCATTGGTTTCCCAGCTCAAGGGAGCTGCTGCAGGCCCCCCACCTGGACAGATTTGGAGGTAACATTTCACCTTGTCACCTGCCTGCCTTCTGCCTGTGGATGGGTCTCACTCCTTTCAAAACTTTCCCCATCTGTGGCCCATGCTTGCCTCCCCACCCCCAGGTGACAGTGTGTGAAGACCCTGGGAGGCTGCTGGCAAGAGGTAAATGCCAGCTGATGGGTGTGTGGGTGACCGCCAGGTGCTGTTTCCATGGAGGGGGGACACTGGGTTGTGCCTGAGGCTTCAGCTGGGCTGCCCAAGTCACCTAACCCTCGGCAGCAGGACTGGGCAGGAGCAGTCTTTACAAAACAACTCGGCCATTGTCCTTGGGTGAGGGGAAGGCACACAGGGAACCCTCCAGCCCTGGGACAGTTCAATAAAAGGCACATTTTCAGAATCCTCCCAGGAGCGGCCATCGGAGAGGCTGGATGCCCCTCAGTGCCAGCCGCAGAGTAGGCCTGGGAACAAAAGGCATCAGCGTGCTTACTGGGGGGCGGCCCAGCACACACACAAGCCACAGCCCGAGAGGCGTGCAGCGCTCTGGTTCCTTTAGTTCTCCACCACAGCCTGACATCCAGGAATGAGCACGTCTTCTCAGAAGCTGTGATATGCTCAGGGGCTCCCACCTCGGGGCTCAGGTGTCCCATACGTTCACAAGCCTCTGTGGGGAGCCCCACTTCTCTCTCGCTCTTCACTAGCCCATACACGCTTCACAGGGAACTGCCTGGGAAGGAGCAGACAGAGAGAACAAGGATGGGCCAGTTCAGATGGGGCACTAGGTACATGGTGCCCGGGAGGCGGAGTCTGAGGTCCCTGCCCTCGAGGGCACAGGTCTCAGTGGAGGCCCAGGCTGGCTGAGGGCACAGGTCTCAGTGGAGGCCCAGGCTGGCTGAGGGCACAGGTCTCAGTGGAGGCCCAGGCTGGCTGAGGGCACGGGTCTCAGTGGAGGCCCAGGACGGCTGAGGGCACAGGTCTCAGTGGAGGCCCAAGCTGGCTGAGGGCACAGGTCTCAGTGGAGGCCCAGGCTGGCTGAGGGCCCAGGTCTCAGTGGAGGCCCAGGACGGCAAAGCACAGGAGTTTTGCGTGTCCAGAGAGGAAGGTTGGGGACGCTGTCCGGGCACTCCCGTTAACCACCGGGCATCCCGGGAGGCAGCATTCCGCAAGCTGCTTGAGCACAGGATGGCTTTGGGAACCTGGCTCAGGAAGGGTGCTTTGGGCAAAGGGTCGGAGGCAGAAGGAGGAGGATGGGATGCAGGGGGGTAGGCAGCATCAAGGCTGCTTCTCGGCTCCCCTCTGCCATCTTCAAGACCCACTGGCCTGAGAAGGAAGCAAGGCCCCGGGACCCACACTGGTCACTGCAGCATGGTCTCAGGCATCCCTGCCCCCTGCTGGGACACGACCCACTGTCTCCGAGTGGTTCCTTTCCAAAGCACCATCGAGAGCCCTGGTGTCTGCTCCCCACGCAGCCCCTTTGTGGCTCTGCCAACCTGGGTCCCACTGAGCATCTTGGCAGCAGCACCTGCTGGTTCCCGCTCTTGGCCCTGGCTGCACCCAGGCTGCCTGTAGGGAAAGGCTTATGCACAAACCTGCCTGGAAATGCAGGGTTTACAGAGAGAACCAGAGCCAGGCAAGACCAAGAGGAAGGCAAGTGTTGGACCAGGAGCAAGAGAAAGCTCAGGACGGCAGGGGTAGATAGACAGCGCTCTCCTCCTGGGGCAGCAGGGACCCCGGGAGGCACGTAGAGCCCTCAGTACGGTGCCCGGCCATAGGACGTGCTCCGCAGCCAGGAGCACCCGGCCTTGCAGGGGTCACTGGCCCGGGCCCTGGGCCCAGCTATGGTGGGTATGTGCTTGACCTTGACCAAACCTGAGGACGTGTGTGTTTTCTGCCACTCGGGGCTGTAAGATGTGAGCTTTCTCCCAAGGGGCGGGAATGCTGTGCCTCAGGCAAGGGGGAAAAGGAGAAAGCCAGGACTGAAAATAATTTACCAAGCGCCTCGCTATGGCCCAAGGATGCTAGGTGCTTTCATATCCTTTTTTCTGCATGTTTTATTTTTATCATTTGTTTTCTTACATTTTAATTATGAAAAAATTCAAATATACACAAAAGGTAGAGAGGCCATACAATGAGCCCATCACCAAGCTTTATCTGTTGTCAAGGTTTCGCCACACTTGATTCATCTTGCACCCTCCTGCTCATTTTATTTTTATTTTTGGTGAGTTACTTTAAAGCCACCCCAGACATTGGGTGATTTTGCCCTGCATATATCAACAGTCATATATACAAGATAGAGGCACTTCTACCTAACCTCAATGCCATGATCACACCAGCAAGAGTAACCATAATGGCTTGGTATCACCTGATACCCATATTCCAAGTTTCCCAATTTCAAGCACACTTCTTTTTATCCGTAGAACCTCCCTGGTGAGTCAGGGCACTTACTCCCATTCAACCACACAGCCCAGAGAGGCAACAGCATGCTCAGGCCCAGGCCCCAGGGTGGCCAAGCCCTGCTCAGGGTGTCTGCACCTACGTGCCTTCCTCGATGCCAGGCAGGGGGCAGGGTGGCAGGGGAGCCTAGGGGAAAGAAGGAGCAAGGACCAAATCCGCTGCCCCTGCCACCTGTGCGTGCTCCGGCCGGCACCTCCAGGCCCTGTGTGAGCTCTACAGGAGCAGCACTGTGGTGTCCAGGGGTGCTACCGACAGGAGACACAACAGGGTCACAGGTCCGGGTGTTTGCCCTTTAGAGTCCTATAGCCATTGGAGTTGGGGGGATTCACACACCAGAAAAGGCCACAGCAATGGGAGGGCTGGAGGCAGGCACAGTGGGAGTCAGAGGAGGGGCTGGTGGATGGTGGAGGGTTGAGAATCGCAGCAGCGGAACCCGGAACACGAAGTGGCTGAGGTCCCTGAGGCAGCCCGGCTCAGCTCCATTCCACGCCCTCAGGCAGCTCGGCCCCTGCCGGTCTGCTCACGTCTCCTGGGCAGCAGGACAGTCCCTGCTTTGGTGACAGGACAGGCGTCAGAAGGGGAGGGCCAGGCGGGCAGCAGAGCCCAGGAAGGGAGGTGGAGACATGGAAGGCCGCAAGGTGGGTGCTGGTGGCAGTATCTGGGGTCTCTGCAGCTACCACTGTGTCTCCCACACCCGCAGCCTCCTGGGCCCAGCAAGCAACCCCATGCCCTGTGCCTCACCTCCGGAGAGCCAACTCTGCCACACACACACTCCCCCCCGCACTTCCCAACGGTTGGCCCCGCACAGCCCTCCTGAGCCTCCCTCCAAGGATGTGTTCTATCCGGAGCTTCTGGAAGTAGTTCCTCCATTCCGTCTAAAAATAAAACAATAATCTATAATAATAAAAGTGTAATATGCTAATAAGACTGGAAAGCCGAATGACCTTCTAGACGTCCTTCTGGATGTCTCTCTGGACAACGACCTTCCGGACAAAGCCAGGGCTGTGAGGACCAAGGCAAGCCACCACGGCTGCAAGGGCCGAGCCCCTTGCACGAATTTCGTGCATTGGGCCTCTAGTAATTAATAATCACTTACCTAAGTTCTAACCCTTCCAGTAACCCTACGAGGCAGCTGTAGAATCCACACTTTACAAATTAGGAAACTGAAGCTTGGAGGAATTGGGAATTGTAGGGTCACAGCTAGGAAGTGGGGACACACATGTCAGCCCAAGACCACCTGATTCTAAAGCCCGTTTCTAGCCGGCAGTGCTGTGAGTAGACTGCTTTGGGGGTTCCAACAGGTTTGGGGGTCATATATCTTCCTACCTTCTCCCTCGGGGGAGTGAGGAGAGCATGGGATGCCCACTGAGGCCTGCCTGGGATGGAGCCATCTGCGGGGGGGAGGAAGGGGAGGGGGAGGGAAAAAGGAGAGGGGGAGGGGGAGGGGAAAAGGAGAGGGGGAGGGGGAGGAGAGAACAGAGGGGCCATCTGGGACAGTGAGTCTGGTTAGTGTGTCCATACACGCCGTGTCGCTGGGTCTCAGGTGCTGGTTGTTGCTAATCCCGATGCATGGGGAATAGTTTAATAGGATTTCTTCCTTTTAATTAAAATATGATAATGAAACGTGCTGCTTTGCTCTTAAAAGGGAAGGCTTGAAAACACTCACCTCGCCCCCACATGTCTGGCCGGGAGAAACACGGTGTAATTTTATTTAGGGGAGCCGTAATGTCGATGAAGGGCTCAGCGCCTCCTGGTTCCAACATAATGTCCCCATCATGAGGCCATTGGCCTGCACATCCCTAACCCCTCTCGCCTTCCTGCCCGGGCAAGGCCCCGGTTCAGGAGCAGGGTGGGCTGGCGGGCGCTCACTGTGATCTGGGCATGCTCAGAGGAGAAGTGAGCAGCCGGAGCAGAGGTTGGCTGGCTACTCTTTGGAAGGGGTAGGGAGAAAGGGAACGAAGAAGCGGAGCCATGGGAATGGGGCTCAACCTTTGGACAAGACATGCTATTGATTGGGCATCCATTACCTCCCATGTTCCCAGGCGTGGATTTCCGTGGTTTCACCCAATTTGGGCAAAAGTGACATTTCCCAGCCAGCATGCTCACTGTGCTCCATCGTCACCTCCTGGTTTGCTTGCCACAAAGATGGGTTTCTCTTTTCCCTACGTCTTTTCTCATGAACTGCGCTCTTCTCTCCCTTCCCACAGATCCATCTCCTTTGCCCTTTCTCTCTTCCTCCCGCTCCCCTCTTAGGCTTGTCGACCTCCTTCTTCCGCATCTGCAGCAGCCTGCACGAGGGGGGGGGGGGGGGGTAATTAACAAGAGAGTCACAGAATTTACAATAAATAAAACGCATCGGGAGGTTTTGCATTTGCAGCTGTAAACCCCACGCCTGGCACACTTCCCCGGTGCTGGCAGACACCCCACGGCGTGCCGACGCCTGATCAGCCAGGGGTGAAATGGCAGAACTGCATTTGCCTGGAAAGAATGGGCAGACAGAGCCGGGTGTCCCCGCTCCCGGCCCTCCTCCCGCTCCTGTGCACCAACCGAGTATGATTGCATTCCGCTGCTGAACATCAAAGAGCAGAATTGCTTAAGAGGAAAATGTTGGGCTTGTGCATCCGAGAGCAGCCTGGGCTTCAAGTAACCTTGGGGCTGCGCGTCCATCTTTCATCAGTCCCACAAGGGCGATTTGCTCGCTGCTGAGCGGCCTGTCGGCTCAGTGGGCGGCGGGCGTGGCGGTGCCCGCAGAGGGAGGGGAGATCTCTGGCTCGGCCACGCTGCTCCCTGCGCCTGGCACAGCACAGCGTCAGACCCAATCTGAGTCCAGGGCCCACTGATCGCGGGGCCTTGGCTCTTGAGAGATGCCCCGCTTGAGCTCCCTCTGGGACAGTGGAAGGAAAGCCCGGCTCCTGGACTAGCGAGGCTGCGACCAGGCAAGCCCCAATGTGAGCCGCCACCAAGGCCGCTGGCTGAGTGGGGCCTCCTCGCAGCCAGGCCCGGATTCAGAAGGGTACTGCTGGGAGTGGGGGCGGAGGGTCGGCAGGAAGAGGGAGGGTTGGCAGGTGGATGTGGCCTGGGCCCTGCAGATCCGCTCCTGCCCCAGAGCTTTAGGAGAAATCACAGGTGCGAACCCAGACTGCGCGGTCCTAGGTTCACCTGGGACCTGGGTGACGCGGATTCAGCCCACAGCCCAGCACCTTTCACCACCTGCGACCTTGCCCTGACCTTCTGACGCTTCGTGTGGGGTGGCCTGTGTGCCAAGCCAGGCCGAAGGGGGGCACCACTTTAATGCCATGGGATGAGCCAGTGGCTGGGATGGGGGAGTGACACACAAAGCCACACACAGGACAGTCCAGCTGAGAGCCACCACCTGGCTCCTGCTGCCCTCTTCCTTTTAGTCACCGAGGTCCCAACCTGCGAGATGCCCCCCACCCATGTCCCCGGGGAAGGCTCGGGGGGGAGGGGGTAGTCTCC
Source organism: Ia io (assembly GCA_025583905.1). NCBI lineage: Eukaryota > Metazoa > Chordata > Mammalia > Chiroptera > Vespertilionidae > Ia > Ia io. The sequence goes on along the minus strand of JAJQQW010000015.1, from coordinate 83,160,576 downwards.
CTTCTGTCACATGCTCCGGGACCAGCCCGCCCTGCACCAGGAGTCTCCCTCCCGACACAGCGCCTTCCTTGCTGACGGCCGCTTCAGTCGGAGGAGGGATTTGCACTTTGGCGAGGGTGAAGCTGCTCACCCCGTGTCCCCGCCAGGCCAGCCGAACGTCTGACCGCCTGCAGCACATAGCCTCCTGAGCCAGCGCGCTGTCCGGAGGGCACATGGGCAAGGCGGCCAGGCCCCGCCGCCCCGCCCTCCGGCTCGGCCTTCGTCTGCGTCAGTGTCTGCGGGAGAATGTTGGAGGGCTGAGTGTCTCCCCCGCCCTTCAGTCCCGAGGAGGGATTTGCACTTTGATTATTTTTGAAAATGGGTTTGTGTAAAATTTGATTTGAGAAAACAGCCTTCCCCAGCACGCCAGAGGATTGAGGGTCTGTAATCCCTCTCAAATCACCCCAACGAGCTGGGATTGCAATGTCAGTATCAGAGCTAACAAAGGGGGATTAGCGAGGAAAATTCTGCGTGAAAGCCTGCACGCGCTGAAGGCTTCGGCAGATAAGACGGTACAGCCCAGCCATTTTAACCCAGTTTTTAGAGCTCTCGGAGCCCCCCTCTGCGCTGACAGAGAGCAAGGGCTGGATTTGCGCGTCTGGCTCCTCCCCGCCCTCCAGCCCTCTCAGCTGGGAAGCGTGTTTGGGGGGGGGAGGGTGGTGGCGGGGAGGAATCCCCCTCGCAGTGGGGAAGCCAGGCCCCACTGGCCAAGGTCTGGTCCACCAGGAGATGCAACCTCTCCGCCCACGGACGCCTGGTCCCCACGGGCCCCAGAGGGAGTTTAATAAACACGCTGCTCGCAGTTGTCCGCCCCCTCGAGAGAGCTGTTCCCCCAAATCCAGGGCCATCAGGAGACCTTTCCTGCCTGGAAGGCTGGCGGGCAAGGTGGCGTTGTCCTCGAGGTGGGAAGACGCATCGCCCAGCAGGCCCGCTGCCTGTAGGTAGGAGCCCCGGCTTTAAAGTTACCACTCGTCCCTGGAGGCCTCAGTTTCCTCTCCTTCTTCCCTTTCTTTAATAAACAGTGTTCGCCTCCTTGCCTTGTTGGGAGAATTAGTGAGATAATATATGTAGAGCCCTTTTCTTGGTGCCTGGCACATCCATGTGCTCAATAAATGGTAGTTTGGACGGTTCCGAGTGAACTAGAATTGCTCTCACATGCGGAGGAGCCGGGGAAGAGGTCCGCACCAGCCTACATGTTCTGAGTAGGGAGGGTCTCAGACTCACTCCCCTCCGCAGACACAGGCCCCGCCGAGCAGACGCCGGGGAGAGCCCACACTGGGCGCCACCGTGGAGCACTGTGTTCTGAAGTGCATTGGCTGGTGGCATCCCGGCTCCCAGAACCGGTTCGGGGGTTCAGCTGGTGAGGGGCCAGCAACGCGTCGTGTGAGGGAAGTATAGGAGAGAAGCCTGGGAGAACCCACCGGCGAGGACAGAGCAGAGCCAGTGCCCAGACCGGGGGACAGACCTGACCCTGGCTAACTACCCTGCCAGCTAGCGCGGCCCCCTGGACAGGCGGTGAGCTCCCCACCCCGGGAGCCCCTGAGACAGCTGGCCTGTGGAAAGCCTTCCTTCAGGAGGGGCCAGCTACAGCTGGGCCAGACGTCCCTGCTCTCCGGGGCCTCTCGCCCCTCTCGGGCTGGACCGTGCCCAGCGGCTGCACCGGCTTCCTCATTCCGCCCAGCCCCGCCTGCTCCAGCCTGAGGTAGCCTTGCCTTCTCCTCCTTGTATAACCTTGGGTGGTTCATTTTGCCCTCTATGCCTCAGTTTCCACATCTGTAAAGGGGGGGCAGTGCCGGTCCTGTCTCTCGGGTCCACTGTGTGCCTCGGGGCTGCAGGGCCAGACCCGCGGTGTGGTCAGCCCAGTGAGTGGTGGTGGAGAAATGGACCCGCCAGCACTCACCCCTGCCCCCTGGGGGAGGCCTCTTGGCAGGGTGAACGTCTGCCTCTCCTTCCCCGTCTGCTCCTCCACGCCCACCCACACCCAGAGCATTCTGGGGGTCCCAGCAGGTAGCCAGCCCCAGTCCCTGCAATGGTGGAAGGAGTGGAGGTCTGCACGTCTCCGCGGCCACGGGCTGAACAGATGTGGGTTTGTTTACTGGGCCAATTAGCAGCACACGGGCATATTAAGTACATCCAGTGACCCGCGCAGGCGTGTGGCGGCCCCTCCCTGTCTTCCTGTCTCCTCTCCGCTGCTCCCTGCCCTCCTTTCAGGGGTTAGGGAGCTGAGAAGAGAGAGGAAGGGGCTCTGAAGCAGAGACGGCCCCCCTGTGCCCTGAGGGGGGACTCTGGGACTGTCCTCCGGCCCCTCTGTGCCCTGAGGGGGGACTCTGAGGGCTGTCCCCATCCCCTCTGTGCCCTGAGGGGGGACTCTGAGGGCTGTCCCCCATCCCCTCTGTGCCCTGAGGGGAGACTCTGAGGACTGTCCCTCATCCCCTCTGTGCCCAGAGGGGGGACTCTGAGGACTGTCCCCCGGCCCCTCTGTGCCCTGAGGGGGGACTCTGAGGGCTGTCCCCCATCCCCTCTGTGCCCAGAGGGGGGACTCTGAGGGCTGTCCCCAGCCCCTCTGTGCCCTGAGGGGGGACTCTGAGGACTGTCCCCAGCCTCTCTGTGCCCAGAGGGGGGACTCTGAGGGCTGTCCCCCATCCCCTCTGTGCCCTGAGGGGGGACTCTGAGGGCTGTCCCCCATCCCCTCTGTGCCCTGAGGGGGGACTCTGAGGGCTGTTCCCAGCCCCTCTGTGCCCCGCAGAACTCTGTGCTGGGCAGCTGTTGTCCCTTGGGTCCTGTGAGGATGCATCAGACTCTCTTCTCTGTTCAAGTCGCTCTCTGTCCCTCCCCAGATGTCTGAGCCACGTCTGTGTCTCACTAGCTGTCTCTCTTGTCTGTCTCTTCTACTGCTTGTGTGCCCCCCTGCCTGTGTCTGTCGCTGCCTGATTCCCCCACTGCCTGTGTCCCCCACTGCCTGTGTCTGTCACTGCCTGTGTCTGTCACTGCCTGTGTCCCCCACTGCCTGTGTCTGTCACTGCCTGTGTCCGTCACTGCCTGTGTTTGTCACTGCTTGTGTCCCCCACTGCCTGTGTCTCTCACTGCCTGTGTCTGTCACTGCCTGTGTCCCCCACTGCCTGTGTCCCCCACTGCCTGTGTCTGTCACTGCCTGTGTCCCTCACTGCCTGTGTCCCCCACTGCCTGTGTCTGTCACTGCCTGTGTCCGTCACTGCCTGTGTCCGTCACTGCCTGTGTCTGTCACTGCCTGTGTCCGTCACTGCCCGTGTCTATCACTGCCCGTGTCTGTCACTGCCTGTGTCCCTCACTGCCTGTGTCCCCCACTGCCTGTGTCTGTCACTGCCTGTGTCCCTCACTGCCTGTGTCCGTCACTGCCCGTGTCTGTCACTGCCTGTGTCCCCCACTGCCTGTGTCCCTCACTGCCTGTGTCCCCCACTGCCTGTGTCTGTCACTGCCTGTGTCCGTCACTGCCTGTGTCCGTCACTGCCTGTGTCCATCACTGCCCATGTCCGTCACTGCCCGTGTCTGTCACTGCCCGTGTCTGTCACTGCCTGTGTCTGTCACTGCCTGTGTCCCCCACTGCCTGTGTCCGTCACTGCCTGTGTCCCCCACTGCCTGTGTCCGTCACTGCCTGTGTCCCCCACTGCCTGTGTCCGTCACTGCCTGTGTCCGTCACTGCCTGTGTCCATCACTGCCTGTGTCCCCCACTGCCTGTGTCCCCCACTGCCTGTGTCCCCCACTGCCTGTGTCCCCCACTGCCTGTGTCCGTCACTGCCTGTGTCCGTCACTGCCTGTGTCCGTCACTGCCTATGTCTGTCACTGCTGTTTCTCTGCCTGACTGTCTTACTAATAGTTTCTCACCCCCACCCAGCCGACCCTGGCCCCTCTGGCTGTGCCACCTGGGGAGAAAGAGCCCTGCCCTCTGACCAGAGCTCCCTGCGCAGTCTCAGACCCCAGATCAAGCCACTGCACATGCCTGCAGGCCACTGCACCCCGCACTCCCCACCAAGCTCAGCACAGATGCCTCAGCGCGCAGGCCCCGGCTCGGGAAGAACAAGCTTGGAGCCTCCCAGCCCGTCAGCCTGGGGTACAGGGTACTGGGATCTGGGCACCAGCAATGCTCCCTGCCAAAGGCTCCTGCCTGCCAGCACCACTGAGCCTCCAGAACTGATCTCGCGCCGAGCACTGCGCACGCGTCCCTGCGCTGCCCAGGGGGGCACCGCCGTCAGCAGGCCTATCCGTGGAGCAGACAGCACTTCAGGGAGAGCTGATTCTCCTTCCTTTCTGGCTTTAATCCCTAGATCTGCTTTTGGGGGTTTTTTAAGCCTCATTAACACGGATCAATCTGCCATTTCTGATTTCCATCCGAGTTGGGGAAGTACATGTTCCACTTGGGTTAGCTGTGCTCGGGGCCAGGCGAGGGCCCCGTCGTGGAAGGACTCAGAGGGACTCTGGCAGGTCGAGGCGGGAGCAGGACAGACGCGGCAGCCAAGTGGGTGCATCAGACCAAAGGGAAAGCAGAGGTGGAAGGACTGGGCAGTCAGGGTGGGGATCTGGGCGTGGAGAAGACCAGCCTTAACTAGGGAGGTGGGTGGAGCAAAGGCAAAGGGTGGATGGGCAATGGCAAGGCTCTGGGGAGGGGTGCATCCTGGAGAGGCAGGTGTGAGGCTGGGAGGACCCTGCAGGGAGGAGGGTGGGGCCTCTATGCACTGACCAGGAGGAGGGGCATCCAGGGAGAGCAGAGAAGCCCAGACCTGGGAGGCAGCAGCAGGCATCATAGGGGGGTGAGGGGAAGCGGGGAAGAGGGGGCTGACAGCCCAGGGAAGGAGAAGGGAGTGGAGGAGGTTATCCGTGCAGGGCCTGTGGAGTCTCCTGCACAGGAACCCAGCTGTCCTTCAGGTTCAAGGGATGTGTCCCAGGTGCTGGAGGTATGGGGCCACGTGAGCAGCCACTCTGGGCCATTGAGGTGACTTAATAGGACTTGGCTGTTGAGTGCAAGGGAGAGGGGAAAAGTCAAAGCCGCAGTAATCAAAGCGGGTCCTTGCTGAGTGCTCACGACCTGAGGGAGGCAGCATAAGTCCCAGCCCATTTCACAGATGAGGAGAACGAGACCTGAGCGGGCCGGTCTCTTGGGCAAGGCTTTGCTCCAGTAGGCTGGGCTGCAGTGGGAGCCCAGGCGGTCTGGCTGCCCAGCCCAAGTTCGTAACCTCAGCAGTGAAGCCAGGCGTTAGGTCTGAGCCCGCGGACAGGAAACGTGATGGTTCTGTGAACGCAATGAGGAAGCGGTGCCAATGGAATCTAAGTTCAGCCCATGAGACATCCTTGGTCTGGCTGGTCCCTCTCTCACTGGCTCACTGCCCGGCCACACAGCCCTGCCTCGGGCCTGCACCTGCTCATTTTCTCTCAGGAACACCTTCCTCTGAGCCATCACACGACCCACCCTGTCCTGTCCTTAGGGTATGTGCTGCAGGGCCGCATATGACAGGCCATCCTGACCCCCATGAAACAGCACCCCTACATCATCCCTTCCCCCTTGCCCAGCTCTGGTTCTCCAGGCACCTCCCAGCTGCCTGGCCTGAAGGCTCTCTGGCTTATCTCTCTTTACCAGCTATAATGTGACCTTCAGGATGGCATGTATTTCTCTCTCTCTTGCCCATTGCTGGGTTTCCACAACCCAGAACAGTGCCTGGTGCACAAGAAGAATTTTTTTTTAATTATAGTAAAACTAGGGGCCCAGTGCACGAATTCGTGCACCTTGAAAGGAACTGTGGGCTGCAAGGCTGCGGTGGGCACAGGGGCGAGTCTTGGCCCATCCTCCACACCCCTGCCCAGCCCCCTCCCGCTGTGGCCCCCAGTCCCCTGTCTGCTGGCAGCCCCACTCCCACCACTGCCACGCTTACGCACTCACAGATCCAGACCCACTCACACCGGCTGCCAGAATGTGAGCGGGGCTGGCGCCTACAGAGGGTGTGAGTGGGGCCCTTGCAGGTAGCAGGTACGAGAGGTGGCTGCTGGCCCTAGTCACCCCTCAGGAACAAGGGGTGGTGGAGAACCCCTGAGGGGTGATCAGGGTCAGCTCCAGGCGCCAGCAGCAGATGCGAGCGCCGGGCAGGACTGCAGCGCAGGGGAGCAAAGAATTTTCAGTAACTGCCAGAGGCTGGATCCGATGACAGCGACTGGTGCCCTGCCTTGGTCTGGCGCCCCCGCTCACCTGCTCCACCATCCCATGGCAGCCAACTCCCGCCATGTTCTGTGCACGCCCCCTGGTGGTCATCTCACTTCATAGTGACCGGTTGTTCTGCAGTTCAGTCTATTTGCATATTAGCCTTTTATTATATAGGATGTTTGCAACATAAAATGTACGATTTTAACCATTTGTAAGTGTGTGAGTTCAGTGGCACTGCGGACAGTCACACTGTTGTACAACCATCACCACCATCATCCCCAGAACACTCTCATCTCCCCACGCGGAAGCTCTGTCCCCATTAGACAATGAAGTTCTTGTTCCGCAGCCCGGCAGCCACCACCTGTTTCTCTCTATGAACCTGACCTCTCTGGGTCTCTCATCTGAGGGGCATCGTATAGTATTTGCCCTTCTGGCATGTTTCACTCAGCATAATGAATAAAGGCCACCCATGTTGTAGCAGGTATCCACACATTCCTCTCTAAGGCCAAACAGCGCCCCACGGTATTCATATACCACAGTCTGTCTGTGAACAGAATGTGGATGGACACTTGGGTTGCCTCCACCTTTCGGCTGTTTTGACAACGCCGCTGTGAATGTGGCTGCAAATAGCTGTTCAAATCAATGGACATCTTTTACGTGAATGAATGAAAGAATGAATGAAGCCTGGAGGAGAAGCTTGCAGGGCAGTCTTCCCGTTAGATGGGTGTGTTGAGGTGTAGGCTTCAGCCCCTGGGCGAGGCTGGAGCTGGGGTCACAGAAGGGCCAGCATGCAGCCGTGACAGAGCCTGGGAAAGGCATGATCCAGGGAGGAGAGCATGGGGTGACATGTGAAGGCTCTAAAACCAGGGGTTCCAACTGTACTGTGAGGCTGGGCTGGAAGGTGGAGCCGCCAGGGACTCGGCCTCTGCTGCTCCCTACTCCACACAGAGACCCTGAGAGCATCTCTCCCGGCCAAGAAAGGCCACATGCAGAGCTGTGCTTGGACTTGGGGGGTAAGTGGAGGGATCATACATCCTTATCTAGCTCTGTAGGCCAATGGGAAATCCCTGATGGGGCAGGAGATCTGGTTATAGCCCCGTCTTTAGGTTACCTGGGCACCTGTCTCCCATCTGTGAAACTGGAATAATGACGTACCGACATACCCCTCACAGGAACATTATAGGATTCAAACACATGTGGAGAAGGGGCTTTATAAAACCCGAATCTCTTCAGACCACCAGGGTGCTGACTGAGAACTCCCAGTGCACAGGGATGGTCTCTGGGGAAATGGGCCCACGGAGGCGCAGAGATGCCCGCGGTCCCCTTGGGGAATAGAGTCGTCCTGATCAGAGCTGAGGAGTGTGGACATGGACTCTTCTGAGGTTGTGAGGGGCCAGAGGAGCCTAATACTGATCAAAGGAGAGGAGAGTGGCGGTGGGGCCCGGGAGCAGGAGAAAATGCAGGTGCCATGGGCCCGCTGCCCGTCCCAGGTGGCCATGTGCCCAGGTGTGTGATCTCGGACAAAGCGCGCACTTCCTCGAGCCTCAGTTTCCTCAATTCCCAAATAAGGGTGTTAGGACCTCCTTTAAAATTCAGTGAGATAATAATATGGGCAGAGTGCCTGGCACAGGAGTTCCCAAAGTTCCCTGCTGGGCACTGCCAAGATAGAATCATGGCCTGGCAGCTGGTTCATAGGTTGAGCACAAGCCCAGGTTGCAGACTTGATTCCCCCATAGGGGATGTGCAGGAGGCAGCCAATCAATGATTTTCCCTCATCATTGATGTTTCTCTCTGTCTCCCTCTCCCTTCCTCTCTGAAATCAATAAAAATACATTTTAAAAAAAGATAAACTCATGCAAAGAGTGACGGGCACTGAGCTGGAGCTGAGCCGAGCCTGGCTGGCGGGCGGGGTTTACGTGAGTGGCCTGCGCATCCAGATGTGGGGACATGAGAAGAGGGGCTCAGAGGCAGGAGCATCGTGGGGATACTCGCGGTGAGAGGCTGGCCGGCTGACGAGGTGCCGCACCATGAAGGGCAGGAGACAGGCCTTCCCTCAAAGCCTTACAAAGAAGCACCCGCCCATGGGCCAGGGCCCGGGGAACACTGGGCACAGCTAACGACAGCCACCCCAACGCCACCAGGAGAGAGCTGTTGAATGAGCAGGACCCTCCTAGGAGCCCTGTGTGTCTGCGGGGAAGAAGAGGAATGGGTGAGGTTCCTCTTGTAATAGGTGACCCTAAAAAGAATAGACCGTTAATTACCGGCTGTAATTAGTGTAGTGACCAACGCGATTAGTGGTTGTTTATCCCAAAATACAACTTCCCACCACAAAGGTCCTCTTCTTCCTGAACGTCAAGTATGGGGGAACCACGGCCCGCAGCCCAGGGATTGCCTCTGTAATCCCCACCCCCACCCCCCCTTCTTCCTAGAGAATTAGGGCCAGTCATGGGCAGGTGCCAGGCACCGTGGTCTATATTCTGAGATTTGCCCTACTATGTGGCCCAAGATGTGGGGACAGTCCTTGGAGACAGTGAGCCCAGGAAGCTGGGCCCTGCCAGGCAGGAGGGGTGCAGGTGTGGGCCATGGAGACCAAGGGGCATTGAGTGGCCCTCCCCCTCCCTTCCGCTCCCCTCCCCCACCTAGCAGAGAGGGTTGTTGGCACAGGTCTTTAGAGGCTACTAAACACTTTTACACATTTGCCACATTGGACAAGGAAAGCAGCATCAGCACCCCCTTTAGGAAAAGGAAACCGAGGCTCAAGAGCACTCATGCCTGGCCCTGAGAATAAAATAAAGAATAAGCTCTGGCTGGTTTGGCTCAGTGTATACAGCATCAATCTGCGGACCAAAGGGTCTCGGGTTCGATTCTGGTCAAGGGCATGCACCTCCATTGTAGGCTCTTCCCCGGCCTGGGCCCTGGTCGGGGCACATACAGGAGGCAACCAATTGATGTGTTTCTCTCACATCGATATTTCTCTGTCTTTCCCTCTCTCTTCCACTCTCTCTAACTGTCCATGGAAAAATGTCCTCAGGTGAGGATTAACAAAGAGAGAGAGAGAGAGTAAAACAGCCCTGGAGTCTCACCATGTGATAAGGGCCCATCAGCTAACCTTGCCCCACTCTCACATCAAGAACACATAAATACCTTTGGATTCAGAGGATCTGGGTACCCCCTGACAGCCATCAGGTAGCTGTGTGGGTGCCCACATTCACTACCCGGGGCCTGGCGGGCGACATGGGGCGGTGCCCTTCTGGCAAGCCCACAGCGGACCAGGCTGCTCCGGCTGAGCGGGGAGGGGGCCATTTGGTCTCACTCTGTCCAGGGTCATTCTTACCCTCTGATCTGAAGCTGGTGCCCAGGGCTCGGCTCCCGCTGGTGGGTAAGGTGGCAGAAGGCCCCCTGAGCTGCTGCCACCTGGGTCACTGGTGACATGTGGCTGTTCAGCCCCTCCTTGGGCCCCACTGCCCACACTGCATGATGCCCAGTGTCCTGGACCGCCCTGCTCGCAATGCCAGCGGCACCCAGGGGCATTGCTAACAAGCAAACCTGATTCCAGATGCGATTCGGGGCGGGACAGGGCTGATGGCATCGATGGGGCGCACCGTCCTCTGTGTCGAGGGCGGAAAGTCTCCCCTTCGCCCCAGGTTCCGTGGCTGACCTGTCAAACTGATGGACTTGGCCGGGGGTCGTCGCACCTCTGAGACCCCGTGTCCTCATGTCTGAAAGAAGGGGACCCTCCAGCTTTACCACTTCCACAGACGGGCAACATGGCTATGCTTTCTCTCAGCCTGCTCCCCAGGCATGAGTCACGCAGCATGACCTGGGTCCCTCTCCTTCTCCCAAGCACGTTGCTGGTTAAAGCCTCAGCCTCACTCTGGCTGGGGAGTAAGGAGCTTTGTCCGCCAGGGGAGCTGCAGGAAGGGGTGCTGCAGGGAGGGGTGGTGCAGGGAGGGGTGGTGCAGGGAGGGGTGCTGCAGGGAGGGGTGTGCAGGGAGGGGTGGTGCAGGGAGGGGTGGTGCAGGGAGGGGTGGTGCAGGGAGGGGTGGTGCTGCAGGGAGGGGTGGTGCAGGGAGGGGTGGTGCTGCAGGGAGGGGTGCTGCAGGGAGGGGTGCTGCAGGGAGGGGTGGTGCTGCAGGGAGGGGTGGTGCTGCAGGGAGGGGTGGTGCAGGGAGGGGTGGTGCAGGGAGGGGTGGTGCTGCAGGGAGGGGTGGTGCTGCAGGGAGGGAGGGGTGGTGCTGCAGGGAGGGGTGGTGCAGGGAGGGGTGGTGGTGCAGGGAGGGGTGGTGCTGCAGGGAGGGGTGGTGCAGGGAGGGGTGGTGGTGCAGGGAGGGGTGGTGCTGCAGGGAGGGGTGGTGCAGGGAGGGGTGGTGCTGCAGTGTTTCGAAAGGCGGAGGGCACTTTCCCAGGGCCTGAAACCCTTTGGACGGAGTTGAACTGGTCGTGCTGTGCTAGACGTCCGCCCAGCAGTCTGGGGGCCCCTGCGGAGATGCCCTGTGTGTTTGGGGGGGACGTGGGGGCTGCACAGTGGAATCAGCCAGGGACCTTTCCAGTGTCCAAGGCCTAGACCGCACCTGCGACCTGTGGCATTGCAGGTGGCTGCGACCAGGCCCTGGGGTATGGGGGGCTCTTGGGGTGAGCCTGATGTGCAAATAAGTGTGGGAACCACTGACCTAGGCCCTGAAGCCAAGCCAGCCTCCCAAACTCGGGTTCTCGCTCCCTCCGAGGCCACAATATCCCTGTGTCCTGCCGGAAACTCGCTCGCAAAGGCTTCTCCACCCGAGCCTCCTGCGCGGTGCTTCTGGCCGGGGTGGCACCAGTACCGGCTTCTCGAAGACGCTCCACAAGGGGTGGGCGGGCATGCCCCACCCGGCCTGGGCGTGGATGTGCTAACAGGCCAAGGGGCTCTTATCCGGAGCCACGCGTGTGCATACGAATGCCTGTCACCCCAAAGCATTATCTCCCGGACGTGAGCAAGCTACAATAAAAAGGCTGAAAAATGGAACAAAAAGGGCAAGTCTGAGTGCACTGACACACTCCCCTCCTTGCTCGGGGTTAGAGCACCTTGCCATCCATTCCCCTGGCAAGAACCCCCATTCAGGAATCGCCCAGGTCGACCTCCGAGGGCTACAGACGAGGTCTGGCCTCCCTGCAGGCCTCGCTGAAGGGCCTCCTCAGGATGTGCTCCCTGTACTGCGTCTGGCGCTGACCCTTCTCGGCCTCTGTGAGGCCTCGTGACCCTGCCACTCCGAGTCAGCCCGTCTCGGGCAAGGGAGGCAGGTGCTGGCTCCGTGGGGTAGCGAGACTGACTTTAACTTGGAGCCAACAGATGGTAAACAGAGCCTGCTGGTGTGGCTCAGTGGTTGAGCGTTGACCTATGAACCAGGAAGTCACGTGCCCGGGGTATGGGCTCGATCCCCAGTGGGGGCGTGCAAAAGGCAGCTGATGGATGATTCTCATCATCAATGTTTCTCTCTCTCTCTCCCTCTCCCTTCCTGTCTCTCTAAAAATAATTAATGAAAACATCTTTTGAAAAATGGTAGAAAGGAAGTTCTCCCTTGGGGAGGGTGAGCTGTCGGTGTCCACCGGGCTCCTGTGCGGGGGCACTCCCTCTGGCCCGTGGTACCCGGAGGCCGCGGCACTCTCTGAGCACAGACTCTGCGGCGCTATGGAAACCAGCCGTGTTCTCTGCAGGGCAGCAAGTCCTCGCTGCCCAGTGGCGACACCACCGGTCTGGACCTCGGAGACCTGGGTTCAAATCCCAGGGGTGTCATCTCAGCAAGTTACCTGGTTCCTGAGCCTCTGCTTGCTCCTCTGGTGGGAGGTTTCACGGACAAAAAGAGCCGAGGTGTATTGAACATCTGCCCGTGCCAGAGGCTGGCCGAGTGTTCCAAGGCGCGGTCTCCCTTCATCTTCTCAGTACTCTACTGACAAAGGCATTCCATCATTCCTGCTTCAGAGGCAGGAAACGAGCCTGGGTCATTTCCTCCCCGAGGTTTCCCAACCGGCGAATGATGGAGCCCCAGTGGGCTCACCAGACCCCCTGCGTGCCCCTCCTTGGGAGTTTAGCATTTTAGACAACGGGTGCCCTTTAACATCTTAGGTGTTTTCCATTGGTGTTAGTTGGTGAAAACCAGGGTCCCGTGTCCCTTAAGAGTGTGGAAGCGGGGGTGGGTTTTCAAAGTGTTAAATAACCCGCCTGAGGCCTCATAGCTAGTAAAGGCGGGACCAAGACTCAGCTCAGACTGGCCCCCTGCAAAAACATTCCTGATGGTGCACTGTTCTGCCCGGCAGTGTGTGCATGTGTGTGTGTGTGCGCGTGCGTGTACGTGTGTGTGTGCATGTGCGTGTGCATGTGTGCACCTTGCGGTGCCTCACACACTTGGACTCGGTGAATATTATATCCATGTAAAATGCACTGAATCTGTCCCCCGTGGGAACCTGTATGGCGCAACAGAGGACAAGGCCTGCCTGCCGAGTGTCCTGGGGGAGCGAGGAGCACCACGCAGTTGAGACGAACTTGAAGTGCTCCACAGCTCCGCGGAAGGCCCTGGGCCCTGGCTCCCCTCCTCTCCGGGGAACCAGGGTTCTGTCGGGCTGAACTGGGCTGAGGGGAGGAATCCCGCAAGAATGGAGCCTCGATCTCCTCACCCAGGGACCGTGCCCCGGAGCGGGAGCCTCTGGGCAGTGCTCGCCGGGACCCAGACTGTGTGTCTCTGATCCACGCTGGGCTGTTAGCTGTACAGGCTCGCCAGCCCCTGCCCACATGCACCCATCCATTGCGGGGGGCACAGGGAGCCTGTCCCTGCTCCTGGGGACCATCAGCATCTCACAGAAGGTGGCTTCTCAGCTCCCGTGTCTCGCACCAGAGCGGGGGGGACACAGCAGCCTCATCTGTGCCCGCAGAGCGTTTGGCTGCTGGCTTTGTGGGTGGGCAGAGCTCGCTATGGATCTGGTGGGGAAATCCAGCTGGTAGGAAGCTGGCCGGACCTCTTCTCCGTTTCTGAGGGACCTCATTCTGACGCACCTCTGAACCTGACTCGGCCGTGGTCTCCCACACCACCCTTCATTCACTCAGCCAGCCGGGACTGCGGGGCACGTTTCCGTCCTTGCCATAGTGACAGCTGCATGTTTAATCGCGTTTCAGCATACAGAGCACTCCTTGCACACACACCCTCTTAGCTCAGGGTAACTCAGGAGCACCTCGCTTTTCAAATCAGCACCCTGAGAGGCGGAGAGAAACACTGAGGTTTCACTGCCTGCCTTCAACTCCACTCTCGCTTTCCTCGCCAGCTCTGCACTCTGTGCCTCTGGTCTCCACATGTCGCCATGGGATGGGCACCCCTCCTGCGGGTCTGGGACTCGGTGGATCTACAGGGGCCAGGGTTGTATAGGTGACATAAGGAGGGAGAGGAAGGCTGAGGGAGGAGGAGAGGCAAGGTGGATCTACAGGGGCCAGGGTTGTATAGGTGACATAAGGAGGGAGAGGAAGGCCGAGGGAGGAGGAGAGGCAAACCAGGAGGCCCCGGTGCACATTGGTGGTGAGCAGACAGCCTGTCTGAGCAACGGACCGGAGCTCTCCCCTCCCTAGTTCATCTCAGGCACAGCGTCTTCCCTATTAAATGGAGCAGTTGGGTAGCTGTGGGTGTCAGAACGGCCGCGTAAAACTGGAGTCCAATTTAATCTTGGAGAGAGGGGCGTGTGGGGGGCGGGGAGAAACGAGGGGAGGGCGGGGAGGACCTGGCAGTGTTTCCAGGTGCTGGTGAGGTTAGAGAGCCGAGCCGTCTGTGCGATTCGGCCTCTTCTGGTTTGTGCGGAGAGGCTGGCTCGCGTCCCAGGCCTGCTGCTCTGGGCTCCTGCCTCTCCCTCGCCCTCTCCAGGCCTCCGGCCAGGGCTGTGGCTGTGTGGGGAAGCTGGGACTCTGTTTCGGGCTGTTCCCACGTGGGACCTCACAGTCACAAAGCAGGATTCACCAGACTGGTCTTCGCTCCACATGCTCCATTGCTCCCAGTGTGTCGAGCACTGGAATGTTTTACCAGGTGTTTAAACGGATTTCCTCACCAAATTATTATCCCTACTTTACAGACTGGAAAACTGAGGCTCAGAGAAGTTGCCCAGGGTCACAAAGCCGATACGTAAATACAAGAGTGAGAATTTGAACTCAGGATTTTGACATTCTTTCCCCTGCATCGGGCTTTCGAAACCCGGACAAAAGAATTTGCTCAGCAAAGGAGCGAGAAAATGAAGTACCTCATGGCCTGAGACCTGTATGTGTGTATGTGTGACAGTATATAAAGATGTGCCTACAAGCTGTTTCACCACTAACAAAAAATAAGAGAAACTTTGCCTTTCCCCGAATGTAGCCATGTTTTTCAAATCCTCATTTATACCCTTTACGTATACCAACATGAGCATTTTGGAATCAAAACATGTTATCCACAATTCACTTTTAATTCTTTAAATAAGGAGGAAGTACAGGTTTGCAAAGGGCACAGGAGGAGATAAGCACTCTGTTCCTAGCTGTTCTGAACCTCTACCCAAGGTGGCAGGTTCATAGTGAGGGACACCAGCAGCCTGGGCCACGGTCACGGGCTCACAGGGAGGGACACCGGCAGCCTGGGCCACGGTCACAGCTCACAGTGAGGGACACCGGCAGCCTGGGCCATGGTCACGGGCTCACAGTGAGGGACACCGGCAGCCTGGGCCATGGTCACGGGCTCACAGTGAGGGACACCGGCAGCCTGAGCCACGGTCACGGGTTCACAGTGAGGGACACCGGCAGCCTGGGCCACGGTCACGGGCTCACAGTGAGGGACACCGGCAGCCTGGGCCACGGTCACGGGCTCACAGTGAGGACACCGGCAGCCTGGGCCATGGTCACGGCTCACAGTGAGGACACCGGCAGTCTGGGCCACGGTCACAGGCTCACAGTGAGGACACCGGCAGCCTGGGCCACGGTCACGGCTCACAGTGAGGACACCGGCAGTCTGGACCACGGTCACAGGCTCACAGTGAGGGACACCGGCAGCCTGGGCCACGGTCACGGCTCACAGTGAGGACACCAGCAGCCTGGGCCACGGTCACGGGTTCACAGTGAGGACACCGGCAGCCTGGGCCACGGTCACGGGTTCACAGTGAGGACACCGGCAGCCTGAGCCACGGTCACAGCTCGCAGTGAGGGACACGGGCAGCCTGGGCCACGGTCACGGGCTCACAGTGAGGACACCGGCAGCCTGGGCCATGGTCACGGCTCACAGTGAGGACACCGGCAGTCTGGGCCACGGTCACAGGCTCACAGTGAGGACACCGGCAGCCTGGGCCACGGTCACGGCTCACAGTGAGGACACCGGCAGTCTGGACCACGGTCACAGGCTCACAGTGAGGGACACCGGCAGCCTGGGCCACGGTCACGGCTCACAGTGAGGACACCGGCAGCCTGGGCCACGGTCACGGGTTCACAGTGAGGACACCGGCAGCCTGGGCCACGGTCACGGGTTCACAGTGAGGACACCGGCAGCCTGAGCCACGGTCACAGCTCGCAGTGAGGGACACGGGCAGCCTGGGCCACGGTCACGGGCTCACAGTGAGGACACCGGCAGCCTGAGCCACGGTCACAGGCTCACAGTGAGGACACCGGCAGCCTGGGCCACGGTCACGGGTTCACAGTGAGGATACCGGCAGCCTGGGCCACAGTCACGGCTCACAGTGAGGGACACGGGCAGCCTGGGCCACGGTCACGGGCTCACAGTGAGGACACCGGCAGCCTGAGTCACTGTCACGGCTCGCAGTGAGGACACTGGCAGCCTGGGCCGGCTGCTCAGCAGCAGTTCCTAAGAACCTGGGTCCTGACAGGGCAGCTCCCACAGGAGACTGGCCTGTCAGGTGTCCCTGGCCAGCAGCCCTGGCCCTGCCACACCACTGCCCAAGGAGGCTCAGCCTGGATACGCAGCCAGGCTGTTTCCTAGCGACCAGGTTAGCAGAGACGGCCTCTGACCAGCCGCCAGGGGGGAGTCCAGGCACTGAGCACCAGGCCGACTTGGCAGTCCTTGCGGACAGCATATGGAGCTGAGCAGATGGCCTGGCATGGGCGCCCCCCGCTAGAACCATGAAGGTGGAGAGGTGCCGGGAGGGGACAGAGAGAGGCAGAGAAGACGGGTCAGGAGTCGGTTCTCTGTGCAGGCCCAGGGCAGGTGCTGGGGGCACCTGGAGGCTGGGACGGCAGACAAAAGAGCAGCCTATGTGGGTCTCGCTGTCCTGGGGACACCTCCCTGGTTGGTGGCAGGGGCACGCACGTCTGTTCGGTGGGGGCTGAGGGACAGGTGGCCTGGGGCTGCCTGAGGAGCCTGGCAGCCAGGGCTCCCTTCCTCAGCCCTGCGCGCCCTTTGCCCGGTTAGATGCCTCTGCCCCTGCCCCGCCCCCTGCCCTACCTCCTTCCTACAGCTCACACACAGCATCTACTGTCCACAAAGACCGAATCTTTTTTTTTTCCTTTGAGCAAACCAGACCTAACGGCAATACGAAGAGATGACATCCATGAACACTTTAGACTAGGGACCCGCTTTGTTTTAGGACTAGAATTGTTTGCTACTCAGACGGTGGGTTTCTGTGGCGGACTCGGCTTGGTGGGCAGATGACAAGAGCCGGGGATCCTGGTCGGGGTGTTTGGGGAAGCATGGTTCAGAGTAGGTGATGAAAATGAAAGAGCTGCCATCTGAGAGAGAGTTCACTTAGTCTCCAAAGGGCAGGACCAGCAGGCGGAAGCTCCAAGGAGGTGCGTTTGACCTTTATTATGTAGAAGATTTTCTCGCAATTAAAGCTGTCTTAGAACAGAATGGGTGCCTTTGGGGGGTAGGGAGCTCCCCGTCCATGGAGGTGGTCCAGCCGAGACTGAGCTGGAGGAGGATGGAGGGGCCTTCCCACCACCCGATAAGGCCAGTCTCACCCTGCACGCCTCTAACTGTATGAAAGAATAGCTCAAGATTGCGATTCAGGGAACGCTGAATTCCATGTTCGTCGGCAGTTATCCTTTGTGAAGGAGAAGCCATCCTGGAAAAGGTATTGCTGAGATCAAAGGGAGGGTGGGGAAAGGCAGGAGCAGCTGTTGTAGACCTAGGTTCTTAGCGTCTTTGCCAACTGCCCAGAGGCCGTTGTCCTGCAAGGTCACTTGAGCAGGGGCAGTGTGTCCTACAGCAAGTGCCAGGAGCCCGGTCCTGCCAGTGGGGGGGCGGAGGGAGCAGGTGCAGGGGAGCACTGGCGTGTGTCACCAGCCCCTTCTCTCCCAGCATCTCAGAAGCTCCTCGGTCCTGGGAACAGACCGGCCGTGGGTCACAGGACCGCAGCAGGGAGTGTGTGCCGTGTGCTGTCCCGTGACGGGATGTGTAGGCTGTTTGTCTCCTAAATGGCTCAATGCGCCAGTGTTTGTGGAGCATCCTCGGAATTAAAGTGCTTTGACGTAATTATTGTTAATTGCTCAGACTATTCTATAAAGTCATCCAATTAAGAGAAAGTTATTAACTTTATAAAATATTGCAGGCCTCCCACAGTGCCACGTGTAGACGGAATAACAGTTTAGAGGCAGAGTCAGCGTGAGATATCATGCAAATGAGGAGGCTTATTTACTTCTTTTTAAAAACAGGACAACATCCTCACTGTGGGGGTGGGTTTTCTCCCATTTGGCCAGAAACATTCAGGCCAGCGGCCAAGCCTGGAGGGCTTCCCAGCCCAGCCTCGCTTCCCCAGAACCAGCTCGGGGTGCTGGGCCTCGCCGCAGACTCCTGAACCTCAGCTCCACCACTGACCGGCTGTGTGACCTTTCGGTGCCTACGTAACCTCTCTGGGCCTGCATGTCCTTCTCTCAGTGTTGTAGTGAGGATTCAATACACGAACACATAGAAAAGCACTGACATGGAGTGGTAACCAGCCGGGTGCTGTGACCAGTGCCTTTGTCATCGCTAGACTTTTCGTGTGGCAGGTCAGCCTGTTCCTTAACGTTTCCTCTCCGCCGTTGCACCTCGGTTGGGAAGTGTAAAGTGCTATCCTACTGCTCATTATGGGATTCTTATTTTAAGATCAACTGTGGCTGGGCTGTAATTTTTAAAATAAACATCTGAATAAAGTATAACATACATGTGTAGACGATAGACGTGCAGCTTGTTGGTTTCTCATGAAGTCAGCGTGTCTGTGTAATCATCCTCTGACTCGGGAGCTAGAACGTGACCGCACTGCAGGGCCCGCCCCCTGCCAGGCCGCGCCCCCTCCCGGAGAAAAGCGTGACGTTAAATTAGGCAAAGTGTGCTCTTCCGAGGGCGACTTCTTTTGCTCAGCCTCATGTTATTCACGTGAGATTCGTCATTCAAGCCGGGAACACGCCCAGATGTTCACCAGCGATGGGACAGGTAAATGCACGGCGCTGTGCTGTACGTGAAACACTGTCAGTGATGGACAGCAGCAAGCGGCACACGCCACGCAGGACAGCCTCGGGCTGAGGGCTTGCGGAGGATTGTGAGAACTGAGAATGGCCAGACACTACTGCACTTCTCGGAACACCCCCAGGGCTGTCTCCTGCACCCCTGGGCCAGCCCCAGAGCAGGACCCGTTTCCCCAGCTCTAGCTCTCCCATCGGCAGAGGCCTGGGCAGCTTTCAGATTTGAGAGGGCCCAGCTGTGCCCAGACCCAAGACAATGGGTAGTGAATTGAAGTGGAAGCCTTAAGAGGTGGTGAGCACCCCGTCACTAGAGGCATGTAAGTAGACACCAGAAGGCTGCTTGCAAAGGAGAGTCAGCTATCAAATGGCCAGCTGGACTGATGACAGCCCCAAGGCCCGTCCTCCTTTGGGGTTCTGTTAATTACAGATCTGCCAGGTTTGACACCCAGAGTGGGCTGCAGCCACAAACCCTGTGACAAGCTCGGGGCTTCCTGGGTTAGATAAACATGGTTTTGTGTGGCTGCCAATTTCAGCTCTAAGTAAACAAAAGCTTTCCAGTCACCAGCCGTGTGTCCCTGCTCTCCAGGACCCGCCACGCTGCTCCTGCCGCTGGGCATGGCGTGGCACTCAGTAAAGGAGCACTCACCGGTGGCCCAGGGGCCACTGATGGGGACACTTCAGCCAACAGCCACTCGTTCACCTGCTCTCCTCTTCCACATCGTCACCTTCGTTCTCCCATCTCACCATCACAGCAGCCCATGAACAGTGTGCTGTCCCCACCCCAGAGGGGAAAATGGAGCCACCAGAGACCTGAGTTAACCCCCCTCCATCAGCTCTTCAGTTTCATGTAAACCAGAGGCAGCCTTAGTTGGACGGTTCTTCTACAGATTCTTTAGCAACTTCCTTCTGAGCATCATTATCTGACCACACACTGTGCCCTCGGTGTCCACCAGAGCCCCCCGCCCCCCGCCACTAGCCTCTCGCCTGACTCTGGCCGCGGGCTGCTGCCCAGGGAGGCTGGCCTGCAGGTGTGAGGGCACAGAGGCTGGGTCTTGCATGGTGACCATAGGTGTGTCACCTCAGCTTCCCCCACCCCCACACACACTCACACTCCAAAAATTGAGCCACACTGCATCACAAGTCAGCTTTCAAGACCCTTCCCATGGTTTCCACTGGAGCGGGGAGGGCAGGGTACAGAAGACCAGGGTACAGGAGACCAGGGTATAGGAGGGCAGGGTACAGGAGACCAGGGTATAGGAGGGCAGGGTACAGGAGGGCAGGGTACAGGAGGGCAGGGTACAGGAGGGCAGGGTACAGGAGACCAGGGTACAGGAGGGCAGGGTACAGGAGGGCAGGGTACAGGAGACCAGGGTACAGGAGACCAGGGTACAGGAGGGCAGGGTACAGGAGACCAGGGTACAGGAGACCAGAGTACAGGAGGGCAGGGTACAGGAGACCAGGGTACAGGAGGGCAGGGTACAGGAGGGCAGGGTATAGGAGGACAGGGTACAGGAGGCCAGGGTACAGGAGACCAGGGTACAGGAGGACCAGGGTACAGGAGGACAGGGTACAGGAGACCAGACCAGGGTACAGGAGGACAGGGTACCAGGGTACAGGAGACAGGTACAGGGCAGGGTACAGGAGGACAGGGTACAGGAGGACAGGGTACAGGAGGACAGGGTACAGGAGACCAGGGTACAGGAGGACAGGGTACAGGAGACCAGGGTACAGGAGGGCAGGGTACAGGAGGACAGGGTACAGGAGGGCAGGGTACAGGAGACCAGAGTACAGGAGGACAGGGTACAGGAGACCAGGGTACAGGAGGACAGGGTACAGGAGGGCAGGGTACAGGAGACCAGGGTACAGGAGGACAGGGTACAGGACCAGGGTACAGGAGGACAGGGTACAGGAGACCAGGGTACAGGAGACCAGGGTACAGGAGGGCAGGGTACAGGAGGGCAGGGTACAGGAGACCAGGGTACAGGAGGACAGGGTACAGGAGACCAGGGTACAGGAGACTAGGGTACAGGAGGACAGGGTACAGGAGACCAGGGTACAGGAGACCAGGGTACAGGAGACCAAGGTACAGGAGGACAGGGTACAGGAGACCAGGGTACAGGAGGGCAGGGTACAGGAGGACAGGGTATAGGAGACCAGGGTACAGGAGACCAGGGTACAGGAGACCAGGGTACAGGAGGACAGGGTACAGGAGGACAGGCACCAGGAAGACCGGCCTCTCTCACACCCCCACTGCCCGAAAGCCTCGGGGCATGGAGCACGCCATCAACTGTTGGAGCCTGGGCTACAAAGCCCTGGGAATAAGGGACCTCAAGAGTGTATTTTAAGAACCAACAACAGGGCATTACGGAAGGAGGAGGAGGCGGAAACAAGAATTGGCTGAGAGAACCGGATGCTTTTTCATTAGATAATGTGAATGCACATTAGAATCGCCTGGGGATGCCCACTCCACACCCCATGCCAGTTTCCTGGGCACCCAGGTGGCAGCGGCTGCGCTGGCCCGAGCTGAGCGGGTGCAGAGTTCTCCACGCAGGGCAGTTCCTGTCACTCATTCACTGAGGGCTCTGCACGCCTGGCACCGGACACGAGGGGCGGGGGAGTAGAAAAGGGGGGAAAGGAGCAGACACACAGCCCTTGTTCTCAAAGAGCTTACAGTCCCGGCGAAGATCAGACCAAACAACATCTCGCGAGCACAGGACTGCCAACTGCGAGCTGCTGAGGCGAGAAATCAGATCTAGCCGCTGATGTGTGACATGCAGGCCGCTGGGTGGTCGTCCCCAGGGCCCTCCTGTCCCCCCCCCACGCAGGAAGCACACGGATGCAGACAGGCAGTCATCATAAAGACCCCACCCGCCGCCACCACGGCAGATCAGGCGTGCTCAGCAGGCCTCAGGGCCCCTCCCCCGACTCCCCAGATTTGGGGAAGGGGAGGTGGCTGGGTCTGCTGGCAGCCCACACCCCTGCCCTCTGCAGGGCCTGCTCCCGCCCTCCCCCAGCGCCCTCCCCGCTCCGGGCAGAAGGCAGCTGGGAAGAGCAGCCTCAGCCGCAGAGCCCGGGGGCGGGTTATATTTGGATGTTAAAAGTAATGACACATCTCCATGCTGTTCTCCCTCCCATCTGCCTGACACGGTGAGGTCTCCTGGCGCGGAGGGCGGGCTTATATTTAGGTCTGGCATTCCCTGGTAGGCATCCTGTTCTGAAATGGAAATGCTTTTAATAGCTAGCCAACCCCAAGCATGTAATGAGCGGGGGTTGGCTTTGACTTCTTGTTCTTGGTGGAGGGCTGTGAGCAGCCTGGGCTAATTAGCACCCGCCCCACACGAAGCTCCCCTTTTCCCAGCGTGGGAGTGAGCAGAGCGCGCCCTGTTCTTTCCCATGACCCTCCATCTGCACCTGTCAAGCTCTGCCATACCTGGTAACTTTGCTTCCTCCTTGAAATGTACCTCCGTCAGGAAGTCCTCCCCGATGTGCCCACCTATCTCCTACCATCTCTTCAGTGCCACAGTGACAGTGTTCTTGAATCTTTTTGTGGTGCACCCTGTGTCCCAGCACTCAGAGCAGCGCTGCAGGAAGCCTGTCTCCTGTGTGGACCCCAGAATGCTAGGGCTGGCCTGACCATTGGGGATCCAGGACCCTCAAGAACCTGAGTTTAAGGGGCCTGAGGGGAACATGAACCCTGTGCCCAGGAGAAAAGCGCATATGCGCACACTTGGAAGACAGTTCAGGGATCCGTGGACCTTCAGCAGCCCATCATGGACCCAGGCCAGTGGTCGGCAAACCGCGGCTCGCGAGCCACATGAGGCTCTTTGGCCCCTTGGGTGTTCTAACGCCACTTTTTCAAAATAAACTCGCCCAGGCCGAAAACCGACTTCTGCGCATGGGCCACGAAGTTTCAATCACACTGTACGTGCGCGCCTACACGTGGTATTTTGTGGAAGAGCCACACTCAAGGGGCCAAAGAGCCACATGTGGCTCGCGAGCCGTGGTTTGCCGACCACTGCCCTAGACTATCTAGTTCACTAATAAACGCCTCAACTCACAATAGCTGTGGCCAAATCAGAGCTGGAAAGGGACTTGCCCGAGGCCACACAGCCAGCGAGTGGCAGAGCTGGGACTCACACCCTGGCCAGCTCCCTGTCCCTCACTCCAGCCGGGTGTCTTCCATCAGCATGCCCACAAGGGCCCAGGACAGGGGTCTCTGCACCCAAAGGATGCTCCCCTCTCGATGTAACCAATGACTTCTCTGCAGAGAGAGACGAGAGACGAGCTGGCATGGTCCTGGGCGAGCCAGGCCTCTGCAGTGCCGAGGGTGTGGAAGGAGGAGACAGGGCAGTGAGGCGGGGAGGGCAGCCCAGTGTGGGGAGCGGGGAGTGGCAGGGAAGTCACCGGCCCCCTCGCTCCTGAGCATCCAGTGTAACCAGCATTGGTGTCGTTATTACCTCCTGGAAGGGCAGCTCCATTTGTCAAGCAAAATGCCCTTTGCATCTGCAGCCCAGGACTGATCCATGGCGAGTGGGTATGTCTGGGTGGGGCGGGAGGGAGGCGCCTGAGCGGCTGTAGAAGAGCCAGATAGCAGGATGCTGATGTGGAAGGGAAACTGGGAACTTCCAGACTGAGGGGAGGCATCTGCCCCGTCTGAGGATGTGGCTTGTGTTCTGGGTGGGAACGATGCCGCCGAGAGTTGATGAGCCTTGGGGTTGGCGTGCCTGTGCCGTGAGAGGGGCGGGCGCTCTCGGCCTGCCCTCAGCGCCTCTGGACGCCTCTCCAAACGCTCAGGAAGCAAGGTGGACCTTCTGCCTGAACATCCCGTGGTGTGATTCTACCCAGAGTTTATTGAACACCTTCTGTATACGGGCCGAGGGCCATTGGACATGAATGAGGAGGCTTCCTGTTGCCCACACCCAGGAGAGGGGCAGGGAAGGCCACAGTCGATGCCACAACCCAGCCGAGGAGAGGCCCTCGGGCTGGTGGTGCTGCAGGGCTGCAGCCAGGGCAGACGGGGCTGGGAGAGCTGGCGAGGGTCACAGAAAAGGCGCTGCATGTCCTAAATGGTGAGGAGAACCTCCTTGGGCCAAGGAAGGAGGGGGGCACTGCGGGCAGGGGGGCTTACACAGAGGCCGGAGAGGGACAAGGGTCCCCACTGCAGAGGGAAGCGACAGCCAAGGTGCGAGGAGAGTATTTTATACCTGGATGTATATATGTACGTGTATTATTTTTACTGACTTCAGAGAGGAAGGGAGAGGGGGAGAGAGATAGAAACATCAATGATGAGAGAGAATCATGGATCGGCTGCCTGCTACATGCCCCCACTAGGGATCAAGCCAGCAGCCAGGGTATATGCCCTGACCAGGAATTGACCTCCTGGTCCATAGGTCAACGCTCAACTGCTGAGCCATGCTGGCCGGCTGCACAAGGAGAGTATTGATCTCTCCTCAAGAAAATGAGCGCAGGGCGGAGGAGGATGGGGGAGCTGGGTGCTGAGGCAGGTGGGCTGGCCCTCAGTAGTTCAGCCGACGCCCTGCGCGCCGCTGTGGCCAGATGCCAAGCCTCCTCCTGGACACCACGCCCACAGAAACAGACATGCGTGTGCCCCCGGGGAGCTCAGGGCCCAGAGACAGACCTTCATCCCATAACCCCAGACAGCCGCCAGGGACCCGGGACGAGGATGGGGACGGCGCTGAGCTCCCCGAGGGGCTGCCCGTGGGCCCCAGGCTCAGGGGAGGTGCTCCTACAGGAGGGGTGCAGGGCCCAGCCAGCATGGCTCAGTGGTTGAGCATTGACCTATGAACCAGGAGGTCAGGGTTTGATTCCTGGTCAGGGCACATGCCCGGGTTGCGGGCTCGATCCCCAGTGGGGAGCATGCAGGAGGCAGCCGATCAATGATTCTCTCGCATCATTGATGTTTCTCTCTCCCTCTCCCTTCCTCTCTGAAATCAATAAAAATATATTAATATACATATAAAGAGTGTCCTGTGGGCATAAGGAATGTGCACAATCTGCTGGAACCAGTCACAAGGTCCTGCCAGCCCTTGGCTGGACCCTTGAAAGCCTCGATGTGGACAGTGCTGGCGCCTCCTCCAGGGGAAAGGCTGCCTGTTGGCTGTCGGGGAGTCTGTTCCTCTTTGGGGTGGGAGGTGGGGATGGGAGGAGTGGTCGCCAGGTATCCCCTCAGTTCTTGTGGAGCATAGTGTAGTTCCCACGAGCAGAGGAGACCAGGCCAGTGCCCGGACCCTCTCTGTTCTGACCCACCAGGGCCAGGAAGGGTGTGAAGCCAGGCCTCCCGACTGTTAACATCACACCTCCCGCTTCGTTTCATTCAGCAGACACTGGGTCCAAAGCTAAAGGAAGCAACAAACCAAGAAAAATTATTTGAAACAAGTCTAGCAATGGGTAAAATTAAAAACCTTTACAATATATTGCTCTTGTAGATCATTAAGAAAACACTAACTTTTAAAAAGAAAAAATGGGCAGCCCAGCTGGCATGGCTCAGTGTTTCAGTGTCGATCTAGGAACCAGGAGGTCACAGTTCGATTCCCAATTAGGGCACATGCCCAGGTTGCGGGCTGGATCCCCAGTGTGGGGGCGTGTAGGAGGCAGCCAATCAATGATTCTCTCTCATCATTGATGTTTCTGTCTCTCTCTCTACCTCTCCCTTCCTCTCTGAAATCAACAAAAAATGTATTTAAAAAAGAAAAATAGACAAAGAACATGACAGAATTTGTAAAAGAAATAAAAATAGTTGAAAAGAATATTTTTTAAAAATCGACCTCATTAGTAATCAAAAATGCAAATTAAATCAAGCTTCCAAATTTGCCCTTTTAATTTGGCACATATGTTTTTAATATAATGCTCAGGTTGGCAAAGGTGAGAACAGATTGGCAAGCTGCTTGTGACAGTGAAAATCAGCTCAATGTTTACAGTGACCTCTGTCCAAGAGCCTTAAAAATATTACATTATTTCTTATCCACCCAAGAGCTTCATTTCTAGGAATTATCCTAAGAAAATAATCAGATCTCCAGATAAATATTTATAATAGTGAAGAATCAGACATTACGTAAATATCAATGAGGGGATTGTTTAAATTCATTACATGTCTGCATAGTGGACGATCACATGGGCATCATACACGTTGGTTTGTAAAGACTGTTCAGATATAAAAATGTGTTCAGTTGAATGTTAAGTGAAATAAAAAGGAAATATAACGGGTGTACAATATGATCGCAACTAGTCCTATATAATAAAGAGGTAATATGCAAATTGACCCTCACGCCCTTGCACAAGATGGCCGCCCCCATGTGGTCAAAGATGGCCTGCAGGGGAGGGCAGTTAGGGGTGACCAGGCCAGCAGGGGAGGGCAGTTAGGGGTGACCAGGCTGGCAGGGGAGGGAAGATGGGGGCAACTGGGCCAGTAGGGGAGGGCAGTTGGGGGTTACCCGGCCAGCAAGGGAAGGGAGTTGGGGGTTACCCGGCCAGCAGGGGAGGATAATTGGAGGCAATCAGGTGGGCAGGGGAGGACAGTTGGGGGAATCAGGCTGGCAGGGGAGCAGTTAGGTGTCGATCAGGCTGGCAGGGGAGTGGTTAGGGGGCAATCAGGCAGGCAGGCACGCAAGCGATTGGGCCTAAACTGGCAGTCAGACATCCCTCGAAGGGTCCCAGATTGGAGAGGGTGCAGGCTGGGCTGAGGGACACCCACACACACACAGTGCACAAATTTCGTGCACCTGGCCTCTAGTAGTATATAGAAATGTATGAGTATATGTCAGTGTGTGTTGTGTGGGTGTGCGTTTATAAACACACATAAAAGTAAAAGATGATATTAAGGAAGTACACCAGGATGTTAATAGAGAAAGTTGGATTGTGGCTTTTAATTCTTTCTTTTATACTTTTTCATATGTTTTGATTTTTCTTAATAAGTATATTTTATGGTCAGAAAAAATTATTCAGTAAGTTACACCTATTTGCAAGACTGTGCTAACCTCACGGTCCCATTAAATACCAAAGCTGCCTGTTCCCTGTGGAATTGCTTTATTCCCCGGTGGTGCTGCTGCTGCACAGTCCACTTGTTCGTGAATATCTCCCACATAGGTCCCCCCCCCGCCCCGCCCAGGTCTCATCTCTGGCCTCGCAGGGTGAGGGCTCGGCATCCTTACACAGGAGGTCTCAGGGCACAGGGCATGGGTAGGATGGCCCACCCCAATGCAGGCGAAACTCCTGTTACCCTCCTGGTGCCGGTGGAGAGAGGAGTTCTCAGCTCGCCACTGGGAGCGAGTGCGGTCTCTTCCAGTTTAAACCGGCTTGTGGGATTGAACAACGCAGCCCTGGCTGTCATGGCTCAGCGGGTAGAGCGTCGGCCCAAGGACTGAAGGGTCCTGCATTCTATTCCAGTCAAGGGCATGTACCTGGATTGCAGTCTCGATACCTGGGTTGCAGGCTTGATCCCAGCCCTGGTCAGGGTGCGTGTGGGAGACAACCAATCAATGTGTCTCTCTCACATTGATGTTTCTCTCTGTCTCTCCCCCTCCCCTCTACTCTAAAATTTAGAGTCTAAATCAATGGGAAATATCCTTGGGTGAGGATTAACAACAAAAACATGCAGAACACTCCTGTGACGCCCCGTTCTTTATCCGGCCTCTTCCTACCCCACTGATTGCGTTCCTCCGACCCTGGACAGCTGCTGGGTGAGGGAAACTGTGTCCCTGCAGCTCAGGAAACACACCCCTCTGGCTGCTGCTGGGGTCCTGCTGCAGGTCCTGCCCTCACCACCTGCTAAGGTCTCCACCTGCTGTACCCCATTTTCTCAGCAAAAACGGTGCCGGGGGACTGCTTGCTGGGAGTCAGGCCTCCTCCCCCCTCACAGCCCAGGCCCCTGCAGTGTGCGCCCAGGTGCTGTGCCTGCCGCGTGTCCCTGTCCGCACTCTGCAGCCAACCCCTTCCTAAAGCCTCCGCTTTTGAACCATCTGAGTTTGCTGTTTCCTGCTGTGACCTTGACTGACCCTGAGCTCTCATTTCTGCTGGGGATGGTGGCTCCTGGGTGGCCCGGGCTGTGCAGGGGTGTGGGCGACAGAAACACAGGCCGGGGGCGCCAGAGGCACCGATGGCACCTTGCCCCCGGGCCGGCAGGCTGGCTTCCCACTCTGGGTCCATGGGATGCCCCCCACCCCGTCCTTCCCCTTCCTCTGAAGCGCGTTCTGGCTCCATCTGCAAGGTGGACAGGCTCAGCCACGGAGCCCACCGCTCATGCTGTGTCAGGAGGCACGGGGCCATGCTGGAGTAGCGGGCAGCCACACGCACCTCCAGAAACAGACAGTCTCCCCCAGGGCCCTCCCCACGCCCCCTCTCCGGGAGGCTCTCTCTCTTGGTGAGCTTCCTGCGGCAGGACTGGGGTTCGGTCCCCTGCACTGTCACCCCTTGGCACTCCTGCTTGTGGGAAGTTCTCAGTGTTGCCTATGTGAGCCCATGCTCTTCTCCTAACCCATTCCCCGTGCAACGCCATGTCCCTCGGTGGCCCTCGAGGGGCACCTCCCGCAGGATGCACGTCCGGATAAAGGAGCTGGGTGTGGTGAGCACGTTTCAAGAAAAAAGGTATCAAAACCCGAATCCACATGTCCCTCCTGGGCCGCGCCATGGCCAGCTGTGCAAGAGGAAGAGCCACAGAGATAAACAAGACCCCAAAGTCTTCTGTCCGTGCAGAGAGAGGGGTCCCGCCTGCTGACTAAGCGGCGCCAGGGCAGAGCCAGGGGTGGCAGAGGGAGGCCCCGTACAATTAGGAAGGACTCTTTCCTAAGGAGCATAGTTCATGTCAGCGAAGGGAGACTGCCCCGGAGAGGTCACGGCTCCCCGCTCTGAAGGGGCATCGGATGGGGAAATCCCGGCCACTCGGAGTCAGTGGGGGTGTCTGGGCGTGGGCTTGTGTGTGACGTGTGCTTGGTGCTCGGAGCTGCCCACGCAGGGAGCGGCAGGGTGCAGGGCACACACCCTGCGGGCGAGGGGTAAGCATGGGCTGAGCTGCCTGCCCCAGAAGGAGTAGAGCTGATCCCTGCAGGGGCTGCGGAAGCCAGGAAGGAAGAGGAGCTATTCCTCTGCCCGCCCGCCCCCCCCACCCCCCCACCCCCGTTTCCTCTCTGCTCCTCAGAGTTCACTCCCAGGCAAATCTCAGGAGCGGAGGAGAGACCCCAGAGAGAGTGGGTGCCCCGCCCCGCAAACCCGAGGACTCAGAGGGCAGTCAGCATAGCGACACTGCGAGCACCCCAAGAATAGGTTCCCGCCCCCCAGCGGAGGAGTCCAGGCTGCTCTCCCATAGGCAGAGTGGACACAGGCCAGAGCCAGGAGGGGCAGCAGTGACTGCTGCGGGGCTTGGTGCACGTGCAGGCCCTAGGCGAGGTGTTGGGCACAGACCGTCTCTAACCTCACAACCGCCTACAGGGAGGTTGGGGTTGGCCCCGAGGACAATTGAGGGCACTAAGGCTCAAGGAAATGAAATGCCTGGCCCTACCCCAATGGCATGCTGGGACGAATCCAAGCCAGGGTTCACACCCACTTCTGCAGCTCCAGGACCTCACAGTGTTCCCTGGGCAGGAGGTGCCCCCTGCAGCCCAACAAGAGCTAGAACCCCTGCCCCGACCCTCTCACCCCTCCTCACCCCCCAAGCCTCTCTCTCACTCGTCCAGCCACCTCCTCCTCAGGCACCTCCCCCCTCGCATTGCATGCCGCCCTGACCCAACAGAGATCTAGTCCGACAGGGACTGGCCGAAGTTGGGGGCAGGTGAATGGAAGTTGGCTGAGGGCCTCTGCTTCCGTGTTTCCATCTGCCTCATCTGTGCGTTCAGGCAGTGTGGGGGTTCCTGTGACTGCGCGGAGGGGGCTCTGTGCGTGCTGCAGCAGGAAGCCTTTGAGCCGGCAGTGCAGGGCCCGTGTAGGATGCGGAGCCTGGGCTGAGCTCTGAGAGAGGGTGGATGTGCCCCACTTTCCCAGCCTAATTAGTGGCCCTGGGAAATGCCTGTCAGACCAGCCCCACCGTGGGGAGGGTTACAGGCAAAGAGAAACCTGGGGCGGGGGGGAGGCCCACCTGCCAGGTCTCCAACAGTAAGAGCCCCTCTGATCATGGCCCCCCAAGTCCACAGCCAACAGACAGCCTGTGCCACAGGCCAAGCATTGGTGCCCTGGATCCCAGACAGGCCTGTCGCCAGGGAGGCATGGCAGGTGGCCTGGTGTGGAAGAGTTCTGCCTCCTCCATCCTGAGCTCCTGGGACAATCAAACCCCTGGGCTCCCCACCTCGTCTTCCCCAGAGCCCTGAGAGGGAAGCTGGAACTAGAGGGAAGGGGAGTGGATGGTGGGCTCGATGAGAGAAAGGATGTCTGCGAACGTTGTGGCCACCCATTCACGCGTGACTAAGTAGCCACCTGCAATAATGAGCCTGCTCCGGGCCAGTGCTTCACCCGCCAAGAGAACCCCTTCAGGAGAGAGCCTGGTGGCTCGTTCTTCGTGAGCAGCACCTCCAAGGCGGGGCCTCCATTGTGCGTTGCAACGTAGTCCAGGCCTTGGGGAAACCTGGGTGGGTGGGGAGCGCGGGCAGGTCTCAGCCCAGTCCGACGCAGTGGGAGGCCATGTTCCCAGGACCGTCCAGGACAGTCTGTCCACCTCACAGTGATCGTGGCCTGGGCGCTGCAGCCACATGGGGCCATTTCGAGGACACAGCCCCTCTTCCACCTTCTGGTATGTGAAATGGATTGATGACACCAAACGTTTGATTCCTTGTCATGTACTGAACACGTGACACCGTCAGACATGGTGCAAGTGTGGCTGGGGCTCCTGGAAATACGTGAGATGCCGTGTTCCTCATAACTCCGGGCTCAGAGGCATCTGCTGCACGGAGGCCTGGGCGCCAGGTCAGACAGCCACCTGTCTGAGGCACCTGCCAGTCAGAGCTTCCTCATCAATTAAGTGGGGACAATAAGGCCTGCCGTGAAGTGTCATTTTAGGGATGATAAGTAAGGGATTTGGCACAATTCCTGGCACATGGTAGCTTCTCAGTAAATTAGAATTGCTGGGTAGTAACAGTGTTTGGCCTTCCTACAAATACACTGATCTTCCAGGCCTTTCAGGAAATCACCTGTTTTTCTGTTTTTATCCAAAGAAAGATTTGGCATTTCTTTAGAGTAGCCCCCTTGCCCCACTATTGCATCTGGCTGGAAGGCAGGACTTGGTCTGCTCTCTTCGAATTTAAAAATCTTCCTTAAGAATGAATTCTGCTGTATGACCCTTATGCTTTTGAAAAGAATATCTATATATATAAAAGGCTAATATATTAAGTGTCCAACCGTCGGACTGGTCCTATGACACGCACTGACCACCAGGGGGACAGACGCTCAATGCAGGAGCTGCCATGACATGCACAGAGAAACGGCCCCACAGACCTGGCGCCCACAAAGCAACACCCAGCTTCCCCCAAGTGGGACACAGGCCCCGCCACCACCCTGGAGCGACAGCCCACCAAATCGCAGCCAACGCTGCCAAGACCCCACAGCACAAAATGCGGCCCACAGCCCAGCCCAGCCTGGAAACGGGTGCCGGGTAATGATGTCACATAGCAATGCCCGGCTTCCTCTCCCTAGCGACTAGCCTCCTTGCAGTTTCTTCAGCCCAGGAACACAACTTGCTTTATAGCCAGGTGCAAACATTTTACACTTTAACCAAATGTCTGTGAAGCGTTTTCCCATGCCTCATCTCATTTGATCCTTACAGAAGTCCTGGAGTAGGCAGATAGGAGACTCAGTGGAATCCTATTTTCTTTTCATTAGCCAGAAAACGGAGATTTAGAAAGCTTAGAAACTTGACCTGACTGAAAAGAAGTAAGAAATGGTGGACCTTGAAAATGACTTCAGGTTTTCTCATGCGCAGAATATAGTCAAACACTGCTGCAGTTAAATATTTTACCCTTTGTTCTCCCTGCATGATCTACAATAATAATCAGCTTTGTGTTGATATTAACTGCTGTGTTGCTGACAATTACCTGAAAGAGAAGTTGGGGTGCTTCACTGGGCTGGAAAAGGTTTAGCTACATCAGAAAGCAGGTTTAATTAAGCCAGTTTATTCTCTATCTGTAAAAGGCTAAGTTGACTCGCGCACACGCCATACATATAAAGCTCTCGCTGGTGCCAATCACATGCGTGTGTTTCCATCTGTCATTGTTGATCGTGAACTTGGTTGACACTTCTGTTCGACAGAAAGGGCGAATAGCAATATTAAAATATTTCTTCTAGTTAATTTCCTTTCAATGTGCACAAATTTGTGCACCGGACCTCTAGTAACTAAATAATCACCATTATTTACTGAGTGCTGACTATGTGGCAGGCACTTTGCTAAGTGCTTTATATCCATGATCTTATTGAATCTCCACAGCAAGCTTTGACGTAAGTAGTTCTCTGTCACCATTTTACAGATGAAGAAACTGAGGCCTGGAGAGGTTAACTTGCCCTCGGGCACAGAGCGGAGACATGCCCAACCCCAGACCTTCTAGTCACCATGCTATCTACACATGGATTTCCTTCAGTTTGGAAGCCATGTGTGGTGGCATTTGATTCAAGACAGGGGCACCATGATGGGCAGGATTAGGGCATGCTTAACAGCAGTTCCAGGGGGAGGGTTGCAGCCCGTCGGGAGCCCCAGGAGGGGAGCCAGAGGGTTCTGACTCCTCAGCGTAGCTGGGTTGGACCTCAGCTTCCGCACCACGGGGCCTGGCACTGCTCTCCGCCTGGCAGCTGTGTGCGTCTTGCCCTCCCTGCCACACTGTGAGTCACTCAAGGGCAGGGACTGGCAACCGACCAGCTAGTCCTCACTGAGCACCCGCTGTGGATTCAGCCCAGGCAATGTGAGGAAGAGAGGGACCTGCCTCTGACACAGGCAGGGGGAGAAGGGGTGCAGGCCCGTGCCCAGGCCCTGTGTGGAGTGGGTGTGTGGAGTGGGTGTGTGGAGTGGGGGAGCACTCCTGCCTGACACCACATTAACCATCTCCTTATAGCTGAGGGCACAAAGTAGGTGCTCAGACACGTGACAAAGCGACTTCCCTGGAGGCAGCGCCTGTGGGCACCTGTGGGCATGTGCAGCTGAGCCACTGGCTCTGAGGTGGGAACAGAGGCAGGAAACGGGGTCCTTTTGGTAAGTGCCTGCCTCTGAGAGAGCGGGGAGCCGGGCGCTGCCGGCGTGTGGCCTGGTCCCAGGCAGGGATGCAGCACCCACCCCAATGGAGCCCGGGCCTCGCTGTCCTCGGCACAAAAGCAGCCTTGATGGCACTCGGCCTGCCTCGAGTGCCCGCATCTCTCCATCCCACGGCAGTGGATCAGAACCATCCCCGGGAAGAAATATGAGGGAGGCTGGGCTTCCCAGCCCAGACTCTGCCACAGTCCCCGCCGCCCCCGCCCCCCACACCACCACCACCACCCCCCACCCCTCCCCCGCTGCTGAAAGCTCCCCCGGCCAGGGAGTCGTCTTCGCACGTCTGTTTCTGCCTTTATGCTCGAGGCTTTTTTCCCAAAAGGCGGGAGCCACGAGCTCTTACTAAAGAGGAAAGGACATACGGCAGTGCCCTGTCAGGCGGGCATATTGGCACTTAAGCCGCGATGAAAGGTTAAGGGACAGGAATAAAACAGCAGCGTGGATTCCGGTCGTCGTGGCTACAGAAGAGCATTTGGATGGTGTCCTGCTTCCGGGTCTTTCCCGAAGGTCCCACCTGCTGTAGGCGGCGCTGGCCCTGACCTTGCGTCTCGGCGGGCTCTCCCTCAGCCTCAGAGGTGAGGGGCCTCCCTGCTGAAGCTTTGCTGCTCCCTCCCCCCCTGACCCCCCTCCCCCGCTCTGGGCATGAGGGCTTGGGAACCTGGGTCATGATCCAGGGTCGGGATCAGTGAGAGATCCTGCGCCTTCGGGTCTTTTTGTCCCTTTCTGAGACCAGAAGTGCTGGGCCGGCACCAGAGGCGCCGGGCGTCTGGGTCTCACTGGTCTATTTAGAGCTCCGTGGGGGAGGGCCGCTCGAGCGGGAGCAGCTGGGGCGCCTGGGAGGGAGCACAGCACAATGGGCTGTTAGTATTTTTCAAGGCCTAATTCAGTGAGTTCCAGCGGAGGAAGGGGCCCTGCCCTCAGATGCTCACCCCCTTGTGCGCTCCCCCTGCGTGTCCCTCGGAGACCCCCTGCAGGGCGGGGCCCAGGCACAGTGGCTCCTTGGGGTCCGACAGCCTTGTCCTCACCTCACTCCTCCTCCAGCCTCCCGCAGAGGCCGGCCGGGCAGGAGAGGGCCCAGCCCGTCCTCATGAGCTTCCCCTGCCTGGCAGCGCCAGGGAAGGAGGCTGCCACTTCACAGCTGCGGCAGCCCCGGCAGTGCCAGGAGGAAATGCCAGGCTCAGTGTCCTCTGCCTGGAGAGGCGCTGCATGCAAATGACTGGGCTCTGAGTGGGTGTAATTGTCACTGCCTGGCTGACCACCCCGCCCCTCCTGCAGGGAAGGGAGGGAGCGGCGCCCAGGGGAGCCTGTGGTGTGGGGAGGGGTGGGCGCAGAATGGCAGTGGGACCGGGAGAGGGAGCTGGCATTTCCTGTTTGTGGGCCGGGCTGCGAGGGCACAGCTGTGAGCAAAGAGCGTGATCCACGTTCCCACACAACCAGAGGGAGCAGGGCTGCAGCCATCAATCCCTTTGCACGCCTCGCAGCTCAGCCACTGAGGCCATCACGTGCCTTGAGATGTTCCCACTCTGCCAGCCAGGCCCTGGGGGCGGGGGAGGGGCTGCAAAGAGCCGGCAGTAAACGCCCTCCCTCATGGCCCTCCCTCCCGATGCACAGCCCTGCCCAGCCCGCCCTCCAGGAACCAGGGCACTGGCACAGCGACCAGGCAGGCCCCTGGGAGGCTGTCAGGAGTAGAGCCAACACGTACTGAACGCTTCCTTCATGCCACACATTTCCCTGAATTGGTGCTTTTCTCAGAATAAACTCACCCCCTCCTCGCCGTATCTCTGTGACTCAGGCTGCATTCAGATCTCCCACCATTTTTGTGGCGGAGAAGAATGAAGCAGAGAAGTTAGGTAACCCGCTCCAAGCACACACGCTGGGGGCCTGCCTGCCCTCCACCCTCTGCCTTCCCCTCACCGGCAATGGGCTACTTGCCCTGGCTTCTCCTGGGGTCACTGGTGAGTCCGAGGGCCCGCTGTGAGCACACCTCCCTGCTGGCCTGGTGTACAGCGGGGTGTTTCATGCCACCTCCTGCCCCAGCTGGACGTGGTCTGAGCTGGCCAGAGCCAGGCTCAGCAGCCCGTGCTGGCTTGACCCCAAAGGAGGCTGGGCAGAGCTCAATGAGCATGCTCACACGGCCTGCAGAGGGGCTGGGGTGCACTGAGCAGACGGGGCTCTGGGCCCTCCCAGGGCTCATCCAGAGCGTCACTTGCCCATCCATTTCACACCTGGCAAGGGGTTCCATTCAGGGTGTCATTGGAGAAAGGCATCCATACTCCAAAGAAAAGTATCTAACACTGGAGGCTCCTGAGGCCCATTCTGTGAGTCAAAGTCAGGGATGTTCAACCTTTTTCCTCTCATGGCACACAGACTGCTAAAATTCTGCAGCACACCAAGCAATATGTTAGATTTTTTGGCCAATATGGCAAAAAAAAAAAAAAAAAGGTCTAATTTTGATATATTCACGACAGACAGCTATTGTTGTGTTGGCTGTTGTCATTTTTTTATTTGACCATCTAAGGCAGTGGTTCTCAATCTTTCTAATGCCACGACCCTTTAATATAGTTCCTCATGTTGTGGTGACCCCCAACCATAAAATTATTTTCATTGCTACTTCATAACTGTAATTTTGCTACTGTTATGAATCGTAATGTAAATATCTGTGTTTTCCAATGGTCTTAGGCGACCCTGCTAGTGGTTCTCAACTGCTGCTGTAGAGCCTAAGACCATTGGAATAGGTCAGAAATTCCTAATCACTTGAAGGAAACTGGTATCGGAATCCGTATTCCTAGCTCTTCCCTCTATGAGCTATTGTGTGGAGAGTGGTTTTCCTAGGATAACGTTTTGTTATTTATAATAAATAATTCTGTAATCCCCCATCCCCACGTTACTGTCGTTAAATGTCCCTGATTGCTTTCCAAATGTTTACATTCTTTTTTTTTTTTAAGACATTTTTATTGATTTCAGAGAGGAAGGGAGGGATAGAAACATCATAACCCAGGTGTGTGTCCTGAGCAGAATCGAACCGGGATCATAGTTCGATAGGTCAATGCTCAATCACTGAACTATGCAGGCCGGGCCAAATGTTTAAACACTTAATGTGAAAAGCATTTCTCCTTTCAAACCTTGGACACCAAGATCAAAAAAGACAAGACCGGGAATCCTGCTCCCAAATAGGGTGGCCAGAGGCCTCCGCAGACCCCTCAGAGCTCCTAACCAGTATGAACCGTAGCAGCCAGCCCTGGTGTTGGAAAAGGACTTGCGTACGTGGGGCACGGGGTCACTGTGTCCCAGAAACGCTGGCATTGCCCCCCTCGCCACAGAGTGCTCCCCGTTCTCGTGGCCCTCCGTCAGCTCCCCCACTCCACCAGCCCTGAAATGACATAGCCAAAGGCAAGGAAAATGTGGAGTTTGCATTTGGAGACAAGAGATGAGATCACTTTTGTTGGGCTTGAATGTAGATGAAAACAAGAACATCAGGATTCCTCCATGGAGTCGAGAACTCCCAAGGTCAGGGGAGTACGCTGGAGCCCAGACCCACACCAGCCTGGGTCCTCGCGCTGCTCCGGACAGCAGGGAGCAGCGGGAGGATCTGAGATCGAGCGCTAGGAACCTGAGCTGCAATCATTCCTCTGCTCTGCAATCTTGAGCGAGTTGCTGAACTAATTCTTACTCCAATTAAATGTAGGAATAAGTTCTATCCAAGGATATGGCAGAACATAAAAGTTCTAGGAAAGCTATTGTTATTTTACCTTGTTAAAAATGCATGATACCAGCCCTGGCCGGTTTGGCTCAGTGGATAGAGGATGGACCTGTGGACTGAAGGGTCCCAGGTTTGATTCCAGTCAAGAGCACATGCCCAGGTTACTGGCTCGATCTCCAATAGGGGGCATGCAGGAGGCAGCCAATCAGTGATTCTCTCTCATCATTGATGTTTCTATCTCTCTCTCCCTCTCCCTTCCTCTCTGAAATCAATACAAATATATATTCTTCAAAAATGCATGCTACCCCCTTGGCACACCACAAGGATGACCAGGATGAGGAGACTTGTCGGGCTGGGACCCCATTCTCCTTACACCGCAGGAGAGACAAGACCTGGAGAGAACTGTCCAGTGTTATATTCTGTTTTCGTTCATAAGCAGTGGCCACCCACCCCTTTAGGAAAAAATGTTAAACAGCAAATGACCAATGAACATGTTGCTTCTGCACTATCGACATGGTTGTGCCCTGTGAGCCCAGCCCACGTTTACGGGGAGGCTAGACGCACTACCTAGATGCTCAGTATTCCCAGGCCAGTGTGTCTTGGCTGAGATTTTCTTTTTCTTTTTAAAAGAATGACAATATTCCCAAAGATGAAAAAAAAGTGAAGTTATGGATGATGATTCTGGTGTTGACAGTTCTCTTTTCAAATTAGAGGAGTAATTACCCTGCAAAAAGAGAGCAGGAGAAGGCAGCATCCACATGAAAAGTCAAAAGTAACCCATAGCAGCTCCCTCTCTCAGGCTGACTCAGGCCTCAGCCTCCAACTCAGATTGGGCCCTAACTGCTGGTGGCCCCACTCCCTCCCACACACCTTCCTTCCAGCCCCCCTCTTTTATTTTTTTTATTGTTTTAATATTTTTATTGATTTCAGAGAGGAAGGGAAGAAGCATCAATGATGAGAGAGAATCAATGATGAGAATCATTGATCAGCTGCCTCCTGCATGCCCCCTACTGGGGATTGAGCCTGCAACTCGGTCAGGGAATCGAACTGTGACCTCCTGGTTCATAGGTGATGCTCAACCACTGAACCACACTGGCCGGGCCGGGCCCATTTCCCTTCTTGCAGAGGTCTTTCTGGCAAGTGAGGCGACCAAGGCCCTTCTGGCGCTGTCCCAGGTCCTGAAACACCACGGTTCCCGGCTCCCTCGGTGATTAAAGTGTCTCTGGCGCTGTCCCCTCTAGTCAGCTGTGTGCGGAAGCTAATTTCCATATAATAACATTGTGCTATTTGTAATGAGTCATCCCCACCTTAAGGTGACTGGGTTATGTCATTATTTGCAAACCCACAGAATGTAATTATAATGTCTCAAAACCTCCATGCAGAACAGGGCAGTTCCACCCGCAGCACCCTCCAATAATAATAAAAATTTACACTGTGCTTTCTGTGGTGGCGCATCACGGTAGCCATCCTATGCCAAGGGAAAAGAGAGCCCTCGCAGTGACACATTCGCGGGCGTGGAACCTTGCCAACGCCACCTCGCCGATCCCAAAGCTAGCGCCTGGCTTCTCCTCGTGCTTCCCGTGACCGCTGGAGCCGCGGACGGTTGTCCAGGTTTGCTTCTGTACTCAGACAACGAGCTCGCCTTGGAACTGCCTTTTCATGCACCATGTGCCCAGGCATCCGCCGTGGCTGAAGTCGGTTCGCAGAGATGGCCTTTTTGAACAGAATACCTCGTTGTTCCCTCTCGCTGTTTCCTCTCTGCATCCCTGTCTCCCACCTCCCGGTCTCATCGTTGATTTTCGGGAATGCATGGTTTCATTTCCTCCTGTGAGCGTAGTAAAGCAGGCTGCACTGGCACGGAGACATACTGACTACTCCTCTTGCATCTGTTTCCAGCATCTTCTCTCTTGTGGATTTTCGTCCAAGTAAAGAAATAATATTATTGCAATTGGAAGTGAGCTCTCTGATGCCACTACCTCTCCTCCCCAGCCTGCTGCGTCTCCGTGCCTTTGGCGTGCTGGCAGGGATATTTTTCTGAGCTGAACGGCAAGTTCTGGCTGATCAGAGCACACTCTGGACTTCCAGGGAGGCTGTGTTTGCTGTAGGAACCCCATTACGAGCAGAGCGCGTTGCCTCAGGAGCTCTGGACTGAGAGCAGGATTCCTCGGCATCTGGCACTCTGGCCTCTAAGTCCGGGAGCTTCCCCACAGGAGCCACAGTGCTCTTACCATGACTGCCCGGTGCTGCGGCAGCTTCCTGAGAGCGTCTTGCTTAGCTGGGGCTGTGCCATTTGCCTTCAGACCTGGACATGAGTTCACTCTCTCCTTTCAGCAGGAGCAATGGGCTGGTGTGTGTGTCTCTTTCCATGTTTGCAGTTACTAATGCTGAGTGTGGTCATTTATTGTGGGAAACACAGAACAAAAAATAATTTATTAGTAAGTTTCCTGTTCCACCTTAGGCGGTTTGGCTCAGTGGATAGAGCATCGGCCCACAGACTGAAGGGTCCTGGGTTCGCTTCTGGTCACGGGCACATACCTTGGTTGGAGGTTCCCTGGTCCTGTTCGGGGTGCGTGCAAGAGACAACCAATCGATGGGGCTCTCTCACATCGGTGTTTCTCTCTGTCTCTCCCTCTCCCTTCCATTCTCTCTAAAAATCAATGGGAAAATATCCTGGGGTGAGGATTAACAAAAATAATAATAAGTTTTCTGTTCCCACAGGATGTTGTCTTGGGCATGAGACGTGCCATTTTGTTCCTTCGCCGCTTTTATCGACATGTTTCCACACCTGCCTCCTCCTGCCCTTTGGGTGGGAAGGGTGTTGAGGAAGGTGGTCTGATGTTGGTTATACTGGAAGTAGAGCTTAAAAGGTTGCCTGTGTACCACATAGAAGATTGGCAAAACTCCATCTCTGGGTGGCCTCCAGGAGGGTGGAGTTGGGGTAAGGCTGACACTACTGCTCCATGCCCGGCTGTGACGGTGGAGAAAGACAGAGCCAGGGAGGGGGGTGCGCCTCTGTGTCAGGAGACCTGGGTGGAGGTAGGCAGGGCCGGCCGGAGAGTCTCGGGATCCTGGGGCACCGGGGGGTCTATGGCAGCGTCCTCAGGAGGAAATGCTGCCTAGTCCTTACAATGGTGCTGTTGACGGTGATGTAATAGCACAACCTCAAAGTCCTTCTGTCACATGGAGTGGGGGGAGCGTATGAAAGTGCGTAAGCAGCTGATCCGGCCCACCTCCCCCAGAACAACAGATCCAAAGGAACTGCACCAAAATAGTCCCTGCTGCCTCCTGTTGGAACAGGTCATTTCTATCTTCTTATTTCCACTTTGCTAAATCGCCCTAACTCCTTGCAATGAATATGTGTTATAGTTTAACTAGAAATCAGTAGATGTTTTTTTAAATATGTTTGTATTGATTTCAGAGAGGAAGGGAGAGGGAGAGAGAGAGAGAAACATCAATGATGAGGGAGTATCAACGATCAGGTGCCTCCAGCATGCCCCCCGTTGGGGATCAAGCCTGCAACCCAGGCATGTGCCCTGGCTGGGAATTGAACGGTGACCTCCTGGTGAATGGGATAACGCTCAACCACTGAGCCATGGCTGCCGGGCAAGAAGTGGATATTGTTTTAAAGCCCTTCAGAAATAGTGGGTCCACTGACTTCCTTGATCCCTATTCTAATGACTCTCCCAGCCCTCCCTCATCCCCACGTGAAGAAACCCTTTCTCATTAAAGCTCCCCTACACCTTCCCGTACCCTCATCTCTTCAGAGGAGTGTCTCAAGGCAACATCAAAGGGTGCATGCGTGTGTGTGCGTGTGTATGTGCATGTGTGTGTGTGCGTGTGTGTGTGCGTGTGAGTGACGAGAAAGACAGCATGCTCATTACATCTGGCAGGAGGAAACCCACCATAGAAATGCAAAGCAGAACCATGGAGGGGAGAGGGGGGGTGCCCTGCAGAGGGCTCTGTCTTGACAAAGTAACAATGAGGAATTCAAACCGCACACAGAGCCTGTC
This sequence comes from Ia io, assembly GCA_025583905.1. Lineage (NCBI taxonomy): Eukaryota > Metazoa > Chordata > Mammalia > Chiroptera > Vespertilionidae > Ia > Ia io. Next base: position 83,120,010 of record JAJQQW010000015.1, on the reverse strand, counting down.
AGAGGGCAGGGATGACAGGAGAGGATTCATGGGGGGTCTGTAGGGGCACGTCTCCCCTCCCACGCCCCCCCCCCCCCGCCTCAGGCTCCAACCACAGAGGCCTACAGATTGGAACCCCTGGGAGAGGAATGAGGGAGCCACAGACCAGGGAGGGGCCTGCAAGCCTGGCCAGAGAGAGAACCAAGTACCTGGAGTGAGAAGGAGCAGGAGCTGTTCCAGGACATTAGATGGAGGTCGCCTAGCCCCCGGAGACACCTGGAGACAGGTGTGTCACAGAAGCTGAGGGGAGCCACAGCTGTGCCTGGAGTCTCTCAACAGGGGACCCTCAGGGCATCGGGGGGGTTGGAAGACCTTCCTCACCAGGGCAGCCTCAGCCCCCAAGGGTGTCTGACTGCTGGGGACATAGTCGTTTGTCACCAACTCCCAAGGGGTGCTCCTGGCATTTGGTGCCTGAAGGCGGGGGAAATTGACCAACTTCTTCGCTGCCCAAATGCCAGGTCGCCCGCATTGAGAAACAGCGGGACACGTCCTTCGTGACTGAGATGGCGCCACCGACAGGAGCTCAGTATCTGTGCACGTGTCTCAGAGAGCCCAGGGGTCCCGGGTGCCCCGCCTTCCCTGTGGCCAGGCTGAAAAGGCGTCTCCCTCCCCCGATCGCCGATCGCCGAGCCAGGCCAGGCCAGGCTCCCTCTGAAAGGGGCCTGCGAAACGCAGCTGGTTCCGTTCCAGCGGGAGGGGCGTGGGAGCCCCACCCTGTGGTGGGCAGAGTAGGAGGGCTCCACACCTGGCTGCCCTCAGTCTCTTCCTAGTAAGCGAGGCTGTGGTGTCCCGGCTCTGGGACAGGGGTGGTGAGACGCCTGTAAGCCAAGCCTGCGGCCATCTGTCCGTCATCCTTCATCTCTAGCCGACTGCCCCACTGCGGGTGCCATGGGAGCGGCTTCCATTCCTGCCTGTGCCACCCGTCAGACTCTGGGTTCAGGGCTGCACTGCAGCCCACAGGTGCCACCTGAGGGGCCCAGGCCAGTCCTGGTGAGGCACCCAAGAGGCAGCTCGTTGGCCCCTGGGGGAATCTGCCATTTGGGGAAGATGTTCGAGAAGCCAGAGGTCGGGCCGGGGGTGTCGGGGAGGGGGTAGAATAGCAGGCAGCCGTGCTAAAAGGCAGAGGTCTGTTTTCCTTGCTACTGACGCTGGCGATCGCTGACCACTGAGGCCTGTGTGTGTAGAGTCACGTGGGCAGACACTGCTGAGGGCAGGACGGCAGGCGCTGGGCCTTCAGACCCCGTCAGTAGCCCCAGGAGCTGGCCATCTCCCTCCCTGTCTTCTCTCCCGGGGTCGGGGGTGGGGGATGCCTCTTGTAAGTGCCTCACCAGTGCCAGGTACTAGACACCTCGGCGGCCCGACGCCCGCAGTCTCCTCTGAGGTGGTGTCATTCGCTTGTTGAGGAAGAGAATCCTGAGCCTGGGGGACGCGGCTCCACGTGGTCTCGTGTCTCAGTTCACCCCAGAGCGGCAAGGTCAGGGCTCCCTTCCTCGGAGCCCCGTGAGGGCAGCGGTTCGGTGTGGCGGCTGGGAGCTTGGGCTCTGGACCAGGCTGCCAGGTCGAGGCACGGAATCAACCTCCTTGTGCATCAGTTTTCCCTCTGGGAAATGGGCCGGTGACGGCACCTACCCGAGAGGCACGGGAAGGCTGTGTGATTGAACAGCATAGAACACGGGGCACTGCCCGCCATGCAGTGCGTGCTGCAGCTGTGAGCTCTGCATGCGTGACTGCCACCCACTCCTGAGCCTGTCCCACCTGGTCTTCTGCAGGACAGGCCTTCCAGGCTCAATGTCAGGGGGGAGGGGTCTGGTAAACGTGCCAGGTCCTGTGGGGTCTCCCAGAAAAGGAAGACAGACCCAGCCTTCATGGGGCCCTCAGGGAAATGGAGGATCCTGTGCAGGTGCACGCACACACTCACACGCGCACGCACTCACACGCGCGCACACTCACACGCGCACACACTCACACGCGCGCACACTCACGCACACACACTCGCGCGCACACACACTTGCACCCACATGCGTGCACACACACTTATGCACACACTTGTACCCACATGCGCACACATGCAAACACACACACTTGCACATGCATGTACACACGCACGGGTCCTCAGAATGCTTCAGGCCTGGATGAGGCCAGCATGACCTCTGTGTGTAAGGCCGGGGCTGCATTTCACCGGCTCCATCCCAGCTCTGAGGCCTCCCAGCTGCGGCAGCTTCCAGTGAGGGGGGGGCGCTATGAATTATGCAGCAGCGAGAACAGGGCTGGCATTCCACAAGGGAGTGAGGAGGCCAACCCCGCAGCGCAGAGCTGAGGAGGGACTGGCGGGACCCTGCACCCTGACGGCTGGTGCTCCGGGCCCTGCCCTTCCCATCAGCACAGCCTCTGCCCAGCCCAGCAGTTCTACCTGCCGCCCGGCCCCAGGCTGTGGTCTCTCCTGCCAGGTCCTTTGGGGGTGCCTTTTACCCAGCCCTGCCTCCCCTTTTTTCAGACCTGAGGAGACCCCCTTGGAGTCTTTAGTACAGAGGGGGCCCGGGAGGGCATGGATGCCCCAGAAGGTAGGGTCCTGGAGAGAGAATTCCTGGGAGCACCCCTCTTCTCAAACTGTTGTGAACAGGGCTCCTGGGTTCTGACACCAGCGCCTGAGGAGAGGAGTCGGATCCGGGCCTGAGGCCACGGAGAACGCCGGGAGCAGAGTGGCTTATGATTAGGACGCTGAACCAGGCAGGCAGAGTGCGGGCCACAGCAGCCAGGCACCGAAGTACCAAACCTGGCAGGGCTCCCGCCTGTGCCTGTCCCAGACGGACCTGCTACAGCCACGACCGTGTGTGCGCTCCCGCAGCTCCGAGCCGGCACGGGCAATGGCGGTGACAGGGCCGGAGGGTCCTGCGTGCTGAGCGGGCGTCTGCCAGCAGGCAGCTCTGGGCCGGGCCACTGTGCTTTCCTGGATTATGTGTCAATCCTCTGAGCAGGGGTCACGTGCAGTCTACGGGGCAACCCCAGACTAAGAAGCTGGAGACAGAATGTGGGGGAGCCAGGACGCCCCTGGGTGATGGGGTGCTGGGAACACCTCCTTTCTCCAAAGGCCCCCTCACCCTGTCCCCTCTTTATGTGTCCTACTCCCCCTTTCCTATGCTAGCTGAGCGAAGGTCACTTTTTTCATGTAAAAAAAATCATTATAAAATATTTCAAATTGTGTAAAATAATGACTCTCGTATACCCATCACCTATCACTTAGATTTGTCTGTGCCCTGGCCAGTGTGCGCAGTGGTTAGGGTGTCGGCCCGCACACTGGAAGGTCTGGGGTTGGATTGCCGGCCCAGCTGGGGTATGTGAGGAAGGCACGGATGGACGTGTGTCTCTCAGTCACTCCCTCCCCCTCCCTCTCTTCCTTCCACTCTCTCTAAAAATCAATGGGGAAAATAGCCTTGGGCGAGGATTAACAAAGAGAAGAAAAAAGATTTGTCCACACGGGCTGAAGTGTTTCATTTGCTTTATCTTCATTGTTTAAAGTGTTAGAGTCCCCTTTTCCCCACGGACCCGCCATCCTGCCCCGCCCAGGCCTTCGTCGCACTACTGCCTGTGTCCATGGCTGTGCACATGTGCATGTTGAAGTGTTTTATTATTTTCTTGCTAATCCTCACCTGAGGATATTTTCCCATTGATTTTTATGGAGAGTGGAAGAGAGAGGGAAAGACAGAGAAACATGGATGTGAGAGAGACACATCGATTGGTTGCCTCCTGCACAAGCCCCGACCAGGGCCCGGGGCCGAGGGGGAGCCTGCAACCGAGGTATGTGCCCTTGACCGGAGCCGAACCCGGGACCCTTTGGTCCGCAGGCCAGCACTCTGTCCACTGAGCCACACCGGCCAGGGCTGCATATTGAAGTGTTTTAAAGTGAATCCTAGGCCTCTTCCCATTTCACCTCGACATTACTACGTCTGAGTCTTTTGAAGAAATGGGCCCCGGTGCGCACGGGGACGCAGAGGGCTCCGGGGCCTCTTCTGCTTTGCGAGGACGATGAGCCGTGTCTGAAATCACGCCTGGAATTAATCTGCCTCCTGCAAACAGTATGTTAATGAAACACAGTGCGTGGGGGAGGGCCTCCGTCTGCAGACGAGTTTGCTTTGTTTGCTCGGGCTAAAGAGATCCGGTGCATGTTTGTTTGAATAAACGAGTAGCTGCGTGTCAGGAGGATCCGGATCGCCTCACCGCGGTCCTCTCCGGCAGCGGTCGGGTTGGGAGGAGGGTCTGTGGCCTGTCCGCTAATGCACAGGGATGGCTGTCTTCCGCCCTCTGTGCAGCCCCTTCCCGGGCTGGTGTTTGATCCTGACGGCGGAGGGCCGCCACCCACTTCCCACTTCCCCAGGCTCATCCAAGGCTAGGAATCAGCCAGAGTGGGGCTCGACCCCCGCTCTCCCGGCAGGAGCCTCCCAGAGCCTCGCCTGCGCTTGGCAGCACCACCCCCCCTCCCCCGCCCCCGTGTGGGCTTATTTTATTTATTTGAGTTGATGAAGCGTGTTTTCCTCTCTCCAGATGGCGGCAGGGTCCCTGGTCCCGCACTGAAGCTCCCACTGTCACAGGGAGAGGGAGGCGGAAGGAGGGGGGAGGTAAGGAAGGGTCCAGTGAGGAGGATGGACGGACGGCTGGCCGCGAGGCTGGGGACAGGAACCCCCAGCCAACCCCGCCTGCCGGTTCACACACAGCACCTCAGATGTGCAATGTTGACAGTCCCTTGGGGTCAGTGTACCTCAGAGCTCTCGCAGCCCGGCCAGGCTGTGGGGGTGACGGCTCCAGCTCTACCTCCCTGGCATCCAGACGCCTGTGTGTTTCCATGATAACCTACAAAACCCCATCCCCTGCGATGCCCCGCGATGCCCCACTCAGGGGGGAGGGCTTTGTCCATGGGAGCTTTGCTGGGAGCTGAAGCCCATGGGAGCCAGGATCACTTTGCCTGACAGTTTGCACTGGCCACCCACGACCAGCCACCCACAGCCACCCACGGCCACCCACGGCCACCCACAACCACCCACAACCACCCACAGCCACCCACGGCCACCTACAACCACCCACAGCTACCCACGACCACCCACGACCAGCCACCCACAGCCACCCACGGCCACCCACGGCCACCCATGGCCACCCACGGCCACCCACAACCACCCACAGCTACCCACGACCACCCACGGCCACCCACAGCCACCCACAGCTACCCATGACCACCCACGGCCACCCACAGCCACCCACAGCCACCCACAGCTATCCACAACCACCCACAGCCACCCACAGCCACCCACAGCTACCCATGACCACCCACGGCCACCCACAGCCACCCACAGCTATCCACAACCACCCACAGCCACCCACAGCCACCCACAGCTACCCATGACCACCCACGGCCACCCACAGCCACCCACAGCTACCCACGACCACCCACGGCCACCCACGGCCACCCACACCACCCACAGCTACCCACAGCCACCCACAGCCACCCACAGCTACCCATAGCCACCCACGGCCACCCACGGCCACCCACGTCCACCCACAGCCGCTCACAGCTACCCACGACCACCCACGGCCACCCACGGCCACCCACAGCCACTCACAGCCACCCACAGCTACCCACGACCACCCACAGCCACCTATGGCCACCCACGGCCATCCACAGCCACCCACAGCTACCCATGACCACCCACGGCCACCCACGGCCACCCATAGCCATTCACAGCCACCCACAGCTACCCACGACCACCCACAGCCACCCACGGCCACCCACAGCCACCCACGGCCACCCACAGCTACCCACGACCACCTACGGCCACCCACGGCCACCCACAGCCACTCACAGCCACCCACAGCTACCCACGACCACCCACAGCCACCCACGGCCACCCACGGCCACCCACAGCCACCCATGACCAGGTGGGACATTGGAAGTGCCTGGAATGGGCTCTCCAGTCACCAGGTGACACTTGGTCTTCAGCAAGCAGACCCCTCGGTCGCAGAGGCAAAGGGGAGGCTGCAGCCCTGCTCACTCCCCCCGGGGGAGAAGGGGTTACGAGCGTGGACGCTAGGGCAGGGCTGTCCGGATCGCCTCCTGGCTGCCCGGCCTGGCGTGGAGGTGACACAGAGCCCCGCTCAGAGGGTCAGCATGGAATTAAGGGAATTCCTATTGCCCTCATGCTGGGGCGGAGCCTGCCACGTCAGTGTTGGTGAAATAGAGTGTGATCTCCCCATGGGGGGAGCCCTGTCACGGGGTGTGGAGATCCTGATCCGGGTGGAGAAGGGCAGTCATTCCTACAGGATCTCAGGGCTCTCAAGGGCACGGGCGGACTCAGAGCTCCGCTCCCGCTGCCCCACGGAGACCCTGTCGGGATAGGCTGGCTATGCACCTGACTCCCCGGCAGAGTTGGGGGCGGGGGAGGTGTGAAGAGGGAAGGCTCTCACCCTGAAAACCAAGGGAGACTTTCCATTGTTAAAGTCACATTGTCCCTTCTCCCCTTTGCCATCCCAGAGGAGTAGCTGCGAGGCACTGGCCCTCCCCGTGAGCTCACCTCTGAGGGGTTCTGTGAGGCGCCGGCCTGCGGGCTGCGGACAAGGAGCGCAATGGCCCCACTCCGCTCTGCGGCCAGCTCCTCATCTGGGTCCCGGGCCCCTAGAGGGGGGGTGTCGTCGCACTCAGCCAGGACTAGGGGACAGCTGGCACTGCCTCCCGGCGCCGAGCAGAGAAGCCGGCTGCTGGGAGAGCCTGTGGGGAGACTGGGAGGGCACAGGTGCCAGGAGCCTGCGCCTAGAGCCCTGCTCTGCTCCTCCTCACTGGTTGACCCTCTCACCCTCAGTTTCTTCAACTACTAAATAGAGATACTGACAGCACCCGTCATGGGGCCTGGGAGAAGTGAGTGAGAACGTGCTCAGGCACCTTAGTCCTTGCCCGCATGCCCACTGTTGCAGTTTTCGAGAGAAGTGACAAGTCTTGACCACAGCAGGTGCCCCAGGACAGGGTAGCAGCTCCCTGGCAAAAGGCAAGAGGTTCCTCCTATGGCCACCACAGTACATGGCCACCTGCCCAAAGCACGCATCAGAGAAGAACCGGCTGGCCGTGTGTCTGTCCAGAGGACAGGGGCAGACGGACTGCTGGAGGCCCTGGAGCGGCCCCCACCTCGTGACTGTCGCCACGCTCTACAAGTCAGCTCGACCTCAGTAGGGGCAGTCTCACCCCCCGCCCCCGCCCCGGCCCCTGCCCCCGCTGAGGTGCTGGCCACACACCCCTGAAACACGGGAGCTGTGCACCTGGACAGGGGACGGAATCCGCCGTGGGCCGTGTCCCCCAGAGCACGAGATGACTATCACCTGCTGCTGGCGGGACTGTCCGAAGGCTCCTCCCCTCCCTAGAGCCCCCCATGCAAGCATCAACTCCCCTGACCCACCTGCCCCCAGCCCCTCAGCGCTGCTCCCTCCTTCCCTGATCTGGGTGGGGTCCGGGCTCTGGAACAGACTAGAAGGGACTGAGCTGAGAACAGGGACCAAGCCTCCGCATGTGGCTTTGGCCAGATGGCTCCCGCTCTGCCGGGGCCTCCACCTGGAATTAGCCCACCTCCCCGTGCAGTCTCGTGTTAGCTAGTTGGTGGGTCCCAACCTAGTGTCTCCAAGCCCTGGGGAGAAGCGCCGCCCGCCGTGGTCCCACCGCCCTAGGAACCAGCCTGTGGAAGAGCCCGCAGCTCTGAGACCAGATGGGCTCGCCAGGGAACGCTCCTCCGTCCTCTGTGCCGCCGCCGCCTTAGGGTGAGGGGCTAGCCTCTGGGCGTCCTGATGGCAGGCGAGGTCCCTCCCCTGCTTCTCGGGGCTGGGGCTGCTCGAGGGGCGCTTTCGGAAGGAGCAGGGGAGACCTGTGGACCACCCTGCTGACCACAATTGCCTGGGGCCCGAGCGGCCGGGAGGACAAGGGTCGCCAGGGTGAGCTGTTTCCTCACGTCGTCGCCATCGCCGTGGCGTTTGGAGGGCGGTCCCACTCCGTCCATTGTGCGCAGAGCCCAGGCTGGGGCTCAACATGGGCAGGACCAGGAGGAAGGGGGAGTGTGGACGCTGCATGGACGGAGACCAGTTGCCGTCCCTGCTCCACCTCTTTGCCAGTCACGTGGTGTGTAACCACCAGTTCGCTATTGAACACTCTCAGGCGCAGGCGCACCACACTGTCTTCCATTGTCATCAAACCCTGTGAGGAGGCATCCTGGCCCAGCAAATAAAAGAACAAACGCTCAGCGCAGGGGCAGAACCTGGCAGAGGTTTCCCAGCCAGAAGGAGCGGAGCGGGACTCAAGCACACGCATCCACGCATGTCCCGGTACACTGCCCCGAACCTCGTCCGCGTCTGGAAAGTGGGTCTCGCCTGGCTGTGCATGGCTTTGTGCACAGGAACCGACAGGAGGGCTCCACGGAAGCCTGGGGCGGATGTGACAGGCTGGGCAGAGGGAGAGGGGCGGGAGGCCGGGTGTACTGAGAGCCTCTGTGGGAAGTTCTGGCCAGCTTCCTAGCATGCTGGGCCCTCCCTCCAGGGCCTCCCCTCCAGGCAGGTAGGGGAAGGGGGACCAGAGAACGAGGGGACCCTGAAGAAGCGGCCTCAATGGGGACTCACGCAGTCCCTGCCAGGACAGCCCGGGACACGGGAGGAGAGATGTAGGAAGAAGCACAAAAACACTGCACAGGGTCAGGCTGCCCGAGCCATCAGCCCCTCCCCAGCCCAATGGAAAGGACACCTGTGTCTTAGGTGGGGATGGGAACTGGAGCGAGTGGGGTTAAACCCAGTGCTGGTGTGGGCTCGCCGACCTCCACAAAAGGTCTCAGACTTGGATTTCGTAGCTCGTGGCCAGCCTGGGTCTGTCCAGAGAGACCAGCAATAAGATGTGTGAGAAGAGAAGGCTGGAAAAGGTAACCTTGTCGCCCAGCTGGTGTGGGTCAGTGGTTGAGCGTGGACCTATGAACCAGGAGGTCTCGGTTCCATTACCAATCAGGGCACATGCCTGAGTTGCAGGTTTGATCCCCAGTAGGGGGCGTGCAGGAGGCAGCCGATCAATAACTCACATCACTGATGCTTCTCTCTCTCTCTCCTTCGCCCTTCTACTCTGAAATCAATAAAAAGACGTTGGTTAGTTTTGTTTATAAGAAAAAGAATAACCTGGTAAGGCCTGAGCTGGAGGAGGAACAGGGTGCCCTGGTAACTCAAGGGGTGCCTGCAGAAGCCCTTCCCCAGGTGCCCTCCCCACAGGCTGCCCCAAACCTGGGGGGCAGTCCAGAGGAGCAGAGCTGGTCTCTCCACTGGGATGCTGCAGAGGGTAGGGGTCCCCATGACAGCCAGCTTGGGGCTTACACTGGAAGGTTCTGCAGGATCCGCTTTTTTGGTGACTTTTGGGTGGGAGACCACGCCCCCCTGCCCACGGGTGGAGGGGAGGGTGACATGGGAAGCAGCCACAATCTTGAGCTGCAGAGAACAGAGCCCTGGGCTCTCAGCCCTGCGTTCTGTCCCCGTGGATCCGCCAGCGTGTTGTCTCGGGGCTGCACTTCCCGCCCTTGTTGTCTGGGTCTGTGACAGAGGAGGCTGGTCCCCTGGTCCCTCCTCCCAGCATCTGAGGGCTCTAGAAGCGGTCAGGCACCGAGGGCATCCATGCCTTTCTCGCACACATCTGCCGAGAGCCTCCGCGGACCGGGCCTGTGCTGGGGCTCAGGACACGGGGGACTCGGAGGCCACTCTATCCTCGGGGTGCCCTGGGGGACAGCCCCTAAAGGCCCATGGCACAAACACGAGCACTCGGAGCGCACGGCAAAGTGTGGCTCTTTCCGACAAGAAACTGGCCAGGAGGGTCCCCGCGGGAGTGACATTTCACCTGAGCCTCCCGCAGCGAGTGGGTCCCTGCCCTGGCAGCTCACACCCCGGCGCCCCGACAACTGCACTCGTGCTGCCGCCAGCCTTGTCCTGCGGCCACTTCCCACACGGTCCAGCTCAGTGAAGGTCAGCAGGGGGCTGCGAGCCGTCCACTGAGGGAGCCCGGAGGACGGTGGCGGGCCGTAAACACCAGTGCTGGTCGTGTTCTACACGCACAGATATACTTAGAGAAACGATGAAACTGCTGTTTAAACCACAGAGAACACACACGCACACATCATCTTCCTTTTTACTTGAATTGCACTTTTGGGGCTAGAACACAGGAAGTCCTGATTCCACTGTGCCACGCATCACAAGAGGTGAGCCGCGGGGAGCACTGAGTGACTGAGGGGGTGCCCCGGGTAGTCCTGGGAGAGAACGTTGTCAGGGATAATCTGACCAAAAGCATCCACGTGAGACGACAGCAAATTGCCAGGCGCCGTCACTAACGAGTAATGTTTGCTCTGGCTCTGAGTCGCATTATAATAATAAGGGCTCGTGTTCAGTAAAGGCTCGCCGTGCACCCAGCACTGCCTGGGCACCGGGGAGACGGGCACCACTGTGGCACCAACTCGCAGCACAGCAGCCTGAGTCCCAGCCCCGCCGAGCCCTTCCCCAGGTGCCCTTCCCTGGGTGCCCCTCCCCAGGTGCCCTTGGCTGAGCCACCTCATCCCTGTTTACACACGAAGAGCAGCTCTCAAAGCCACCAGAGCCACGCTGGAGACGACGCCCATGTGTGATGTCAGGCACACGTGGTGGGGCGACCAGGAGCCCTGGGCCCTGGGAGCTTGGCTCCAAGCGCTCTGCAATGTCCAGTGGACTCAAGGGTGTGGTCTCACACCGAGCAAGCCTCGCGCCTCAGCCCAGCATCTGAGGGGCCCTTCACAGCTAGGCAAGCGGGTGTCGTGCAAACCTTGATGCGGGCCTGATGGCCGCCAACCTGCAGCTCAGATTTGGGACCCATTATTCACATCTGAGACAGGACCGCTGCTGAGAGCTGGCAGGCCTACGCCGGTGGGCGTGGCGTAGGCGGGGCGGGGCGGGGCGGGGCGGGGAGGGGCGGTAGTGACTAGACCAGGGGTCCCAGCCGCTGAGTTTCAGATTGGAAATGGACCTAGAAGAAGGGTGGTGCTCCTGGCTGGGGTTAGAGCACAAGTCAGAGCGGGAGGCGAGGCCAGAGTGAGTCAGTCATCTGAGTAGAGAGGACAGAAGCGGAGAACTTAAATGTGTTTCTATTTTCTCCATTCCCTGAGGGTCCCTTAGTGTTGCATGTGGGGTGGGGTGGGGGAGGACGGATTGGGGACTAGGCCGTCTCCACAGAGCAGGCCTGGCCCTTGGCCAGGATCAGACGGCCCCCTGCAGGGCCCCAGGGAGCCCCCCAGCCCCAAATGTCAGAGCTTCTTTCCTTCGGCTGAAAGCATTGTGCGTGTCAGAATGCAGATTCCTGGAGGAGGGCAGGAGATGGGCCCTCTGGGCCCTGTCTGGTGAGGGCCACAGTTGGGAGCGAGGGCTTGGAAAGGACCTGGAGGTCTCTGGACCACCACCCCCATTTCATGGGTGCTGGCGTGGCTAGGGCGCACCCCTGTTCCCGTCACAGGGACGGCAGGTGTCTGAGCCTGGGCCACCAGACTCTCCCCAAAGAGCTCATAGGCTAACGAGGGGGAGCAGACACAGACCTGGAAGGGTGGCTTGCACTCAGCCGGTGTGGCTCAGTGGTCGGCAAACTCATTAGTCAACAGAGCCAAATATCAACAGTACAACAACTGAAATTTCTTTTGAGAGCCAAATTTTTTAAACTTAAACTTCTTCTAACGCCACTTCTTCAAAATAAACTCGCCCAGGCCATGGTATTTTGTGGAAGAGCCACACTCAAGGGGCCAAAGAGCCGTATGTGGCTCGCGAGCCGCAGTTTGCCAACCATGGAACCAGGAGGTCCTGGTTCAATTCCTGGGCAGGGCACATGCTCGGGTTGCGGGCTTGATCCCCATTGTGAGGCGTGCAGGAGGCAGCTGATCAATCATTCTCTCTCTCATCATTGATGTTTCTCTCTCTCCCTCCCTTCCTCTCTGAAATCAATAAAACTATATTTTAAAAGAAAAAGAAAAAGAAAGGGTGGCTTGCAATGCCAGGCAGGGTGTCGTGGCGCTTGTGACAGTGGAGGGAGAGAGCAGTGTGGCTGTGATGACAGGGAGTCAGCTCCAGGGGGGGACGCTGTCCCCCGCTTGGTAAAGGGGGGCTGCGGGGAACAGCATTTGAGGACTTGTTTGGCAGAGGGGTAACAGGAGGAATCAAGGGGCAAGGCCAGAGGCCAGGACACTCGGGAGCAAGGCAGCTGGTGATGGAGCAGACGCTGGACATAGACAGGGAGATGGAATGAGGGGAGTCCCCAGACCAATCAGGCCCCCAGAGCAGTGTGGAGGGGAAAGGCCACGGTTCCTGAATTAGGAAACCCTCTGGTGACCCTGCGCGCACACACTGCATCTGTCTGGGCCTCCGTGTTCTCATCTGTAAAATGGGAATGACCATAGTGTCCCTGCCTCCTGTGCAGAGGAGTGAGAGTGATCAGAGAGCAGGATGTGCAGGCCCTTCGGGAAGGGTTGTGGGCTGTGCACATGGTTTCGTCCCCTTTCTTCCTTGGGAATCAATAGCGGCTCCCTCTCCTTCAACCTTACTCACTTCAAAGCACAAACCAGAAAGATTTCTCTCTGATGCACTGGGATAAACGGACCAGGCTGCTGGCAACAAGAAATCACCAGTCCGGGGGCCACTCCGCCCCTGGGGGGGGGGGGGGGGGGGGGCAGCAAGCTCAGCCAGTGCTAGAGAGGAGGGTCCTGTCACAGCAGCCGGTGGCTGGTCCTCTCCCCCAAGGCCCAGCCCTCTCGGCTCTCCTGCGTCAGGCCTGCGGGTCCTCCCCACTCACCACCCACCGCAGCTCTCTCCCTCCCTCCCCACACGCTTGCCCAGGCGGCCTTAGGCATTACCGTTTAATTTATTTATATTTATGAAACCTCCAAGTAGGTCAATGCACTAGCATGCACATCAGGGTAATTGATGTCGCTGGGGAAGATGAGGGTCACGTGCTGCAGGCGCTCCTCCCGCCCCACACTGCGAGGCCAGCGGGCCCTGGCGGAGGAGAATGCCTGGTGGGCCCATGGGAGCCCATGTGGACGCTGCCTCCCAGCCCCATCAGCACTGCTCCGAAGAAACGTGTGTGGTGTCAAACCCCACTGCACCCCCAGATCCCACTGGGCTTGTAAATGGATGCCGAGCCCCAAATGAACAAAGCAGCCGCTGGGATGAAATTAGAGCATCCCAAAGAAACCAGCTGGGCTCTCACAGGACATGGAACTTCGCCCTACTGGTCCGCAAGCCCTCGCTGCCCTCTGTCCCCGGACCTCATCCCCATCTTCCCAAACGGCGCCTGCTCTTACTGGGCTGAGACCCCCACCCCACAGCCATCGGGTCTGTGCCTCCGTGAGAACCGTAGTGTGTTTCTTATGGGAGCTGTAAGCCAGGTCAGGCACAGGTCTCTAGTTCCCAGAGAAAAGGAAGTGAGTGTTCAGGAGGGAGGATGAGCTCCAGGGACAAGCGGGGCCTCTGGAAAAGAGAGTAGACTCGATGCAAGCAGTTACCCACGTCTGCTGTGGGGGTGTCCAGGCAGGCCACCCCGATGTGCTTATGAAGGCCACAGTGATTGGACCGGTCGACTTTGACATAGAAATCCCGAGTTCCAGCTCTCTCCCCGTGACTTATTCATATGACCTTAATTAAGGTAACTAGCATTTCCGAGCCTCAATTTGCTCATCTATAAAATGGGGATAGTAATCGGACCTAAATCAGAATGGTCTTAAGGTGAAAAGAGGTTAACACACACACATCAAAATCCTCAAGGCGTGGACTTTGTGAGCATTCATCTCCATGCATCAGGCGCAGACGCATTGTACAGGGTGGACGAAGCCAGCCTCCGCCGCTGCCTGCTGCATGATTTCATTTATGTGGCATTCCAGGAAGGGCAAGGCTACAGGGGTGCAAACCCCCCAGTGCTTCCCAGGCTGAGGGCAAGGAGAGAGTCTGACACAAAGCGGCACTAAGGAACCTGGCAGGTGATGGGACGGCACCTTAATTATGGGATGGCTGCAGGACTTCCTGTGTAGGCCCAGGCTTTCAGAAGCGTCTTCTAAAAGAGCGAGGTTTACTGAATGCAAATTGCCCCACAGTTAAGCTGGTCCCCCCAAGACAGAAACATGCCCTCATGCAGCATTCCCAGCTCCTGGGTTAGCAGGTGACCTCACTGCACGGTGAGCAGGGACATGTGGCAGTTCTTACTGTTATCTCTGTGGCAAGCAGCCCCACCCCGCCTCAGGGTGCGTGGGCGCAGCCACTTTTCAAAGGGGCAACGGGCTGCCTTGGCTGCAATTGTCCTCGAAGGGACGGCTGTGGCCCAGTGACCAGCAGGCCCCTTCCAGTCCGGGGCACTCCTCTGAGACACCCCCCTGTGGCCCACTGAGTGGTTTTGCACGACTGCGGGTTTTGTTCTGGTGGGAGCCCCTTGGCAGGCTGGCAGGCCTGGCACCTCAGCCTCCAAGCTTAAGAGCCGCTTCTCAGCTCCCCTCACTGTCCTGGGATCTGCGTGATGTTGGGACCCTGCTCAGCACCTTCTCCAGCTCGTGGTTCCCATTAATAACCATGATCAGCACTCACCTGGGTGCTTTTCCTTTTCAAAGCCCATTAATTAGCACTAATCAGTGCTGGGAGGAAGGGGCTAGCACTCGCCGGCTGCAGGAAGCAGAGAGGAGGACGGGTTCAGGGGACTTGTCCCTGACTGCAGGGGGTGGGGAGTGAGGAGAAACTCCCAGGTAGAGAAGCTGGGACCCCAGGCCCCAGCTCAAGGCCACTACTATTCAGGATCATTAAAAGAGCCAACATTTATTGAGCAGCTACTGTGTGCACGGCACCCCACAAAGAGCCGTGCGTGCATTTGCACATTTACTCATCACAGCAATCCTGTGGGCACCTACAGCTATAGCGCATTCCTTTTGACAAATAAAGACGTGGAGACAGAGATGAAGTCCTTGCCCAAGGTCGCAAAGCCGGCACAGTCCCGAGTTAGCCTCTCGCCGACCTCACTCACCTCCTCTGGCAGACTGACCCTTGGAGCTGAAGGTTGCACCAAGTTCCTTGAGCCGCTCCCAGTGAGGGGGAGGAGGGCTGCCTGGGGCTTTGTCTTGCTCTGGCCGTGAGCAAGGAAGGAAGGCAGGACCGTGCTCTGCGGGCAGCCAGCCCAGGAAGAAGAGGACAGAGCTGAGCCCCAGGACCAGCCAAGGAGCCAGCGTGACCCGGGCATCATGGCCTCCCGAGCACTCTTCTCCCTGCTCTCCACCTCCGTGTGCTTCCTTAGCCCGAGAAGACCATCCACTCACTCTCTTGGCAAACATGTATGGCGCTCAGCCAGACCCTGTGCTCTGGGGCCCTCTGCAGAGAAGTGAGGGTAGCTAGCGCCTGTCTTCATGGAATTCGCTGTCTCCAGAAGCAAATCTTCGGTGCCTGAAACGTCTGGGCATCCACATAACTGTTATAGGAAACAGCATAACTAATTATTCCATGTTCTAATTGCATCATGTTCCTCCTGGACAGGATCGTGCATGTATTCACTTATTAGTACAGATGGATTGAGCACCACCGTGTGCAAGCTGTGTCCTGGGCAGAGGGAACACAGTGGTAAACACAACAGACGACGTCTCTGACCTTCCAGGCTTTACCCCCTGGGAGAGGCTGCACACCAGCGAGAAGAGGATCAGCCCAGACTGTTAACTACCAGACAGTGGCCCGTGCTGGACAGAGAATGGAAACAGAATGAAGCAAAAGGGGGCGCTTGGGATCCCCTGCGGAGGGGTGGCCAGCGAAGGCCAGTCCGGGGAGGTGACGTTTGGCTGTGTAAAGGTCAGTGGCGAGCTTTCCAGCAAAGGGACGGCCAGTGCAAAGGCCCCAGTGGAAATGCCGGGGTGGCCGAGGAGTGTGAGCCGCAGAGCTGGGTCCAGGAGGTGGGCAGGGCCAGGTGATGAAAGACTTTAAGATCCTGGAAGGAGTTTGGATTTTAAGTGTTGTGGCAAGATGGAGGCGGAGATGACGTGTTGTAAAAAGAGCACCCAGGCTGCGGAGCAGAACGTGGATTAGAGGACAGGCGTGGAAGCGGAGAGAATGGTCCGCCAGGCCACGGTGTGTATGTGGAGAGAAGTGGGAGGGTCTGGAGTCTGTTTGGAGATCAAGCCAACAAGGGTGGCTGAGGGTTCGATGAGATCCCAAGGGGAGAGCAGGCCCACGTTTGGGGTTAGCACCTGCTGGAATGCCCTGGTGGAGAACGGGAAGACTGCGGGGAAGCAGGCTGGGGTCCTGGGACGGAGCTGAATGTGCGGGTTTGTGCCTGTTCACTTTGAGATGACGGCAGACATCCAGGTGGGAGCCAGAAGTAAGCCGTTCTGGGAAGATCAGGCAATGGGTTCCGGCCCGGGAAGCCGTTGGCACGTGGGTAGGACCTAAAGCCATGGGAGTAGAGGCATAAACCAAGAGAGAGGGTGTAGGAAGAGAAGGGCACTCAGGATGGGGGCCCCCAACCTTTAGAAGGGAGGAAGCAGGAGAGGAGATGGAGAGAGGTGGCAGGGAGGGAGAGGGAGCAGGAGGCAATGGGATCGTGGAAGCCAAGAGACATTGGGAGTTCCAGTGAGGAGGATGTGGTCAGCTGGGTCGATGCCTCTGATGGGACAAGCAGGGTAAGAACATATCCCCTGGCCCCGTGGCTTGCAAACCTGGCCGCGCCCTAAAATCGAGGTGGGGCTTCCTGAAAATACAGATGCTCAGCCTGCATCCCAGATGGACTGACATGCACACCCTGAGGGGCGGCCAGGATGTCAGGATGTGGGAGCCACAGATGCAGTCCAGCTCCTGGGCCAGCGTCCAGGAGGTTCAGTCACCCGGCGTGACAGCAGAGCCAGGGACTCTCAGACCAGACCTCAGGCCCTGACCCAGTGTGGGGCTTTGTCCACTACCCCGCACTCCCACTCTGGTTGGGAAAAATGATTTGCCACCTGGCAGCAAGTTGTAGGAGAAGATAAACTCTACATTAGGGATTTGAGTTTGAAATGTAGGCAGGCCCAAGCGATGTGGGAAGTGTGCTGCCTCTGAGTAAAATGGCTGGAATTTCACATCCCTGGAGATTAGCGGGAGCCCCCATTCCTGACTCCAGCCCCTGCTCAATGGCGGGCCCCGGGTTAGCCACTCGCACTGATAAAAATGTTGACTCTGCAGCTGATTGCTCCCTGACACAGCTCACAGTGGGGTCCCTCCTCTCCAGCGGCTTCTGCACACGCAGGAGCTGAAACCTCAAAGATTTGGACACAGAGAGCAAAGGCTTGCTGTGAACCAGCAGCCCCACTGCCGCCGAGGGGGTCTTTGGGAAGCGGGGGGGGCGGGCACTTATTTCTGAGCGCGTCTCGGCCAGGCCAGGCCGGGGGCTTCGAGTAAACTCTCTCTTCATAAGCACAGTATCTTGGTTCTCTGCTTCATTCTGTTGACCACACTAGACACTGGATGCTCAGGGCGATGAAGATGTTGGCAGGAAAAGGAGGGGCTGGGGTAGGAAGCACCCAGAAAACTGTGGGGAGAGCCCACGGCCGGACATTGCCTGCGTGTCCGTGGAATGGTGAGGAGCCAGGTCAGCCAGGACCTGTGGGGGTTGACCCTCCCTGCGGGATGGGCACCGCCTTGTTGGTCACTGTGGAGCCGGTCAAGCCAAGAATGAAGCCCAAACCCTGGCAGCCAAAGCCCCTCCCAGGGCGATTTCTTCCCAGGCCAGGTTGTGAGTGGAAACAGGTGGTTCTGGAGGGTTGGGGGGCACGGCCACCTCAGAGCCAGAGCCGGGGCAGAGGGACTGGGATTTAGGGCAGAGCCGGCTCTGCTGACGGAGGGCAGGCGCCTCTCCGGGGAAGGGGGCCTTCATCTAGGCCGTGGCTGGGCATTCGGGCCCCTGGGCATTGAGGCCAGACCGGAGCGGGGACCAGCCAGCCTCTCTCTGTCCTGCAGAGCAGGTGGCAGCACCTAGCGTGGGGGGCACAAGCCTTTCCTCTGGCCTTCACCCCAGCACCCCCTCCCGTGTGGGGAGGAGCCTGCTCGTTTCTGAGGACACGGTTCCCAGCGTCTCATTTGGGGGTGCGCCCTGGGTCCCCATTCCATGCCTCTCAGCCCAGCCATGTGATCAGTCACCAGAAGTTTCTCAGATCAAGCGCCCAATCTCACCCGGAGGCAACATCGGGACCCTCGGGGCTGCAGTGTCGGCTTCCGCGCACTGAAAGTGGCTCTCACATGCCCCCAAGATTGAGAACCCCGGGTTTAAACTCAGCCACCCAGCCCCTGCACACACTTCCTCTCCGGGCAGCCCCTTGTGAGCATGACCCGGGCTTCCTCCCTGCACAGCTCGTGGCCCTGGCCCTGGCGCCTCAGTGTGTGGCAGGTGTGCCAGGGGGTGGCCATGGCCCCAGCAGGGCAGGGAGCCCCGAGGGCCTGATGCCTAGCCTCTGCCCTGGGAGGGAGAGCCTCCCACAGGCCCGGAGCTGGCCTTGGAGGAGGGTGACAGCAGGGACTCCGCCCGCAGGATGGAGGCGCACTGGCTCCTCTCCTGGCTGGAGCTGCGGGGCCCATGGGTGTGGAGAGCAGAGGTCAGGGCATCGGAACAAGGCAGGGCCTCCAACCTCCGCCTCCTGAATGTCCCACAAGCGCGAGGGACCCGAGCAGAAGAGGAAGGTGGCAGCAGGCCTTCCTCTCAGCCTCTGGGTTCCGGGCGATGCCTCGGGCTGAGTGGGAGGGTGAGGCCGGAGAGGGGTGGCTGCTTGCCCTCCAACCATCTCTTGGGCTCTTGCCCGAGGAGGTCTAAGGGAGAACTTGGAGTTTAGGATCTGGCCCTCCTCAGGGGTCAGGACCGGCTTGGCCTTATTGATGTGGTGCTGGTGCCACGGGAAGGCTGCTGGGTGCTCCAGGAGCTGCCCTCAGCAGGATCCTGCCCACCTCTGGGCACGGTGCCTGGGGCTTAGCCAAGGCTGGGGGAGCAAAGGGATGACCCTGTGTGGGACCTGGGGCTAGGGGTCAGGAGAAGGCTCTGCAGGGAATGCCAGGCGGGCTGCTCTGTGCCCTGCAGCCAGGGGCGGACAGAGGCAGGCCTGCACAGCCCCGCCCAGAGGGGCCTGAGAGGCTCTCGGACCTGAACGGATTGATGGGCACCGGTTCCCATAAATGCAGGCCCAGAAGCCGGACACAGCCTACAGAGCGCCTGGAGCAGTGTCTGGGCGAGGCCCCGAGGCAGCAGATGGGGTTGGAGAGTTCCCATCACCTCCTAGCGGCCCCAGGGCAATGTGCACTTGGAGGGTTCTCTTCGTGAGGGGGCTCCTTACCCTCACTTTCCCCATTTGGGGGAGGGGATGCAGACACGGCGGTCCCCTCGGGCCGGAGGAAGAACAAGTCAGACAGCGGCTGGGAACGTGCAGGGCCTCCACGCTGTTGGCTAGAATCACCACGGTTGCCACTGCGGCCAAGAGGCTGCGCTGGACCAATATGTGAGGTCACTCACCCTCCCTCTGCCCCGGGGCAAAGCGGAATGGACCCAACACTCAGGGACTCTCGGGTCCTCTCGCAAGGTCTGGTCATACCTGTGCCTGAACACGCGGGGGACGCTCTATCAACAATCTCTCATCTAACGAAGGGGCATGGCGGACACCCCGTCTTTACTCTCCTTCATCTGACAGGGATGGCTTACTTGTCTTCACTCGGCATTTTTTAAATTTGGTCTTAATTTCAGGTGTACAACATAGCGGTCAGACAATCACAAAGCTGCCCCCTATTTCCGGTGCCCCCACAAAGCTGCCCCCACAAAGCTGCCCCCTATTTCCAGTGCCCACCTGGCACTATGTGCAGTTATTACAGTATTATTAACTTTATTCCCCATGCTGTACTTTACATCCCCCATGACTGTTTTGCAATTACCAATCTGTACTTCTCAATCCCTTCACCTTTTTCACCCACCCTCCAGCCCCCTTCCCATCTGCTAACCATCAACCAGTCTGTTCTCTATCTATGAGTCTGTTTCCATTTTGCTTGTTCATTTATGATCTTTAGATTCCACATATAAGTGAAATCATATGGGATTTGTAATTATCTGACTGGCTTATTTCACTCATCAAACTACCCCTTAGGTCCATCTATGCTGTTGCAAATGGTAAGATAAGATTTCATTCTTTATCATGGCCAAGGGATGGTATATATGTACCACACGTTTTTATCCACTGGCCTATTAATGGGCATTTGGGTTGCTTCCATGTCTTGGCTATTGTAAATAGTGCTGCAATTTACATAAGAATGCATATATCCTTTCAAATCAGGGATTTGGATGTCTTAAAATGTATACCTAGAAATAGAATTGCTGGGTCATAAGGCTGTTCCATTTTTAATTTTTTGAGGAACCTCCATACTGTTTCCTATAGTGGCTCATTTCCACACTGTGCACGAGGGTTCCCTTTTCCTCACATCCTCGCCAACACTTGTTGGTTGGTTTATTGATGATGGCCATTCTAACAGGTGTGGGGTGATCCCTCATTGTGGCTTTAATTTGCATCTCTCTGGTGATGATTAGAGGCGTTGAGCATCTTTCCATGTGTCTGCTGGCCATCTGTGTGTCCTCTGGAAAAGTGTCTATTCAGGTCCTCTGCCCATTCTTTAATGGGATTGTTTGTTTGCTGTGTTGAGTTGTGTGAGTTCTTTATAAGTTTTGGACATTAGCCCCTTGTCAGATATATCATTGGCGGATATCCTCTTCCATTCGGTAGGTTGTCTTTTCATTTTGTTGATACTTTCCTTTGCTGTGCAAAAACTTCTTAGTTTGATGTATTTCCGTTGTTTATTTTTTCTTTTCTTTCCCTTGCTCCAGAAGATAGATCAGGAAACGTATTGCTAAGAGAAATGTCACAGACTTTACTGCCTATGAATTTTATGGTTTTTAGTCTTACATTTAAGTCTTTAATCCATTTTGAGTTTATTCTTGATATGGTGTAAAAAGTGGTCTAGTCATTTTTTGCATGTATCTGTCCAGTTTTCCCAACATCATTAATTGAATAGACTGTCGTTATCCCTTTGTATGTTCTTCCATCCTTTGTCAAATATTAATTGAACATATAGGCATGGGTTGATTTCTGGGCTCTCTATCCTGCTCCATTGATCTATGTGTCTGTTTTTATGCCAGTACCATGCTCCTTTGATTACCATGGCCTTGTAGTATAGTTTGATATAAGGTAGCATGATTCCTCCAACTTTGTTTTTCTTTTTCAAGATTGTTATTGCTAAAAATATCAGGCGTGGCTGGTGTGGTTCAGTGGTTGAGTGTCAACCTATGAACCAGGAGGTCATGGTTCAATTCCCAGTTGGAGCACATGTGCGTGTTGAAGACTTGATCCCCAGTGGGGACGTGCAGGAAGCAGCCGATCGATGATTCTCTCTCATCTTTGATGTTTCCATCTCTCTTTCCCTCTCCCTTCCTCTTTGAAATCAATAAAAATACGTATTTTTTAAAATTCTATGGAAAAAAAATATCCTCCAGTAAGGATTAACAACAACAACAACAAAAAGATTTTGTGGCTATTCAGGATCTTTTGTGGTTTCAATGCATTTTTGGATTACTTGTTCTAGTTCTGTGAAATACACCATAGTAGTTTATATGAACTGTGTGAAATCTATAGATTGCTTGGAGTAGTATGGACATTTTAATAATGTTAAATCTTCATATTCATAAGCATAGTATATACTTGCACTTATTTGTATCTTCTTAAAATTCTTTCTTCAGTATCTTATAATTTTCCAAGTACAGGATTTTTTAACCTCGTTGGTTAAATTTATTCCTAGGTATTTTTATTACGTTGTAAATGGGATTGTTTTCTTAGTTTCCTTGCTGATATATAAAATGCAGCTAATCTCTGGATATTTATTTTATATCCTGCTACTTTACTGAATTCACTTATCACTTATCAGTTCTAGTAGATTTTTGGTGGACTCTTCAGTGTTCTCTATATACAGACAGTATCATGTCTTCTGCAAATAATGAGTTTTACTTCTTCCTTTGCAATTTGGATGTTTTTATTTTTTATTCTTGTCTGCTTGCTATAGCTAGGACTTCCAGTACTATGTTGAACAAGAGAGGTGAAAGTGGACATCCCTGTTTTGTTCTTGATCTTAAGAAAAATGCTGTTAGTTTTTCCCCATTGAATATAATGTTAGCTGTGAGTTTGTATATATGGCCTTTATTATGTTGAGACTAGTGGCCCGGTGCACGAAATTTGTGCATGGAGGGGGGTTCCCTCAGCCCAGACTGCACCCTCTCCAATTGTGAACCCCTTGGGGGATGTCCGACTGCCAGTTTAGAAACCTGCAGTCGAACATCCCTCTCACAATCTGGGACCACTGGCTCCTAACCACTCACCAGCCTGCCTGCCTGATCACCCCTAACTGCCTCTGCCTTCCTGCCTGATTGCCCCTAACCCCTCTGCCTGCCGGCCTGATTGTCCCTAACTGCCTCTGCCTGCCTGCCTGATCATCCCTAACTGCCCTCCCCTGCCGGCCTGATCTCGCCCCTAACTGCTCTCCCCTGCCAGACTGATCTCGCCTCCAACTGCCTCTGCCTGCCTGATCTTGCCCCCAACTGCCTTCCCCTGCTGGCCTGATCTTGCCCCCAACTGCCCTTCCCTGCCAGCCTGGTTGCCCCCAACTACCCTCCCCTGCTGGCCTGATCTCGCCCCCAATGGCCCTGCCCTGCCGGCCTGATCTCACCCACAACTGCCCTCCTCTGCCGGCCAATTTGGTTCTGATTGGTTGGTTTCTATGCCAGACAGCATCTAAAGCTCCGCCTCCTAGGCAGCCATTGGCTGCTCACAGTTGACCCAGATTTGGTTCTGATTGGTAAGTTTCTATGCCAGTCAGTGTCAAAAGCTCTGCCTCCTAGGCAGCCATTGGTTCCTCACATTTCACCCAGATTTGGTTCTGATTGGTCAGTTTCTATGCCAGTCAGTATCTCTGGGCCTATCAATGGGGCCTGATCAGAAAGGTGGGGCTGATCAGCAGCCCCAGTGGAGGCCTGGAGAGAAATGGAGGCATGGCTGCTGGCCAGACTGGAAGAGAAAGAGAGAGGCAAGTGCTGATCAAAAGCTTCCACAAAGGCAACAGATCAGTCCCTGCTTCTCTCTTCAGACCTCTCTCTGCCCCTGATTCGCAGCCCCCTCAGCAGTCAGTTTTGGAGCACTGAGCCTGCAGCAGAAGCAGTCAGCGCTGGGTTGCCACAGCAACCCAGCGCTGACTGCAGGACTGACTTCCGGTTGGTCAGCCTCAGTGGTTACCAGACTTTACGACCCAGGGTTTTTATATATTAAGATATGTACCCTCTATTTCCACTTTGCTGAGAGTTTTTATCATAAATGTGTGCTGGGTTTTGTCAAATACCTTTTCTACATTTATTGATATCATATGATTTTGAACCTTCATTTTGTTTATGTGATGTATACCATTAATTGATTTGTGGATATTGTATGGACCTTGCATCCCAGGAATAAATCCCTCTTGATTATGGTATATGATCTTTTTAATATATTGCTGGATCCGATTTGCTAATATTTTGTTGAGGATTTTTGCATCCATGGGCATCAGGGATATTGGCCTATAATTTTCTTTCTTTGTAGTGTCTTTATCTGGTTTTGGAATTAGGATCATGCTGGCTTCATAAAATTAGCTTGGGAGTCTTCCCTTCACTTGAATTTTTTGGGAAGGATAGGTGTAAAGTTTTCTTTGAATGCTAAAATTCACCTATGAAGCCATTCAGTCCATGACTTTTGTTTGTTGGATGTCTTCTTTTATTATTATTTACTGTTTCAATTTTGTTACTTGTAATTGGTCTGTTCAGATTTTATGTTTCTTCTTGATTCAGTTTTGAAAGAGTGTATGTTTCTATGAATTTATTCATTTCTTCCAAATTGTCCAATTTGTTGGCATATATTTGTTCATAATATTTTCTTATAATTCTATGTATTTCTATGGTGTCAGTTGTTGCTTCTCCTCTTTCATTTCTTTTTTTATCTTTTTTTATTATCTAAAGTTTTACATATGTCTCCTTTTTCCCCAATTGACCCCCCCAGCCATTCCCACCACAGGCAAGCCCCCGCTGCCCCAGTGTCTGTGTCCGTTGGTTATGCTAATATGCATGCATACAAGTCCTTTGGTTGCTCTCTAACCCCCCCTCCCCTACCATTTGTCTCTGGATCTATTCCTGTTCATCAAATTATGTTGATCATTATATCCCACATATGAGTGAGATCATGTGATATTTATCTTTCTCCGACTGGCTTATTTCACTTAGCATAATGCTCTCCAGGTCCATCCAGGCTGTTGCAAATGGTAAAAGTTCCTTCTTTTTTATAGCGGCATAGTATTCCATTGTGTAGATGTACCATAGTTTTCTAATCCACTCATCTGCTGATGGGCATTTAGGCTGTTTCCAAATCTTAGCTATTGTAAATTGTGCTGCTATGAACATAGGTGTGCATATATCCTTTCTGATTGGTGTTTCTGTTTTCTTAGGATATATTCCTAGAAGTGGGATTACTGGGTCAAATGGCAGTTCCATTTTTAATTTTTTGAGGAAACTCCATACTGTTCTCCACAGTGGCTGCACCAGTCTGCATTTCCACCAGCAGTGCACGAGGGTTCCTTTTTCTTTGCATCCTTGCCAGCACTTGTCGTTTGTTGATTTGTTGATGATAGCCATTCTGACAGGTGTGAGATGGTACCGCATTGTTTTGATTTGCATCTCTCGGATGATTAGTGACTTTGAGCATGTTTTCATATGTCTCTCGGCCTTCTGTATGTCCTGTTTTGAAAAGTGTCTATTTAGATCCTTTGCCCATTTTTTGATTGGATCGTTAATCTTACTTTTGTTAAGTTGTATGAGTTCTCTGTAAATTTTGGAGATAAACCCCTTATTGGAAATATCATTGGCAAATGCGTTCTCCCATGCAGTGAGCTTTCTTGTTGTTTTGTTGATGGTTTCTTTTGCTGTGCAGAAGCTTTTTATTTTGATGCAGTCCCATTTGTTTGTTTTCTCCTTAGTCTCCATTACCCTAGGAGCTGTGTCTGTAAAGATATTGCTATGACATAAGTCTGCTATTTTGCTGCCTATGGAGTCTTATAGGATTTTTATGGTTTCCCATCTTACATTCAAGTCCTTTAGCCATTTTGAGTTTGTTTTTGTGTATGGTGTAAGTTGGTGATCTAGTTTCATTTTTTTTTTTTTTTTTTTTTGCATATATCTGACCAAATTTCCCAGCACCATTTATTGAAGAGACTGTCTTGACTCCATTGTATGCTCTTGCCTCCTTTGTCAAATATTAATTGAGCATAATGGCTTGGGTCGATATCTGGGTTCTCTGTTCTGTTCCATTGGTCTATATGTCTGTTCTTATGCCAGTACCAGGCAGTTTTGAGAACCATGGCTTGGTAATATAGCTTGATATCTGGTATTGTGATCCCTCCAACTTTGTTCTTCTTTCTCAGGACAGATGTGGCTATTCAGGGTCTTTTTTTTTTATTCCAGATGAATTTTTGGAGAGTTTGTTCTAGATCTTTGAAATATGCTGTTGGTATTTTAATGGGGATTGCATTGAATCTGTAGATTGCTTTGGGCAGTATGGACATTTTAATGATGTTGATTCTACCAATCCATGAACATGGTATGTTCTTCCATTTGTTTATGTCTTCCTCTATCTCTTTTTTCAGTGTCCTGTAGTTTTCCGAGTACAGGTCTTTTATATCCTTAGTTAAGTTTATTCCTAGGTATCTTAGGTTTTTTTGGTGCAAATGGTAAAATGCACCAAATTTACCTTTTTTTGCAACAAAAACCTAAGATTCCTAGGTATCTTAGGTTTTTTCGTTTCTCTTTCTGTGAGTTAATTATTGGTGTGTAAAAAGGCCATAGATTTCTGGGTGTTAATTTTGTATCCTGCTACATTGCCGAATTCATTTATTAGGTCTAGTAGTTTTTTTTATGGAGTTTTTGGGGTTTTCTATGTATAGTATCATGTCATCTGCGAATAAGGACAGTTTTACTTTTTCTTTTCCAATTTGGATGCCTTTTATTTCTTCTTCTTGTCTGATTGCTATGGCTAGCACTTCCAATACTATGTCGAACAGGAATGGTGAAAATGGGCATCCCTGTCTTGTTCCTATTCTTAGGGGAAATGCATTTAGTTTTTGCCCATTGAGTATGATGTTGGCTGTAGGTTTGTCATATAAGGCTTTTATTATGTTGAGGTATGATCCCTCTATTCCCACTTTGCTGAGAGTTTTTATCAAGAAAGGGTGTTGGATTTTGTCAAATGCTTTTTCTGCATCAATTGATATGATCATGTGATTTTTGTCTCCCAGTTTGTTTATGTGATGTATCACATTTATTGATTTGTGGATACTGTACCACCCTTGCATCCCCAGAATAAATCCCACTTGGTCATGGTGTATGATCTTTCTAATGTATTGCTGAATCCAATTTGCTAGAATTTTGTTGAGGATTTTAGCATCTATGTTCATCAAGGATATTGGCCTGTAGTTCTCTTTTTTTGTTGTGTCTTTATCTGGTTTTGGGATTCGCCCTCTTTCATTTCTGAGTTTATTTATTTGGGTCCTCTCTCCTTTTTTCCTGATGAGTCTGGTTAAAGGTTTATCAATCTTGTTTATCTTTTCAAAGAACCAGCTGTTGGCGTCATTGATCTTTTGTATTTTTTAGACTCTATTTCATTTATTTCTGCTCTGATCTTTATTAGATTCTTCCTTCTACTCACTTTGGGCTTTGTTTAGTGTCTTTAGGTGTAAGGTTAGATTGTTTATTTGACTTTTTTGTTTGTTTGTTTCTTGAGGTAGGCTTGTATTGCTATGAATTTCCTTCTTAGGACTACTTTTGCTATGTTTTATAGATTTGGGGTTATGTTTTTATTTTCATTTGTCTCAGGTACCTTTTGATTTATCCTTTGATCTCATTATTAATCTTTTCATTTTTAGTAGCATGTTATTTAGCCTCTAAGTGTTTGTGTGTATTTCAGCGTTCTTTTTCTTATAATTGGTTTCTAGTTTCATACTATTGTGGTTGGAAAGGAGCTTGATATGGTTTCAATCTTCTTAAATTTATTGAGACTTTTTTTGTGTCCTAACATGGTCTATCATAGAAAATGTTTCATGTGCACTTGAAAAGAATGTATATCCTGCTGCTTTGGGGTGAAATGCTCTGAAAATATCTATTAAATCCATCTGGTCTAATGTGTCATTTAAGGCCATTGTTTTCTTGCTGATTTTCTGTCTAGATTTATCCATTGATGTCAATGGCTTATTAAAATCCCCTATTATAACTGCATTACTGTTCATGTCTCCATTTATGTCCATTAAGAATTCGCTTTATATATTTAGATCCTCCTGTTGGGTACATAAATATTTGCAAGGGTTTTATCATCTAGTTGGAATGATTGCTTTATCATTATGTAATGTCTTCCTTTGCCTCTTATTATGTAGCCTTTGTTTTAAAGTCTATTTTGTCTGATATACACAGTGCCCCATATTTCTTTTTGTTTCTATTTGCATGAAGTATTTTTTTCCATCCTTTACTTTTAGTCTGTATGTCTTTTGTTCTGAGGTGGGTCTCTTGTAGACAGCACATATATGGGTCACATTTCCTTATCTATTCAGCTACCCTGTGTCTTTTGATTAGAGCATTTAATCCATTTACATTTAAAGTGATTATTGATAGGTATATGTTTATTGCCAATTTATTTTTTATAACTATGTTCCTCTTTTTTTCTCTCTTAAAGAATTCCCTTTAGCATTTCTTGTAATACTAGTTTGGTGGTAATGAACTCCTTTAGCATTTTCTTTCCTTCAATTTTAAATGCTGGGTAGAGTCGTCTTGGTTATAGGTCCTTACTTTTCAGCACTTTGAATATTTTGTGCCAATCCCTTGTGGCCTGGAATGTTTCTGTTGAGAAATCAGCTGACAGCCTTATGGGAGCTCCCTTGTAGGTAACTAACTGTCTTTCTTTTGCTGCTTTTAAGATTCTCTCTTTGTCTTTAACCCTTGGCATTTTAATTATGATGTGTCTTGGTTTGGGCCTCTTTGTGTTCATCTACTTTGGGACTCTGAGCTTCCAGGATTCATGTGTCTTTTTCCTTCATCAAGTTAGGGAAGTTTTCAGTCATTATTTCTTCAAATAGGGTCTCAATCTCTTGCTTTCTCTCTCCTTCTGGTGCCCCTACGATGCAAATGTTGTTATGCTTGATGTTGTCCCACAGGACCCGGCATCATCCTCATTGTTTATTTAATTTTATTTTCTATTTTGCTGCTCTATTTGGGTGTTTTCTGCTACCTTGTCTACCAAACTGTTGATTCACTTCTCTACTTTATCTAACCTGCTCTTGATTCCTTCTAGTAAATTCTTCATATTAGATATTGTATTCTTCATTTCTGTCTGGTTCTTTTTTATGATTTATATGTCCTTTCTTATGCTTACTATATCTTTAAGTTCTCACTGAGTTCCTCCATTCTTCCCCTAAGTTCCTTGAGTATCCTTATAACCATTGTTTTGAATGCTATCTGATACATTGCTTGCTTCCATTTCACTTAGTTATTTTTCTGGGGATTTCCCCTGTTTTTCATTTGGGGCATGTTTCTTTATCTCCCCATGTTGACTGCCTCTTTGCATTTGTTTCTATGTATTAAGTAGACCTTCTGTGCCTCCCAGTCTTAGTATGGTGGCATGTAGTAGGTGATTCAGGGCACAGAGGCACCGTCTCTCTGATCACCTGAGCCAGGTGCTCCAGGGATGCCCCTGTGTGTGGTATTTGAGCCTCCTGTTGTAGTTGAGTCTTGATTGCTGTCAGCCCACCCTTGTGTGTGGTTGACCCGCAGGCTGACTCACTGTGAGGGTCAACCCTGACCACAGTGTATGTGCTGCTGTGTGGGAGCTGACCCCATGAAACACAATTCACCCCCGTAGGGTCTGGTGCCTGCTGAAATCTCCCTTTGGGTGTGTCACTGGTGGAACTCATTGGTCTGTGCTCTGACATGGGGTGACCCGCCCCCCACAGGTGTTTTGGTTCTAGGGCCTCTTGCGTGTGACTCCAGTGCAGGTCAATGTGGACAATTCCTGGGACCAGGCCTGGTCTACCAGTTTGGAGCTGCAGAGCAATCCACAGCTTGTGGCTTCTTCTGATGGACCTGGGAGTGCGTGGGAGGGGCCCACCTGCACCCCAAGGCAGCTTCCACAGCACCGAGCCCAGGGGCAGGTCAGTAAGGGCCAAGGCAGCCTGAGACCTGCCTGTGCCTGCGGCTGCCAGTTAAGCTGTCACCGAAAGAGCCTCTGATGGTACATGCGCTGCGTGAGGTAGTTCTCAGCAAGCCCATGGGTGGGCTGAGTGGTGTTCACCAGATGGATACAGATCCAACCTCAGTGCCATGCTAGTCTGAGGCCACTCGGCAAAAGTCCCAGGGTGCACCAGTCTAGCTGTCCCTGCCTGGGCCTGCTGGCCTTCATGGTGGGCCCATCTCAGGGAGTCGTCAGGGTGAGTCCAGCAGAGTCCATCAGGTTTAAACAGACCAAGATCAGGCCATGTGAAGGGAGGGCTCTGCCCAGGGGCAGTCAGTGTGCGCGAGGGAAATGGCCCCCGCCCTAGAGCCACACGACTCAGTCTCTCCCCAAGTCTGCCCAGACCTCAAAGGGCATTCCAAGGAAACCAGCCACAGCCAGCTGCCTCCTCTGCAGATGTGAGCTCGGCAGAGTGAGGCCACTGGGAGACAGGAGGATGTGGCTGGTGGGTGTCCCATAGGGGGTGGTGGCAGTTAGGTGGGGTGGGGAGTGACAGCCCCCATCCCAGAGCCACATAACAGCCTCTGACACCCCGAGTCCACCTGGACTTCCTCAAGAGCCCTCGAGAAAGTCTACACCACGAGCACAGGCAGCTGGTTCTACAGGGTGGGCGTCCTGAGTGTGGGTTAGTGCATCTCCCCAGGTGGATGCTGTGTGCAGGGGCGTGCCTGGCCCAGGAAAGGTGGGGTCTGTGGCCTTGTGGGAGAGGGACTCAGCACAGGGACCACCTTCAGTCTGAATTTTAAAGACCAGCTCTTTGCAAGGCACATTTCCCCAGATATTGACCTTCCTAGTAATTCACCTGCAGTCAGTACTGAGCACCTTCTAAGTGCCCATCACTGGTGTCAGGTGGGAAAGAGAGCCAGGAGTACCTGAGCACATACCCCATGGCCAAATGCAGACAGGCAAGAAGGCCCTGGCTGAGAACAGGGATGGGGAGGGAGGCTGAGGCCTTGCCAAGGACCACATTCCACAGTGGGTAACCCCCACTAGTAACAATGACAATGAAATGACAGATCAGAGGTCAGGAACCCCGATGTCTCTGGCTCCCCCTCAGCCTGGGGGCCGGGGCACGTCACAGCTCCCCTCTCAACCTCCGCACTTCATCTCTAGGATGAGGCTGAGAACCCAGCAAGGCTACAGCTGAGGATCCCTGTGAAAATCACAAACAGCTACTGTGAGAATTTTTTTATTTGAAGAGGAAGGCAAGAGCACACAGCTGGGGAGGGTGGGAGGAGCTCGGGGTAAGGACCTGGACCCAGAGTCTGGGCCCATCCTTCCTTGTCCACCTTCTCTCAACTAGCTTGTCTGAGCAGGAAAAAAGAGAGCTCCCTGGGCCCCAGAGCCAAGCCTTCACCTGGGAATGCCTGGCTCACAGCAGAACAGAATGGCAGAGGCTAAGGCTCCAGGAAGCCACCGTGAGCGTGGGAAAGAGCACTGGGCAGAGAGTCCAAAGAATTGGTCCCTCTTCCATTCACTCACTCACTCATTCCAGGATCTTGGAAAAATCTCTGTCTCTTTGAGCTTCAGTGGTCTCATCTGTCAAATATGGACAATAATGACTACCTGTAGGATTGTTGAGAGGACTCTGTCACTGTTTGGCACATAGTAGTTGCTCAATAAATGTTTGCAATGACTGCAAAGATGAGGATGCTTTCCAAAGCCCCTCTTGCTCTCAGGTTCTCTGCTACCAACCTGGGGGTAGCTCCTAGGCCCCACGATCATCTGAGCTGGTACAGAGAGAGCTGGGCACAGTGAGGCCCTCAGGGCACTTGTCTCCCCGCTGGCCCCACCGAGCGCTGGTCATTGGGCCTCGCTGCTTCCCCATAAGGAGGCTTGGATTTCATTAACTTGTTTGCCTGGGCTCCTGGTGCCCAGCTGAAAATCACTCAATGTGAAAGCCGGGTTCTGCACGGGGCCGGCATTAATCCTTAAAGCTTAGCATCTGCGCTCAGCTGCCATGCGTGGGAAGCTGGCCTAGCAGCTGGAGTGGAGCCAGGCTGGCGGGAGCAGGAGACCTAATCCTGCTCTGAGCTCTCCAGGGAGCAAGGCTCCAGCCTCAGCACCAGGTTCCAGCTGCCGTGGCCAGTGGCTTCCTTGCATTTTAGTTGAACCTCCCACCCCCAACACCATGAAGGGTCATGGCCCTCAGTGGCCCTTGGAGTCCATAGGCACAGTCAGCAAAGAGCTATGCCATCTGCCACTGGCCACTGGAACAGCACTTGCAAAGAGTGATCATCAAGGGAAATATTAATAGGCCCTGCATACGCCGTAAACAAAGCCCTTGACTGCAGTACTTCTCAGAGCCTTTCATTTCTCAGTCACTAAAATTGTATTTGGTGCCAGGGACTCACCTCGCTGCTGGGAATAGGTGGTAACTAAGACAGGATGGATGCTCTTGTGAGCATATTCTAGTTAGTGAGATGGAAAATAAACGTGTAAGTAAATGAGAGCTTCAAATGGTGGTAAGCACGTGAAGAGAGTAATCCGGCGAAGGCAGGGAGGCATGGGTGTGCTGACGTGCGGTGTGAGTATCTACAGAGAAGCAGAACTGCCTTTTCTATGAGCACCTCTCAGATCAGAATTCCTGGGAAAGGTCTTGAGGAAACACACCACTGGAATGATCCCTCTAAAACTCAGATTAAATGTGTCAGCCTTTGAAATGAACCCCATCAGTACCCCATCACCTCTAAGTGGCATTTAAGGCTGGCCCCCACCAGCCTAGCTCATTTCCCACCACCTCCCATGAAAAGTGCCAGCTTGAAAACTCCCATCATGTGCCATAGAGTTTGCCAAGGGGTTCTCACTTCTCAGGAAGTCCTTCCCACGTTCTTCACCTATAAACACATCCTCGAATGAGGCTGCGATAGATAGAGTAGGCAATCTGCTGTGATAAGCAGCTCCAAAACCTCAATGACTTGGTACCTTACAAGGGTATTTCTACCCCAGTGAGTTCATTGGGGGCACAGCTGTCCTTCTACTGGGCTCTCAGAGCCCTGCCCTAGACGCCAGGCATGTGGCCAGGGCAGGGAGAAGAGGCAGTGAGTGTGGAGTGGGTGCATCATGTTAGCTCCATCACAGTGTCAGAATTTGGTCACACAGGCCCACCTGGCTGCTAGGAACTATAGCTTTATTCTTAGCCTACAGGAAAAGGAAACTTGGCCAATAACATTATCTGGGCCACAATGACCCAGTTCAAATGTCACCATCTCCTGGAAGTCTTCCTGACCTTCTGCTCAGCAAAATTAGAACAGAGTAAACTAAGGGCAGTAGTTTGGTGTGAGAGAAGGGATATAGGATGGGACTCAACAGACTTGACCTCATGTTCTGTCTCTGTAATGTGTGAGTGGGCTGGAGGTAACCTGCTTCTGACTCCTTAGCTTTGCCAGCTCCCTAACTACGCAAGGGACTCTATAGGCCTCATTTCCTTCAGCTATAAAACAGAAGTGATGGTGATGGTGATGGTGATGGTGATGGTGATGGTGATGGTAATAATGATGATGGTGGTGATTGTGATGATCATGATGGTGATGGTCATGGTGATGGTGATGGTGATGATCGTGATGGTGATGATGATGGTGATAATGATGATGATGGTGATGGTGGTGATGGTGATAATGATGATGATGGTGATGGTGGTGATGGTGATGGTGGTGATGGTGATGGTGATGATGGTAATGATGGTGATGGTGTTGATGGTGATGATGATGGTGGTGATGATGATAGTGGTGGTGATGGTAATGATGATGATGATGGTGGTGATGATGGTAACAATGATGATGGTGATGGTGTTGATAGTAATTATGGTGATGGTGATGGTGTTGGTGGTGATGATGGTGATGATAGGATACAGATTAGTTGGGAGGATAAAATGAGGTGATCCACATGAAGTGCCTGACCCATAGCAAGTGCTCAAAAATGTCATCTATTATTAGCATGAGGTCTAAGACCCTGAGTCAGGCTGCCAGTCCTCTGCCCCGACCTTGTCGTGAAGATAATAGTGAGGGGTGGGGGAGACACTTCTCCCAGAGGCATCCATCCACCTCATAGACTGAACTCTTCTGCAGTATCAGGCTCCAGCACTTGGAAGACAGGGTCTGGACTAGCTAAGATCTGGGCACACCCCAACCCACTCTTCCAGCGGCCAATTCTGAGTGTGCTCAGTTGTGCATCTGTCACCCAGAGGGTACGCGCTGTGACCAGGCACGCCTGGGCCCAGGGTCAAAACAGCCTACCACCAGCAGTGCTGGGCATGAGGGAAGCAACACCTGAGGGCCACCAAAAAGGTGAAACAATGGGCCTAACCCCAGGGGACATGAGCATAATGGAGCTATTTAGTTTCCTACGTAGTGAGCCCTTTCTGTGTGGCAGATACTCGTCCAGGATCTGAGGATGGATCAGTGAGTGTAATAGAGAGCTCTAGTCTTGTGTGGCATATATACTAGTGGGAAGAGACAGACATTAAACAACGACCATAATAAATAAGTGAATGACACACTATCTACATAGTGCCAAGGAGAGGCAGAGTAGGCCAGGGGTGAGGAGGACAGGCAGGAGGCACAGCGCAGCACTGAACATGGGCAGGCAGCCTCGCTGAGAAGGTGGGACCTGGCAAAGACCTGAAGGAGGTGCTGAGTGAGAGACGTAGATCTGGGGAAGGGCTTCCTGGGCAGGGGGGCAGGCTGGACAGGGGAAAACGCCCGAGGCCAGAGTGTACTTGGCACATTGGAGCGGGAGCACTGCCAGGCGAATAAAAATAACAATCAGAATAGTAACAGCCTTCCCAAAGTGGTCAGAGCACAGAGCATTTCTGCATGGAGTAGAGCAGCTCCCACTGGCAAAGGCTGTGAGCCAGCCCGTTTGCTGCTAAGTCCAAGGGCCCAGGGGAGGTGAGGTGCCGCCCAGGGATGTTTCTGAGACAGGAGTGTGGGTCGGTCCTCTGAGGCGCTGAACCAGGCTCCCTCTTCCTTCTCACGCACGTGATGTTTAACAAGCATCTTGTCCCAAAAGAGACCAGTTGGGTTGACACTGAAAATTCACTGAGGCGGGTGGCCTTTCTGGCCGCCACCAGCACCCCTGGGCGCCCCTAGCGGCTGCGCCGCCGGCACCTGTGGCCTTGGCTTGGTTTGATGTGTGCAGATTCCTTGACCTTGAACCTGAAGAACCGTCCTTGGCTTGCTGCACAAGTTCCCTCAGCACCATGCACCTTGCTCACCCTTGAATGCCACTTCAGACCAACATCTGGCACAGGTGCTGAGCAGCACGCAAACACTTTCCATTTCCTCGGTCATTTCCCCATCCTGACCTGGATTGCCAGTGCACAGGCCTGGCCCAGCCCCTGTCACCTGTCGTATGGTTACTCCCCTGCCCTCCTGTCACAGCTCATCCCGTTGGGGAGCAGTGCAACGTGTGTCCCTTGCTCTCCTCTTATGTTTAAAACTAGAGGCCCAGTGCACGAAATTCATGCATGGAGGGTGTGTCCCTCAGCCCAGCCTTCACCCTCTCCAATCTTGGACCCCTCGAGGGATGTCCAACTGCCCATTTAGGCCCAATCCCAGTAGGATCCCGGTAGGATCAGGCCTAAAGGGGCAGTCGGACATCCCTCTCACAATCCAGGACTGCTGGCTCCCAACTGTTTACCTGCCTGCCTTCCTGATTGCCCCTAACGACTTCTGCCTGCCATCCTGATCACCCCCTAACCACTCCCTTGCCAGCCTGATTGATATCTAACTGCTCCCCTGCCAGCCTGATTGCCCCTAACTGCCCTCCCCTGCAGGTCTGGTCCCCCCCAACTGCCCTCCCCTGCAGGCCTGGGTCCCCCCCAACTGCCTTTCCCTGCAGGCCCGGTCGCCCCCAACTTCCCTCCTCTGCCAGCCTGGTCACCCCTAACTGCCCTCCCCTGCAGGCTTGATCGCCCCCAACTGCCCTCCCCTGCTGGCCATCTTGTGGTGGCCATCTTGTGTCCACATGGGGGCAGCCATCTTGCGTATTGGAGTGATGGTCAATTTGCATATTACTCTTTTATTAGATAGGATGAGGCCACTTTGAAGCCCTTTGTACTCATTTTCCCCTTCTTCCCAGCACTCGTGGCACCAACAGCTTTCATATTTTCCAAATATGGAGGAGCTGATGTCATGGTCATAAAATCCCTCTAAACTCGCAAATGTGTGAAACAAAGGCCGCAGTGAGGAGGCCGCAGTGCAGGAGGGCGGCGGGCACCTCCATGCCGACAAGGCCCAGTGCCTCTGGCCGGGGCTGGCTGCTGGCTCAGTCTGTGAACGTTTGAAAGGAGAGGTGCTTCCTTGGCTGTTTTTGTAAGGCAGCTGCCCTCGAACCCTCCTCCCAGCCTTCCTAGCATCCAGTCAGCTGGGGGGTTGGTATTCAATGGGCTCCAGAGCCAGGCAGAGGCCGAGCCTCAGCAAGGGCTGCTGCCACACTGGCCGGCTGTTCTTTCCTCTTTCCATTCACCCTCCTGGGGTCCCTTCACTCTCCTCTCTATGCCAGAGACAAGCACACTAAAATAAAATAAACCGCCCCCATGTCAGCATAGCAGCCTCCGCGGAGGATGGCTTTGGGGTGGTGACATCACCCGGAAGTGGGCTTGGGCATCAGTGATGCCCTGACAGTCACTTGTCAGCACGTGGTGTGCCCGG
Source organism: Ia io (assembly GCA_025583905.1). NCBI lineage: Eukaryota > Metazoa > Chordata > Mammalia > Chiroptera > Vespertilionidae > Ia > Ia io. Next base: position 83,083,928 of record JAJQQW010000015.1, on the reverse strand, counting down.
ATGGGAGGTGTGCGTGGGGCGCATTGATGAGCACCCACGATAACCTTTTATTTCCTGCTCAGACTCTTCCATGGCGTGTCTGCCAGTCTTACCACATTCATGTGATATAGATATGATGACGCCCATTTTATTTATTTTTTATTTTTTTAATATATTTTATTGATTTTTTACAGAGGAAGGGAGAGGGATAGAGAGTTAGAAATATCAATGAGAGAGAAACATCGATCAGCTGCCTCCTGCACACCCCCTAATGGGGATGTGCCCACAACCAAGGTACATGCCCTTGACCAGAATTGAATCTGGGACCCTTCAGTCCGCAGGCCGACGCTCTATCCACTGAGCCAAACCAGTTAGGGCAATGACACCCATTTTAGAAAGGAGCACGAGTTTAGAGAAGTGAAGTGCTTTCACCGACTCATTCATTCATTCATTCATTCATTCATTCATTCACAATGTGCCTGCTGTGTGTTCACTGCTGGCTAAGAACTCGCATTCAAGCCCAGGGTGCTGGGTCCCCACTGACGGTGCTTCCTGGACCTCGGGCCCCAGAGAACATGACGTGCATTCAAGCAGCAGGTCCTCCTGGGTGTCCATGCCACAGAAGCATTGTATGCAGTCACGTATTCATTCTGAATCTACCAAGTCACTCCGCAAGGCACCAGGGGGACACGGGTACTAACAGACGAGCCGTTATCCAGGCGCGCGCCTTCGAACGGGATTGATGCGGAAGAGGCGGCTGCATGCTGTGGGGTGCGGTGAGCCCAGGGGCTGGGGGGCGTGTGCAGGAGCATCCAGCCCACCCTGCCTGGTCCCCAGGGCCTTTCAGGGAAAGTGAAACCTGAGCTGTGACCTGAAGACGGGAAGGTCATGTGGGAGGTGGGTCGGGCAGGAAACACACCCAGACCAGCACAGGCGGGGACCATGCGTGCGAAGGCCGAGGAGCAGGAAGGAAGGGGCACGACGAATGGTTCTGGCGGGTGTGAGGTGAGAGGCGCGGACTTGGAGATGTGGCTGCAGGGGTGTGCGGTCGCACCGTCACGGAGGACACAGAGCCCAGGGCAGCGGTTCCCATCTCATCCTGACAGCGGTAGAAAGAGAGGCAAGACACAGGGCGCTCTGACCAGTGACAGCAGGCTCACTGGGCGCTCTGACCGGGTGACAGCAGGCTCACTGGGTGCTCTGATGGCCACAACCTCTGATCCCCTTTGGGGAGGGGTCTGAGGGTGTGAGGGAGAGCTCACACTGTCATCCTGACGAGCGAGCTATGGCTCATATCTGGGGGCGACGGCTCATTCCTGGGGGCAAGGGACACAAGGCACAGCCCATGCAGCATGTTGCCAGGTAGCCCGTGTCCTGGTCGCCGGGGAGGGTCAGCCCCTGCAGCCCCGCCTCCCTGCTCCCCTGCTGGACAGAGGCTGTGCCCAGGGCCCAGCTCCACCCTCCAACTCTAACCCGGAAACCTTCCGGAACGCTTGTACCGGGCAGGCCAGGACTGCAGTTTAAGCTTCGCTGAGTATTTCCTGTCACTGCCTCATAAATTATTTAGCAAATGAAGATTAATTTTACAATAATAAGTAAAGACTCGGAAGGATGGGGGAGGGCGGGGCGTGCTACGTGCCCTGGTGAAAGCTGGGAGGGCTTTACACCCATGGACTCTGACGCTGGGCCATAGGCCTGGCCCCATGTGTCTCAGGAGGCGGGGGGATGGCCCAGGCGCGTTGGTCAGGAGCTGGATTCCTCAGGACCCTCAGGAGGAGGCGGGGCAGAGGCAGGGCGGGAGGGCTGTCCCCTCCCAGCTGTAGAGGCTCCCGAAAGTTGTGGCTAGACTCCAAAAGGCTGGATTCTGGTTCCAGGTTTCCCACGAATGAACTGGATGTCCTCGGTGGGCTTAGATGTAAAAGAGGACTGTTGCTGCTTGCCCAGTCCACTCATGGGGCAGCGTCCTCACTCCGGGCCCTGGAGGTGGGCGGGACCTGCCTTGATAGTTGATAGGATGCATCTTAGGCTCAAGCTGTTCCCCATGTCTCCTCCACCTACTCTCACCTGGACCCACCAGGAAGGTCAAGGTGGCGGGTGAGGGACACTGGGTAGGACTTGGATTGATGACTAGGAGCCTGGAAAGGAAAGCGTGTCATCCTCTTACTCACCTTCCAGGCTCACCCCTCTCTCACTCTCACTCTCCCTCTCTCTGTCTCTCTCTGAACATAGCCCATCTGTCTTTCTAAAGCACTCCTCCCCGCATGCCGCCATCCAGAACCATCAGTGGCCTCCACGGCGACATCAAACTCCCTTCCCAGCATTCAAAGCCTCCGCCATCCAGCTCCCCCACCCCCCGAACTCCTGTGGTCTCTGAGGTGACCCCCAGCTCCAGTCACAGGTGTCCCTATCCCTGAACCTCCCACAGGGACTGAGGGTGTCCTGCGCCCCCATCTTCCTTCAGGGCCACTGAGCACTTAGTGCACGGGCCTCGTGCGTGTATCACTTTGGAGCGGTTTGTCTCACCTTATTCTCATGGCACCTCTGAGGTCAGGGCTGTGATGAACCCGCTGTTTACAAATGTGAGAACTGGGCAAGAAGGAATTGGCAACTGGCCCTGAATGGCATCCATAGGTGACAGAGCCAGCTCTCGGCTCTAGATAGTCCGACTGCAATCTCCTCTCTCCTCTGCACACTGCATACTCCTCCCCTCGCCCCCCTTCCTCCCCTCTCCTCCTTCCCCTCCCCCTCCTCCATGGCTTCCTCTTCCTTCTCCAGGACATCTACAAAAGGCTCCTCCTGGCTTCCTGCTGCTCCCATCTTGTTCCCCTGCTCCCCCATGGAGCCCTCCTCCCCTCGTCCAAGTGGACTGCGGTGGTTACACTGATAGGGATGCAGAGCTGGCTGGGTACCTGGCGTCAGGACCAGGGTCCACACCCCTAACCCTCTCTCATCGGCCAATCATGTTTCCATTTCATTCTGCAAAACTGAAACTCTGGGTTCATTAAACAATTTTCCATTTTCCCTCCCCTAAGCCGCTGGCAGCCATCATTCTCATCTCTGTCTCTGTGAGGTTGACCTACTGTGGGTACCTCATAAGTGGAATTGTAGCCAGACAGCCAGGGAGTCCGGGCCGCCCATCACTACTCAGCCAATTCAGCAAACAGGGGTGAATCACATGAGCGTGTATTCCAATCCTGCGGGCAGCGTGGGAGAGCAGCAGGTCACCCACAGAAATCTGCTCGCCCCCATAAGCCGCTGCTATATTGGGTAGAAGGACAAAGATTACGTGGGAAAGGAGGAATTACAGGCATGGGAAAGTGGGCACGGATAATCAGTACAGGTTACAAGTCATGGGGGGTGGGGGGCCGCAGAGGCAGGCGCCCCGGGCCCAGATCACAGGCCGCAGGGGCTGGGCATGTAAAGAGCAGGTGCCTCCAGGACTAGACTGTCTCAGCCCGAGGCTGTCCATCTCTCCACAATGACAGGCAGCTCTCCAAGGACGGACCGCGTTCCCATGTGAGCGCCAGGTCCCCGGGCCTGCAGCTCCCAGCCAGGGGAGGAGGTGCTTTCTACTCCCAACAGACCCGTCACGGCTAACAGGGCAGGACTGGCAGTTCTTATCATTGTAGCTGGTCCCACGTTCTGTTTCTGCCCGAGCAGAATCACACAATATCTGTTCTTCTTTGTGACCAGCTTGTTTCACTGAACAAGCGCCTTCAGGGCCACCCACCCTGTGGCAGGGGCAGACTCTCCCCTGTTGAAGGCAGAATGCTATTCCATTGTATGTTTCTACCACCTTCTGTTTATCCATCCCTCTGTCCATGGACACGTGGGTCACTTCCACTTAGGGGTGATTGTGAATAATGCCACTGTGGACGTGGGTGTAACATATCTGTTCTGGTCCCTGCTCTGTCCTGGCGTGGAGTGGCTGGCCCTGTGGCAGTCCTGTTGTTCACCGTAATCCCTCCCCCAGCAGCGCCCATGGGCTCCGTTCCCCCGCATCCTCGCCGACACTGGCTGAGGGACTGGACTTGGCCACTGAAGAAGTTGAAGCATCTTTGTAACGGTCCCTCGGTTCACGTGTCTGCTGACCGCCCATCAGACTTCTCCCCATCGGTCCAAACCCCACCCATTCCTGAAGGCGACCTCGAGTACCGACCCCTCCCAGAGCCCGCTCACGGGCTCACGCCCCGGCCCAGGGACATTGTGTCTGGCCTCAGTCCCATGCTCTGGAGTAGCTTTGGCATCTATGCAGGTGGGGGGTGGTCTTCTTGGATCCACAGAAGATGGGACAAGAGGGACGAGAGTGGGTGATCCTGCTTCCCTCTCGGGCACCTGTGGCTCAGACACTGACAGGGCTGGGAGAGTGTTCCCAGCAGCCCGGTGGAGAACTGGCTTTCAGGGAGCTTTTACCGCTGGCCTCCCCGTGAGGGGGGCAGAGACAGGCCAAGTCCCATTCCTTAAACCCCTGCCAGTCACACGCCGCCCCCTGGAACCGCAGGCTCTGTGACCACAGCCCCCACCCATCTCCTCCCTTCTCCAGGGCTAACCCCTCCACGGCCCTCTCCCCCACCCCTGCTTCCCTCTTGCTCCCTCCTCTCATAGGCATAATGAGTTTGATAAGAAATTGTCTCCTTAACAGGATTAGCCATGGGAAGCTCTCGTCCCCTCCCATCATTCTGTAAGCTCCTGTCTCGGGTCCTGTAATTTTCTGCTGATATCAGAGGCACCAGACCACCCCGGGGGACACTCCTTCCACTTGTTCTTTGATCCTGTGCCTGCTGATATGCAGGACGCCCACAGCTGCTGACCACCGAGGCTGCACTGGCTGTCTCCTCCAGTGTCAGCCACGCCCTAATTTTCTGCGACTGTTAGGCCCCCTCTCGTCCCTACACCTGTCCCTCTCAGCTTCCAGTTCTGGGTCAGCAGTTACCTCTAATGCATTGGCCAATGTGGCTGATCTACAGCTGGAGCTTAGATAGCAGAAGGATAAATGGATGCCCCAACCCATTCCTTCTCTTTCCTTTCTACTCCTACACACACACACACACACACACACACACACACACACACACACACCACACACACATATACACACACATATATACACACACAACACACATATACATACACAACACACATATACACACAACACACATATACACACACGACACGCACACACCATACACATCTATATACACGCACACCACACACACCTATGCATGCACAACACACACACAACACACATATACACACAACACACACATGTACACAAGTGTGCTCCCTTGCAGGTAACTATACACACACAACACACACATACACACACACACACACACACTCCTCAGAATAAGTGGATAAGACCTGGGTTCCCTTCCTGGGTCTGTGACAGAGACAACAACCTGCCCAATCCTCTGAGCCTCAGTTTTCTCATCTGTACACTGGGGATGATAATACCCATCTGGCAAAGTTGTGGTAATGCATAGAGTATAGTAGCGGACACATACTAGGTCCTCAATTAATGCTATTTTCCTTCTCTGCTTTCCCAAGACAGAGTTTAGTGGGGATAAGGAATATTCATTCTTGGAATTTACCAAGAAATTCTTGTTTCAACCCTGAGTTATATCCCCTCATTCTTCCCTTGCTCAGACGCCCTCTGACCTTTGTCCTCCCAAATTTTTTTCTCTTCACACATTTTTTTGGGGGGGCGGTTATGCAGAGGAAATTTTATGGCCCCTTCAGCCCAAAGCCTTATTTAAAAGAAAGCTCAGCATTTAAGGTGAGCCCCAAAAAGGGGCAGAAGGAAAAGGAGTGACTCGCCTGTCCTGTGCCCTACACCAGGGCCGAGGGCAGAGCAAAGAGTCACCCCGAGAAGGAGACTACGTCCAGAATCATCCTTGACGAGGGCGAGGGGTCCTGCCAGGCAGCGGCCTGGACTCAGGTCCTCGGGACAGTGCCAGGGAGAAGGAAGACGCAGGGCACGGTGCCTGGAGGAGGGACCTGCCCAGGACACAGGTGGGGACTGTGGCATGGACTAGGGGAGCCCGGCTACCTCAGGTTAACCTGGACACGGCTCTGGGATCCATTGCGCGGAAAGCGTGGGAGAGTAAGCTATGGGAAACTGGCTGCCCTCTGGTGATGAGCTCTGTCAACAGCTCTGTCCATCACCAGACCTGGGGCTTCCAGCCTGCGGCCTCCCCAGGGGGCTGAGACCTCCGTGTGGAGTAAGACCATCTGGGCTCAAGTCCCACGTGTGCTGTTTTCCAGCGCTGTGACCTTGGGCAAGTCTCCGAACCCCCGAGCTGGTTCCTCATCTGTAAGATGGGGGTAACGGTGCCACCAAGGAAGATGAGCCACCAGTACATTTTTTTAAATAAATCTTTATTGTTCAGATTATTACAATTGTTCCTCTTTTTTCCCCCCATAGCTCCCCTCCACCCGGTTCCCACCCCACCCTCTGCCTTTACCACCCCCCCACTGTCCTCATCCATAGGTATACGATTTTTGTCCAGTCTCTTCCAGCACCCCCCAAACCCCTTTCCCCCAAGAATTGTCAATCCACTCCCTTTCTATGCCCCTGATTCTATTATATTCACCAGTTTATGCTGTTCATCAGATTTTTTATTCACTTGATTTTTAGATTCACTTGTTGATAGATATGTATTTGTTGTTCATAATTTTTGTCTTTACTTTTTCTTCTTCTTCCTCTTCTTAAAGAATACCTTTCGGCATTTCATATAATACTGGTTTGACGGTGATGAACTCCTTTAGCTTTTTCTTATCTGTGAAGTTCTTTATCTGACCTTCAATTCTGAATGATAGCTTTGTTGGGCAGAGTAATCTTGGTTATAGGTTCTTACTGTTCATCACTTTGAATATTTCTTGCCATTCCCATCTGGCCTGCATAGTTTCTGCTGAGAAATCAGCTGACAATCATATGGGTGCTCCCTTGCAGGTAACTAACTGTTTTTCTCTTGCTGCTTTTAATATTCTCTCTTTGTCTTTTGCTCTTGGCATTTTAATTATGATGTGTCTTGGTGTGGTCCTCTTTGGATTCCTTTTGTTTGGGGTTCTCTGCACTTCCTGGACTTGTAAGTCTATTTCTTTCACCAGGTAAGGGAAGTTTTCAGTCATTATTTCTTCAAATAGGTTTTCAGTATCTTTCTCTCTCTCTTCTTCTGGCACCCCCATAATACGGATGTTGGTACACTTGAAGTTGTCCCAGAGGTTCCTTACGCTATCTTCATATTTTTGAATTCTTTTTTCTTTTTGCTTTTCCAGTTGGGTGTTTTTTGCTTCTTTGTATTTCAAATCTTTGACTTGATTCTTACGATCCTCTAGTCTGCTGTTGGATGTCTGTATATTATTTTTTATTTCAGTCAGTGTATGCTTAATTTCTAGTTGGTCCTTTTTCATATCCTCCAGGGTTTCACTAAATTTATCGGCCTTTTCTAGAAAATTCTTGAAAAACCTTATAACCGTGGTTTTGAACACTACATCCAGTTGTTTTCTTTCTTCCATTTCTTTCATTTGTGACCTGTTTCTTTGTCTCTGCATTTTGGCTGCTTCCCTGAGTTGAAAGAGTGGCTTTGTGTGCTAGGTGTCTTATAGGGCCCAGTGGCTCAGCCTCCCCAGTTACCAGAGATAGACACTCTTGGTGCACCCCTTTGTGGGCTGTGTGCACAGTCTTGTTGTAGTTAAGTCTTGATTTTTGTTGGTATCACTGGGAGGAATTGACCTCCAGACCAATTGGCTGTGAGGATCAGCTGTGTCTACGCTGGGAGAACTTCTGTGCTGGAGACACCCTTATGAGACAAGACTTGCAAAAGCCTCTGTGCTCAGCTTGGATGAGGCGGAGTCTCAGGACAGAGCAGACAGCAACGGCTTCCCATCATCCCTGCCCTAAGAGGCCCCTGGGTCTCAGTGTCCCGCGGTAATCGCTGCAAGCACCTTTGAGAGAAAGCTGCCCTCGAGTTTCACCTGCTGCCAGACAGTCTAGTTTCTCCCCGCATGAGTCTGGGTCCCCAGAGTCTTGCCCGGAACTGGAGTTCAGAGCTGTCAGGAGCTTTTGTTTCCTTCCCAATTGAAAAAGCCAGCCATGTACTCAGTTGCCAGCCCTCTCCACACGCGCGCCTCTGTACCTCTGCCTTCTGCAGCTCCTCTGAGTCTGTGTGCTTTTCTCTTTCCTTCTAGTTGTAGAATTTCCACTCAGCCAGCCTTCCTGTGGTTGTGGATGATGTCCGTTTTGTCTTTTAGTGGTAGTTTTGAAATTGTTATGCAAGGCAGCAGTTTAGGTGTTTACCTGTGCTGCCATCTTGGTTTCTCTTCCACCAGTACATTTTTAATTCAATAATAAAAGCAAGTGCATTGTGAAAGCAGGGTTAAGGGTCCAGATACCACAAGCTTGGGATGAAGAGATGCCAGCCTGCTGGGCAGAGGGAGGGAGCAGGCTCCTGGAAAGGAGGGGAGGGGAAGGAAGGGGAGAAAGGGGAGGGAAGAGGAGGAGAGGGGCTAAGATTGCACAGTGCTGGGGGGGAAGTGAATGGGCCCGGACCGCTGGGGCTGGGGCTGGGGCAGAGAGGTGTATTCACATCATCTCGCTCAGCAGCCTCATTGGCACACTGATAGACACGGGTTGATGGCCTTCCCCTGGAAGCTCCCCACTGGCGTTGCCCATGTGCCATCCAGTCCCTCTGATTCACCTGTAAATAAAAGAGGTCAATGTTCCAAGTGGAGCTGCCTCTGCTTTGTGAGCAGCCTCGGCGGGTTTTAAGGCTCTATGAGGGGGGTGGGGCTCAGAGCAATCTAGGACAGCGGCCAAGGGTCCCTTCCAGCTCCTGGGTGGATTGAGTGACAGCAGCGAGGGCTACCATGTTGTAAGCAGGCACTGTGCGGGCACCTGGCCAGGGTGTGGCTTTGTGACAACTGCCAATCTGTGTGTTCGGTGTATTCTTAGCTCAATGTTTAGATGAGGAAACTGAGTCAGAGAGGTTAGGGAACCTGAGTCAAACTCTGACTTCAGAGCCCGAGTGCTCGCCTGAGGGGAAAGACTGAGATCCCTTCACACACCCCTTCATCCCTTCACTCCACCAGCACGTCCTGAGCCCCCACAGGCAGGAACTGTGCCCCAAACTAAGCCCAGAGCCCTGGGCAGGCGGACAGCCCTGCCCTCACAGAGACCACGGTCTCACCCACCAGCGCACACTGGGCCGTCGGCTGTGCTGGAGGCCGGGCGGCGAGGCAGATGGGCCTGCGGCTGCTCCTGGCCTTGGGGGCTGTGGCCACTCGTCCCGGGAACAGCTTGTGGACCCTGGAGGCCTTTGAGTAGGGCAGGCCTCTGGGTGGAAAGGTGACACATTAGAAGGCAAACAGGACAGAGGAAGGGTCTCCACGGCCACATCAGGTGCTTCAAGGGGTCACAGCACCTCATCACTTTCAGCCGCACCCCCTCCTGGGACCCTGGGAGCAGCGTTCTCATTCCTGTCTATACTCACCCAGTGTCGCCAGAGACACCACAGGAAGGAATGGGCACCTGTGTGGCCCGGCCTCTCCGGCAGCTCCCTGAGCACAGTTACCACTTGACAGACACAGAGGCCGGACCCAAAGGGTTCCTCCCAGGACGGCCTCCAGGCCACACGCTGCAGACCACAGCCTGGTCACAGTGTCAGGGGTCATGGGCTTCAGAAGAGTGACACGTGGTGACTTTAAGGGACTTGCATTCTTCTTGGGAATCCGAGAGGGAGTCACGTGGACCTGTCAGAACCCATCCAAATGTGAGCCCGAGGCCCTTCCAGTCCCACAGGTGGGGCCACAGCACTAGAGAAGGAGGGTCGGCTAGTCGGGCTCTCGGAGGCCTTCCAGAGGAAGCAGGCTGGGGGGCAGTGGGGGCAGGAAGGAGCCTGAGGGGTGCAGTGCAGTAGGAAGTCGCAGAGCAAAGCGCTTTGGCCCGAGACAGTTCCGGCTTTGTGGTTCGGGGCAAATGGCTCTGAGCTGTCTGAGTCTCAGCTTCCTCCCTGTCAGAGGGCAGGAAAAGCCGTGCACCCCACCAGGCTGCAGCAGGCACGGAACAGGAAATCAGCGGGGAGGCCTGGCAGTGCCCGGCACCCATGCCACTGCGCTGAGCCTTCGGCACAGAGTGGTGGCGGGGCCCCGAGCAAGGCCAGGACCCCCACCCGGGCTCACCGTCTAGGAGCGCCGCCAGGCCTTTGGGGACTCGGTACAGGCTTCATCATAGCTGTGCATGGCGTAGCTGTGACACATGTACACGGAAAGAGGCAAGAGACAGACACTGGTGGGGGTGTCTCTCATGGGAAGAAGTGTGAGCTTTGGGAAGGAGGAAATGGAAGGAGCCTGAGCAGCCTGGAAGGCTTAGGGAGGGGGAAGGGGCCAGAGAGGGGCTGCTGGGCCAGGGGAAGGAGGCAGGCTTCGGGTCTTTGTCCTGAGAAAAATGGGAAGCCATGAGATGTGATATAATTAATGTTCATTTCAGAGGACCTGCATCAGTGGGGAATGGATTAAATGAGACTGCAGGTGGGCACGGACGCCTCGTAGGTAGGCCGTTGACACGGGACCTTTGTAGTTCACACAGGGAGCTGGGGGATTCTGCCTGCTGGTGGGGGGGGGAGGGGCAGTGGCAGGGAGCTTAGCAGGAAGTGGGCTGGGCTCTGGGGTCAGCATGGATCTCCTCCTCCTTGAGGTGGGTCTGGGGGGTGGGGTCACTTAGGGAGAGGAGCAGAAGGGTGGGGCCAGGCCTCAAGGATGAATGCCGGCAGGCGGGCGGGCACCATGGACCCAGGGCCTTGCCCCACCGGGTATGGGTGCTCTGTCGAAGCCAGGCAGCTTCCCAAATTGTGATAACAGTGATTTCTATTGCACCCTGAGCATCTGACACATGAGCCAAGAGCTCTGAAGCCCCCGCGGGTAGCATGGTGGTGGGGGGGAGGCTGGAGGTGCCGCCCTGCTGGGCCCTGCACGTGCAGCGGGAGGACTGGGGAAGAGGCTATTTCAGTGCCCTGCTATTATGGCCTCTTGTTTTCATAGTTTGTTCAACAGACCTCTCTCCCCCTCCCCGTTGCCTGTCTTTTTTCATCTTCCTCTCTCAGCAAATCCATTTAAATGCAATTCTATTCTTAAAGGGCCCCTCTCATGCATGTCTAATGACTGTCAGGGAAATGCTATTACAATGGGGCCGAGGAGGATCCGATCGGCAGTGTGTGTACAAGTCATTTGAAAGGGAGCTGGGAGCTCTCCGCTTTATTACAGCATAATTAGAAATAAAATCTTGTTGCACCAGGAGAATGAGAGATGTGTGCTAATCCCCGGGTAGAGAAGCAGCGATGTGTTTAGAGAAAAGGGCTCAGGAGAGAGGGAACCAGCCACTGTTTCTGTACCACGACCCCTGCGGGTTCTCCTCCCTGTCACGTTCCAGCCTCACACCCCGGGGTCCCCCAGCTCCCAGGGGCACTCCAGAGGCAGTGCTGACCCCTCCGGAGCTCAGCTGCCCGAAGCTGTCAGTCTTTAGGCACTGCAGCCAGCCTGGCTCCTCCCTGCCCTGCACCCCACTCCCTCCCAGCTCCTCCCTGCACCCCACACCCTCCCTCCACTGCTGAGGCCAGCCTGCGGGGCAGTCGGGAAGTGGGGTCATCATGAGCAGAACCTGCACTTGGAGGCTAAGGCCTGGGTCAAGTTCTGAGCCCCCCTTACCAGAGTCACACATTCATTTAATCACTAATTCATTGTCAATTACCAACTACTCACTGACCACCCATCATGTGCCAGGCACTGCATAGGGCACACGCATCAGCTCATGTCCTTCTCACAGGAAACATGCAGAGAGGCGATGGCGAGCGCAGAGCCTTGGTGGAGCCTCTGGAGGGCCTTGTAGAGCGCGGAGCGCAGAGAAAGACGAGGCCTGGCTACTCTCTCCTAAAGGGCAGGAATGGGCATCACCCCAGGTTCCAGTCTTCTTGAACCACTTGCCCTCTCACCTCCAGAGGTGGCTACTCCCCCAAGAATCCCGGGAGCACAGGTGGTGCGCTGTGCCCATCACAGCCTGGCCCGCCCAGCCCCAGCCCTGCCTGGCACTGTACTTGGACGGTGAAGTGGAGCCCGTGGTGCTTCCCAGGCCCCCGGAGAACCCTGTGCAGGAAGCCGGCGGGGGAGCCGCCGCCTGCCACGTGGAGGGTGTCCAGCCGTGAGGCCTTCGCCTGCGCATGAGGGTGCCACGCGGTGACGCTCTGTTCCCCCTTGAGCCCCAGCGCTAGCACTGCCCTCACTCTCCCCACCAGCCAGGGACAAGGCACAGCTTCTGGTTCTGTGTGCCCCCAACCAGCTTCCGTAGCCAAGGCCCCCCTCCCATCCCTGCTGTCTCCTCGGAGCCCAGATGGGTCAGCTCCGCCTGACTTCAGTTCCACAGGGGAAGAGCAGTGAGCCAGGCAGAAGGTCTCTCCTGACATTGGTGCTGTGTGTGACCCAGACCAGCCGTGTGACCCTCTGCGCCTCGTGTCCTGAGTATCACACGCAGGGGTGGGTTGCATTCGAGGGTTTGAGAGCGAGCGCAGATGGGGCCCTGCCTGGACGAAGGCCCATGCCCAGGGCTGGCTTCCTGCCCACCTCGTCCCTGAGCAGTGCCTTCCTGCGCCCAGCACTCACCCACTGCAGGTCTGGGTTCAGCCTCCGCCTCTCCCTCCGGGAGCGCAACCTCGTGGGCCAGCTCACCTGTCCTCCCCGCTCCCACCTCGAAGTCCTCACCTCAGTTCTTTGTTAGTTTGTTTTTTAATCCTCATCCAAGGATATTTTCCCACTGATTTTTAGGGAGAGTGGAAGAGAGAGGGGAAGACAGAGAGAAACATCTATGTGAGAGAAACACATCCATTGGTTGCCTCCTGCCCGAGCCCAAGGTGCATGCCCTTGACCTGAATTGAACCTGGGACCCTTTATGTACACTGAGCCAAACCGGCCAGCGTCTCACCCCAGTTCTCCAGAGCACAGGGCCCAACCCCAGACTCTGAGCATCAGGGAGTCCTTGGAGCAAGCACACCTGAGCGAGGAGCGGTTTTCTGAGGCTACGAAACAAAATGCCAGGACTTACCTGGCAGGGCAGATACCTGGGTCACAAAATGCCAGGCCGGGGTCCTGGACAGCAGGAATGTGTTTTGGTAGTTCTGGAGGCTGAGTCCACGATGGGGGTGCCGGCGGGGGTGCTTTTTCTGCCTCTCCTTGCCACTGTCCTCACACGGCCTCCCACTGTGCCCACGCCTCCTCGGGTCTCTTCCTGTAAGAACACAGGTCCTGGTGGACCAGGGCCTCACCCTTACAACCTCATTTCATCTTCATTAGCCCCCATCTCCCAATACAGCCACCTTGGGGGTGAAGGCTTTAGCATCTGAATGGGGGGACACAAGTCAGCCCTCAGCAGGAGGATCTAGGGCTTCGAGGCAGCCAGCGCCAGAGCTGGGCATGAACCCCAGCTCCCAGCTCCCAGCTCCCACACTGTGTCCCGTCCACTGCACCACAAGTCTGTCCTCGGGGTCTGGGCAGAGGCTTGCAGTCCTGGGGTCCAGAGTCCAGGGGCAGGAAGGACGCCTGGGCTTTCCTGGGGCTTTTCAAACCAGGCTGTCGGGTATCCCAGGCCCTCGGAGCAGTAGGAACACCAGGAAGGAAGGGAAGGCAGGTGCTCCCTGCTGGCTGCCCAGGTGCTGGGCCCCAGACAGGGCTCATTCCTCCCAGCCCAAAGGTATTGCTCACCCTGCCCGCCCTGCCCCGCCCCACACTCCCAGGGCCTAGGAGAGAGAGCAGCCTGCTGGTGGGGCAGTCTGCTCGCTAGTCTCATCCGCAGGCTCTGGGCTCCGGCTGACACGCTTTTTTTGTAAGTCTGTATTGGACAGAGCAGTAATGGTAACCGGTATTGATTGCAATTTCTCTTGTGGAATCGGGAGTTCCCTGGGGACCAGCCAGGGCGCTCGGAGGCTGGCGTCCCGAGGCCGCCCCAGGAAACAGACCTGGGCTGTGACAGGCTAAGGATATCTTCCCTTCCAAAAGGAACTGAGTGGCTTTTCTGCCCTGGCCCAAGCCTGGTCTCCAGGCAACGCTCCATCCATTCTTCCCCTCCCCTCCTTGCTCCATACCCTCTGGGGCCCGCTGGGGCCATTGGGGGGGAGAGGAGGGCGGGGGCAGAGGAGGGGGCACAGAGCTGGAGCTCTGGGTTAGGCAGCTCAGGGTCAGGATGTTTCTGTCCCAAGCAGGCAGCATGCCCCTGCCTCCACCGCACCACACGCCTCTGGTCTGAAGGTTGCCCTGGGATTCGAATGGGATTCATCCTGGACCAGTGACCTCTGCGGTCAGGTCCCCCCGAGTGAGGAACAAGGGAAGGCCAGGCTCAGGCACACTACAGAAGTCGCCCTTCTCCCTGGGCCCAGTTGCCCTGGGACTCCTCGTGTTTGAGGGGCTCCTGGGAAGTGTGGGTTCACTCACTGCAAGGCCTCCCTCTGAAGATGGGTCAGCCACAGTCCATGCTCCAGACTGCCCTGCTCCTGTGGTCATCTGTGTTTGCTTCCCTTTTCCGGCCCCAAACCATCAGTCCTGCTTTAATGTCCCAGCCTGGACTCAGCTGAGGGGGGGGACCAGGACAAGGATCAAAGTGGCCCAAAGCATTGCAGGGTGACAGTGGTGGTCGGAGCAGGAGAGAGGCCTCAGGATAAGGGGTACCACAGGACAGGACTCCAGCTGGAGGTCCGGCTGTCTAACCCCATTGGAGGTGGCTCTTCTGGCCAGGGTCCATTCATTCAGCACATGTTCACTGAGCATCTGCTATGTGCCAGCGTGTTCTGGAGGTGAGATACTAATGCCTCCTGCTCTCCGTGAGAAATACCACGTGCTCTGAAAACAAAAAGTCCTGGTAAGGAACTGGGCAAGGATGTGGGACACAGTCTAATTCTGATAGAGGGGTCTGGCCAGGAGCTGGCCTTTGGCGTAGACCTGAACGAGGCCAGGAGTGAGCCAAGGAAAGAGCATCGCGGGCACAGAAAGAATCGTCACAAGCAAGGCCCTGGGGTGGAGTGAGCACACGCACACTGATTTTCAAACACTGCCGTCATCCATCGCCAAGGGGTCTTGCAACTCTGCCATTTTTTGAGTTAGGAATTTATGAATTGCTGAGTGGAGGGGAGGCCTTATAGATGATCTCATTTATTTCTCTCAATATGTAAGTCCTCTATGCCAAGTGTTTCTTCAGCCTCTACTCAAATACCCCTGATGACACGAACCTCACTACCTCACAAAGGCACTCATTTCAATCCTTTATGGTTGCGAGCTCCATCCCCAGTAGAGGGCGTGCAGAAGGCAGCCGATCAATGATTCTGTCTCATCATTGATGTTTCTATCTCTCTCTCCCTCTCCCTTCTTCTCTGAAATCAATAAAAATATATTTTTTAAAAATGGTCCCGGACGCACATTTCTAAATGGCCTCAGGCTGGGGGGCTGGCAGAGGCCTGGCTGCCACACGCCCTCCGTCCTGCCTCTGGACCAGCCTGCCCCGAGGAGGAGGAGCCAAGCTGTGGAATGGCGGCTCCCCCACCATCCCAGGGGTGGCTGGTCCCATGTGGGTGAGGAGGGTGGGCTGCCAGGCCACCAGGAAGCTCCGCCGGAGCCAGCCTGGGAGGCCGGCAAGGTGAGGAGCGCTGGTCCTCGGACCCCTCACCGGCTGTCTGGCCGCTTCCCCCTCTCACTGTGCTGCTCCCTCCTTCCCAGCAGGCCCATCGCTGACGCTCCGCACACGTGCAGGGTGAGGCTGCACACGGCCCCCCAGGGATCAACATAACACCCCCTTTTCTCCTTCCCCCGCAGCTCCCGGCGCCTTTGTTTCAGGAGGCGGGCACTGTGTCTGGAAATGTTACTGCAATTAAATATGCACAAGCAGGGGGAGGGGGAACGAGGACAATGAAGGATGTGAAACATCAGACGCAGCAGCTGCTTGTTACTATAGAAACCCCAGCTCCCCGCCACCATCACCACAGCACCCCTTCCTTGCCTAAAATCCCAGGGGCCAGTGTTCCTGGTCCTGGGGTCCTGGCTGTCCAGGGGGAGCACCTGAGGGCATTGTGGGGTCCTGGTTGTCCAGGGGGAGCACCTGAGGGCATTGTGGGGTCCTGGCTGTCCAGGGGGAGTACCTGTGGGCATTGTGGGGTCCTGGCTGTCCAGGGGGAGTACCTGTGGGCATCATGGGGTCCTGGTTGTACAGGGGGAGCACCTGTGGGCATTGTGGGGTCCTGGCTGTCCAGGGGGGGCACCTGAGGGCATTGTGGGGTCCTGGCTGTCCAGGGGGAGCACCTGTGGGCATTGTGGGGTCCTGGCTGTCCAGGGGGAGTACCTGTGGGCATCATGGGGTCCTGGTTGTACAGGGGGAGCACCTGTGGGCATTGTGGGGTCCTGGCTGTCCAGGGGGGGCACCTGAGGGCATTGTGGGGTCCTGGCTGTCCAGGGGGAGCACCTGTGGGCATTGTGGGGTCCTGGCTGTCCAGGGGGAGCACCTGTGGGCATTGTGGGGTCCTGGCTGTCCAGGGGGAGCACCTGTGGGCATTGTGGGGTCCTGGCCGTCCAGGGGGAGCACCTGCGAGCATTGTGGGGTCCTGGCTGAACAGTGGGGGCACCTGTGGGCATTGTGGGGTCCTGGCTGTCCAGGGGGAGCACCTGTGGGCATTGTGGGGTCCTGGCTGTCCAGGGGGAGCACCTGCGGGCATTGTGGGGTCCTGGCTGTCCAGGGGGAGCACCTGTGAGCATCATGGGGTCCTGGCTGTCCAGGGGGAGCACCTGTGAGCATCATGGGGTCCTGGCTGTCCAGGGGGAGCACCTGCGGGCTCATAGGCTTGATTTGGAGTCTTTCCTGTTCTTCCTCACTCTCCACCACCCACCCCACCCCCCTCTCCGCCCTAGCCACCAGCTCTGACCCTGGTCCTGATTGGCAGCAACCCCCCCAGTAGTTCCGTGTCCCAGTCCAATTACATAATAAAGGTCAGGAGAGCTTCCGCATTTGACTGGGTGGGGAGGGGATCCACGACATGGAGACAATGAGGGCACATTCAGAGTCTGGGGTGGGGAGCCAGGCTTTCTCTGCACTTCCTCTGGGTCTTCTCCAAGGCGGGCAGCAGCGCTTGGCTTCCTCTTGCTTCTATTCCGTCTTTTACCCACAGCCCTGAGTGGGGTCTGCACCATGGGGTCTGTGTTGGAGGGGGTGGGTCCACGTTCCAGAAGACTGGCAGGCTGCCAGGAAGCTGCGGTTCATGGGGGGAGGGGGAGTCCCAGCATGATGGCACTCAGCAGGGATCCGTGTGACGTCCCGGGCCTGGGACAGAGCCCATATCCAAGGGGGAGAGAGACGTGGTCTCGCAGTGGCTCCCCAGGGCCCTGAGTTGACCGCAAGGCAAGCGTGAGGCAGAGCTACAATGGTGCTGCCTCTCCCGCCCGCCCACCCCTAGCAAGTGCGTGCGTCTGAGGCTGCGGGCCGTTCGGCTGGCTCTACAGGCCCTGATCAGATAAGGCCGATTGTCAGATCCCCACCACTAGGCAACGTGCCAGGCACATAGTAGGTCTAGTTGTATACAAAGATTAGCGAATGGGAGGGAGGGAGGCAGGAAGAAAGGGAGGGAGGGGGGAGAGAGAATTAGAGGATTTGTATATACACCAAAGTTTATTCAGAAGCAAGAGACCCACCAGAGTGATGAGGTTATCTGAACCCACATGAAAGGAATAACTGTTAGAAAATAAAATCTCAAGATGCGTAACCGGGAGGAAAATCAAAGGGCAGGATGGCTGCCTCCGGTGTGTGAGGGCGAGTGAGCAGTACAGGTGTAGGGGTCTGCAGGCTCCGTGGCAGAAGCAGCGCCCACGGAGGGAGCCACGGGGGAGCCACAGAGGGAGCCTCACGAGGCCGTCTGCGAACAAGGAAGGTCTGGCTGCAGGTCAGAGCCCTGGACATGGCTGGGTCCCTGACAGGAGGTGAGCTCCCAGCCCGGGAGATACTCAAATGAAGGCTGGAGAACCTTTGTCAGAGATATGGTCGCCCAGCCTGCCTGGCTCCGGGGTTGAGCGTCGACCTATAAACCTGGAGGTCATGGTTCGATTTCCGGTCAGGGCGCATGCCCAGGTTGTGGGCTCGATCCCCAGTAGGGGGCGTGCAGGAGGCAGCTGATGAATGATTCTCTCTCATCTTTGATGTTTCTATCTCTCTCCCCCTCTCCCTTCCTCTTTGAAAGCCATAAAAATATATTTAAACAAAAAAGATGTGGTCAGACACTGCAGTTTTCAGCCTGCATCTGTACATCCTCCTGCAGAAAGTGTCCTTTGAGGAGGTCCCATCTCCAGATGCAGAAATCGTGAGCTCGTGCGTGGAGGGTGGGACACCATGAAATATTCCTGTGAGGAGGGAGGGTGAGCCAGTATCAGAGCTCTTGTCTTCGGCTGAGGGGGTCACTCAGCCCGCGGGGGGGATGCCGACCTCCACATAATAGGATGGGAAGGTACAGAGCACCCAGCCTGCCTCCCTGTGAGGGCCTGACATTCCTGGCAGGTCCTCCCCACGCCAGCATTACCCTCCCCCGCCCCAGCTTCCTTCTCGGTCAGCATCCTGGTCCTGACGCCAGGTCCTCCCCATGGCAGTGGCAGCTGGAGGTCTCCCCTGCCCACCTGGAGAAGAAGCGGGGCCCCAGAGAGCAGCAGAGTTAGTGCTCAGTCTCTGTCCGGCTGGGTCTGGGGTGGGAGGACACGGACCTGAGCTAAGGAAGCCCAAAGCCAAATGCAAGCCCCTCCCCAACTCTCAGGTTCACAGGCTCCCCGTTTACTAGTAAAGGCAGCTCTGACTCCTCCAGTTCTAATTTCCAGTTAGAACCCTGGAAATTGTGAGAAGAGGCTCAGGCCTGTGTTTAGTTCAATGCAGAGGGAGAGCTGGAGCCAGAAGGCCTGAGTGCCGTCCACTTAGGTCTGTGTTCTGACAACGGAGATGACATCTCTGGCAGGTGTAAGAACAAAAAGGCAATGCACATGAAAAACCTTTGCAAGCTCTTGCAAAGAGTAGGACAGATGAGGACTTCTGTTCGCCAAATGAGCACTTACCGTGTACCAGACACTTGGTTATTTTTTAAATCTTTACAGCCACTGTATGAAGTATTATTTGCACCTCCTTGTAGGGGTAAGGCTCAGAGAGGTTAAGTAATTTGCTCAAGGTCACACAGCCAATAAAAGGAAGAGTCATATTGGAACCCAGATCTCCTCTGACTCTCAAGTCCCATGTCTTTCTGTAAAACCCCGAGGCGTTTACACTTAAAGGAACAATTACTGTGACTTCTGTTTGCATATAGAGCAGTGATGGCGAACCTATGACATGCGTGTCAGCACTGACACGCGTAGCCATTTCTGATGACACGCGGCCGCATGCCGAGGATGAAACATATGCGACTAGAGTCTTAGAGTTAGTTTTTTCCTCAAAGTGACACACTACCCGAGTTATGCTCAGTTTTTTGGCGAAGTTTGACACACCAAGCTCAAAAGGTTGCCCATCACTGATATAGAGACTCCTCATTGGAGCTGTTACCCTGCCTTTGAGCCTGCACCAACTTCACCCCTTTCCCCTTCCCTTCCTCTCCCTGGGCAGTAGTCCTGGCGGGGGGGGGGGGGGGGGGGGGGGGGGGGGGGGGGGAGGGCCAGCTGCCGCCTGAGTTGCTTCTGGTGTTTGCCCAGATGGGGGAGTAATGGGCCATGTCCTGCTTGTGTCTCCAGAAAACAGGTTTTTTATTACTTTCCACGGCGGGCTGTACATCTCTGACGTGCAGAAGGAGGATGCCCTCTCCACCTACCGCTGCATCACCAAGCACAAGTACAGCGGGGAGACCCGGCAGAGCAATGGGGCCCGCCTCTCTGTGACAGGTAGGCCGGGGCGGGTGGGGGGGGGAGCAGGAGGGGAGGGAGGGCGCCCCAGCCCCTAGCCCAGCCCTGAGACTGGGCATGTCCACACCGTGGATCAGAGAGTCTCAGAGAAGGAACCCCTTTGGCAAACCTTGCCCAGTTTGTTTTGGGGTGACCTTCATATAAGGATGCAAAAGATGAATTATTTATAGGAATCTTTACCTGAGCAGGCCCACTCTCCTGAGGAACTGTGTCACTATTTATCAAACAATGGGAGTTACGGGCACACACACACACACACACACACACACACACACACACCGCTCTCTTTGCTTAGATTTCATTAGATTAAGTTGGATTAGGGAGTTTTTTTTATTTTCCTTCTATTTCTAAGTATTTAAGATTCTATTTTATCTATTTATAAGTACATTTACATTTTTTGTGGTAGCCTACCTCACAGCTTTGAAAGTAGGCAGAAGAGCATTTGTGAACACAAATATGTCCACATTAAGAAAAGGATTCTTCTGGAGTGATCACTTCCGCCTCAGGAGGGTGGAGGCTCAGATTCCCTGAAGTCGGTGCCGGCCCCTCCCCTCCTGTGCCGTCTGTCAGGCACGCCCTCGCCTGTGGGGTGTGTGCTGCTGCTCTTCCTATTTCTACAGGTGAGAAAAGCAGGGCTTAGGGAAGCCAGCACTTTACCAGAACTCACACCCTGACCCCAGCGGCCCCCAGTGGCCGACCCCCAGGGAAGGGGCCAGGAACCCCACATGCACACTCAGCCACAGAGCAAACAGGGGCGCATGGAGCCCCTGGGGCTGGCTTTCTGGGACCTGCTCTCCCAGCAGCGGCCCCCAGCCCTGCTCCTCAGGGCCTCGCAGCCCAGTGCTTCCTGCTACCTGCAGGCCATGCGCTCTCACCTTCTCTCACCACCTGCAGGCCATGCGCTCTCACCTTCTCTCACCACCTGCAGGCCATGCGCTCTCACCTTCTCTCACCACCTGCAGGCCATGCGCTCTCACCTTCTCTCACCACCTGCAGGCCATGCGCTCTCACCTTCTCTCACCACCTGCAGGCCATGCGCTCTCACCTTCTCTCACCACCTGCAGGCCATGCGCTCTCACCTTCTCTCACCACCTGCAGGCCATGCGCTCTCACCTTCTCTCACCACCTGCAGGCCATGCGTTCTCACCTTCCCTGTTGCATCCTCTCCCAACCAGTTCACCTAAATGCTGGCCTCGGCCTCACCCCAGGTGTGACAGCTTCTTAACCATTGTGGCCTGCAGTTTGAAAAGTTCTGCTCTTGAAGCGATGGGATTGGAGCGGCTTTGGGAAGGAGGATGGCCTGATGGTCAGAACTCCTGGTTTGGAGACTAGACCCCCCAAATCATGACAGCTCTCTGGGCCTCTCTGGAAGAGGAGCCGGACTGGGTGACCGCTCCGATGCCAGCGCCTCTGGTGTGGTGTGGTATGGGGAGGACTGCCCTGGCCAGCAGGTGGCTCTTGCCAGGTTCTTCTCTCATTTGTAGGCAAGACCAAGGGAACAGGAGCCAGGAGGGCAAGGATCAGGCTCTCTGATGTCTCCTGGTGCCTCCTGCACCTGGCCCTACACCTGGCACACAGTAGGTGCTCAGTAAACAGTTATGGAATTAACCAATGCCAAAGGGAACTGCTGTCATCGGTGAGGAAAGGGGGCTGCACTATGCGGCTCCATCTTCGGGGCTGGATTTATGTCCGTGGTTCCATCCGGGTCACAGGGACTTGTCTGTGCATGCTGCTTCGCTCTCATCCACATGCTGCCCACACAGCGTGGGGAAGGCACGGACACCCCACCTCCTGCAGGCCTGTCCTTTCCCTGGCACAAATATTTAGCCCTCCATCCTACTAATTTCACCTCCACTTGGGAGGAGAATAACAGGTTCCCTCAGAAAAGACACTCGTTAAACTGGAGAAGATGCCAGCCCTTCTCCTTCGGTCTTTATGGCCCACCAGCTGTGAGAAGGAGAGGGTGGGCAGAGTCAGACACACAGCCCACATAGAGAGACAGAAATGAGGACCGGAAGGCGCCCAGACAGACAAAGGGGAGAGGCTCAGGCTCGGAGAGAAAGGCATTCCACAGCGTGGAAGGGACCTACAGGGGGCAGCAGAGAGCGCAGGGAAGGGAGCGAGGGAGCCAGGGACTTCGGGTTTCAGCTGAGATGTTTCATTCTGTGGCCAGAGCCCCGTGAGCCCCTGGGGCTGGGGCTGGAAAGGCGTGGCCCTTCCCAGCCAGAAGCTCTGGGCCAGCAGCTAGGCCAGGGATGGGAGAGGCAGCAGGGTGTCTGGGCGGAGGCACCTGGTGGCCGAGGGGTCTGAGCCCGGCACACCCCCAAGGAATGGCCACCCCTCCTGTTCCCCAGGCCCAAAGGCAAGAAGAACAGGTGGGGCCGGTGCACGGGGCAGAGCGTGGTGGGTGGGCATAGATGAGGGCGAGAGCCACAGCCACATCAGAAGCTCCTTCATCCTCAGAGCGATTGATGGAGTGAGAGGGAGGGAAGGAGGGGAGCCGTGACATGAAGCAGCCGCACTTCCGGCCTCGCCCCACTGCGCACCAGCTGTGCAACCAGCATCAGAGAAATGAGGTCTCCAAGCCTCCACCACCTCCTCTGTCAGGTGGGCGTGACAAAATGTACCCCGAGGGTCGTGCAAATTAAATAGGGTCCTGCTGCAGGCAGCCTGGAGGAGTGCTGTTGCTGTTGCTGCTGGTTCCTGTTCCTTCTACATTTCCCAGGCGGGGGGCGGGGGGACAACGCCGTGTTTTGTATTTTCCTAAGTAGAGGAGGCAGTGGCAAGAACAGTGTGCGTCCCTAAAACACAGCCTGCCACTAACCCCCGTGCATCGGAGCTTTCTTCCGGCCACAAGTACTTTCAGGGGCCTCCGCTCCGTGGACAAGGCATGACGTGGCTTTTATAAAAGAGGGACCCAGGGCCCGAGAGGCCGAGACCAGAGCGGCTCCCCAGGTCAGAGCCCAGAGCCAGGGCCGGAGCGTCTGGGGTGTCCTTCTGGGAAGCGCTGTTCAGCCTCCCGGGGCGCCTGCGTGCCCCCAGCCCGGCACCCGGGGTTTCTCGGGGCCCAGCGCCCGTCTCCCCAGCCCCCTCTGGCCCAGCAATGCCGAGCCCCGGCTGCACACGCCACAGCGCTTCCTCCGCTCCCGAGAAGCGGTTTCTCTCCCGCAGAATCTAATTTCACGCCTGAGCCTCACTGATTAATCCCCTGCCCCTCCTCCGCGGCCTGTCAGCCCCTCCGCTTGTAAATTCCGCGTGTGCCACAGAATTTGTGTGTTTTGCATCAATTAAGTGTCACATTGAGTAATTCTTCTCTGGCACCGTGTTTGTTTATCCCAACCATTCCCACAGCGGGTGGGGTTAGAGCCTCAGGAACTGGCAGGCAGGGAGGCCTGAGAGCAGTTGCCCGGCACGTCCGCACGGCAGTGCCCCATCCACACGGCGGTGCCACATCCACACGGCAGTGTCCCATCCACACGGCGGTGCCCCATCCGCACGGCAGTGCCCCATCCACACGGCGGTGCCCCATCCGCACGGCAGTGTCCCATCCGCACGGCAGTGCCCCATCCACACGGCGGTGCCACATCCACACGGCAGTGTCCCATCCACACGGCAGTGTCCCATCCACACGGCGGTGGTGGCACGTCCCCACGATGGTGCCACATCAGCACGGTGGTGCCACATCTGTGGAGCCAGAGCTCACACGTTGCCATGCTGGAGGTGCCCACCCCTCCGCCTCCCGTGCAGATGAGGAAGCAGGTGCTGAGGGACCATACGTCCCAGCGGGGCTCATGCGAGAGCAGTGGGAGGTGGAAGGGAGCAGAGTCTCTAGGAAGTCCTTCCCAGGGAGGACAGTGTCTGGCCCGGTCCCCTCCAGGGAGCTGAGCTGGGGCGAGGGAACTGCCCTGAGCCCAGGAGGATGCAGGGGCTCCGACGCCCTTGAGTGCGCTCAGCGCTGGATGAGTCCACCTCCATCCCACTTGCTGAGCCAGGTGTGGGCGACCTGGTTCTGCTCTGGGCTCTGTGGTCGGACCCCGGCAGGTCGCTGCCTTGCTCTGGTCTCAGGTCCTCATCCAGGGAGCCCGCCAGGCCCCTGAGCCAGCGCTGGGAGGCTCCGCAGTGGGGAGACCTGCCCGTCCACGCTGCGTGCCCCGCTCATCCTCCTCAGACACGAACGGTGCCAAGCCGGGCCCTGCTCGGTGCCAGACCCGGGAGATGCAGCGATGGGTCCACACTGCCCCGAGGTGCCCACAGTCCCCTGGTGCTCACTGCTGCTGGCGAGGGCTGTGGGGGACGGACAGTGATTTCTCCTGGGAGAGAGGTGGGTGGGTGGAAGGGGGCAACCTTCCTTTTCACATACTGTACACCCGCCCACACCTTCATGTGTACATATTACACTAAAAAGAAGAGATTGTTTGAAAATAAAATGAAGGAAAAAGGAAGCTCTGGGAGCCCAGTGAGAGTGGCCTGTCCAGGGAGGGGGGCAGGGGGCGCCGTCCCAAGGATTGGTGCTTAAGCTACTCTGAGAGAGGAGAAGCTGGCCCAGGAGGTGGGACACAGGGTCCCACAGGCACAGTGGGAGCGGCTGAGAGGTGGGAGGCAGTGTAGGCAGGCCAGGCCCGGAGTGCGGTGGGAACTAATCACTGGGGCCTCGGAGCTCAGGGCAGGCGTGCATTGGGTCCTGTGGCTGCAGGGGAGCCTGAGGAGCTGTCACAGCAGCGGAGGCCCCAGGGGAGGAGCCCGGGGGGCTGTCAGGGTGGGTGCCAGCCTGAGCGAGCAGCAGGCACCACTCGGAAGTGGCACGGCCGTCACTCACGGACCGGCCTGCTCAGGCCTTGGGCCTCGGAGGCTAGGGCTCAGGTCCTGCGTCACTGCCTTCTCTGGGTTTGGAAAAGCAAACAGTGGGTAATTGTTGGGGGCAAAGAGGGTGTTTGCAGAAGGCTTAGCTTGCAAGCCCTTCTGGGTGCTGGGGAAGTGCACTATCTGCCCCACTGCTGGTGGGGTGACGGGAGAGGGCAGGCAATTGTCCCCATCCTGAGGGGCACCCACAGGCCAGGTGAGGTCCAGACCAAGCCTTCCCCATCATCGCCAGCCCCAGACCACGATTCTCATGTCACAGGGACTCGCTGCTCCCGAGGCTGGCCAGCCTGCATGGGCTGCAGTGTGAGGGGCTGCACACTCTCCCTCTGCACCTCAGGATCTTCCCTTCCCGTCCTCTGTCTGTCTGTCCTTCTAGCTGAGCCAGCCTGTCTTTCCCCAGCCCCTGCTCCCGGCCCGGGGTCTCAGGGCCTCCGCCCAGCAGGAGCAGGAATTTGGGTCAGTGACTGGCTCAGGGAGACCCCGAGAACCCTCCCACACTGGGTGCTGCTCTCTGGGCACCAGTGGGCAGCAGGTCCTGCTCCGGGTGCTGCCTTCCCTCCCCCAGCCCCACGGCACCCAGCCCAGGGCCAGCCAGGGCCACCCACACGCTCTGCCTTCCAGACCCTGCCGAGTCCGGCCCCGCCATCCTGGACAGCTTCCACTCCCAGGAGGTGTGGGCCGGCCACACCGTGGAGCTCCCCTGCACCGCCTCCGGCTACCCCACCCCCGCCATCCGCTGGCTCAAGGATGGCAGGCCCCTCCCAGCCGACAACCGCTGGACCAACCATGTCACAGGGCTGACCATCAGCGACCTGCGGACCGAGGACAGCGGCACCTACATCTGTGAGGTCACCAACACCTTCGGCTCAGCGGAAGCCACAGGCACCCTCACGGTCATAGGTGAGTGGGGAAGCTGCTCTTCTAGCCCTGTCCTTGACAGTGACCTTGACCGTGGCCTTTAAGAGCACCAAGAGGTGAGGGGAGGGGCCTGGGGGCAGCTGCGCCTGCCTCTGGCTGCCCCTGCCTCTGGCTGCCCCGGGGGCCGTCTCCTATTTGGGAGGTAAAGCAGGAGACTGCCTATGGCTCCATCTCGGTGAGAGAGTAAGTGGCCTTGGGCAGGCCACACCAGTGACCCAGCCTCGGGCCCTCTTCTGTGCAATGGGATCAGGATCCCTGGCTTCCTACCTCCCAGAGGTCACAAGGTCAGATGGGCCCAAGAGGGTGTTGGGGACAGCTTTGCAGGGTTTCTGGCTGTGGAAGGAGACGGTGTCTGTACGAAGGGAACCCAGCGGACGTTGCTGCATTAAAGAGAACATAACTGTCCCATCAGACACTGGGTGGAAACAGCCCAGGCGTCCTTCGGGGGTAGTCCTTCCTGCTCCTGCCCTGCTCAGGGCCCAGGGGAGCAGAGAGGCTCTGGGTGCAGAGGGGAGGAGAGGCAGAGGGCTGATGCCAGGGAAGAGCCCTGGAGCAGGATTGGTGAGGCCCAGGGGCACCCTCTGCAGCACCCCTCTCTCCCCCACCTCCGCCGGCCGGCCTCACATTGCCCTCTGTAAAGCGAAGAGGCCCTCCTCGCTCTGGCACCGAGTCTGACTCTGCGTGTCTGCTCTGTGGGCTGCAGGGAGCTGCTGGCAGTCGTGGGCCAGGTTCGGAGACACTCGGGTTCTCACTCCCGTGGGGCAGCAGTGGCCTGAGTCCTGAACATGGTGCCTGATGGCAGCAAGACGGTCACTCGACCTCGGCGGGGGTGGAGGCCACCAAGGTGCTCCCACCTACCCCCATGTTGCCCCCTCACCACCTACCCGCCACCCCCTTCACCAGGTCTCAGGAGCACAGAGCTGCAGGTCTGCAGGCCCTTGGGGGGTGACCAGAGAGCCCAACCTCTCCCGGGGCGGCCTCCGGGGCCTGGCGCCGCATTCAGCCCAGATGGGGCCCAGCCTCCTCCGCACAGCCCTGGGGTTCCGACAGGTCGATGTGTCGATCTGCTCTGCTGAGGGGTCCCTCCAGACTGGAACTCACTGAGACCCTAAAAGAGCAGGAGGAGCCCCAGGACAGGTTCTGGGCGTGACAGTGAGACCCAGAGACGTGGGCGAGGGTGCTGAGAGCCCCGGGGTCTGGGTTTCCTCCGACACACAGGCCGGGGCGCGGAGAGGCCGACAGAGGGACAGGGTGTCCCCCACTTCCTGCACTGAGCACGGTCCAAAGGGGTTTGGTCTAAGTTACCTTCCCCCTCCCCACTCTCCTGCTGCACACACATTCACACTCACACTCACATTCACACACACATTCACACTCACACTCACATTCAGACTCACACTCACACACATTCACACTCACACTCACACTCACACTCACATTCAGACTCACACTCACACACATTCACACTCACACTCACACTCACACTCACACACATTCACACTCACATTCACATTCACACTCACATTCACACTCACACTCACACACACATTCACACTCACACTCACATTCACACACACATTCACACTCACACTCACATTCAGACTCACACTCACACACATTCACACTCACACTCACATTCAGACTCACATTCACACTCACATTCACACTCACACTCACATTCACACTCACTCACACACATTCACACTCACACTCACATTCACACACACATTCACACACACTCACATTCAGACTCACACTCACACACATTCACACTCACATTCACACTCACACTCACACACACATTCACACTCACACTCACATTCACACACACACATTCACAGTCACATTCACACTCACACTCACAGACTCACACTCACACACATTCACACTCACACTCACACTCACATTCAGACTCACACTCACACACATTCACACTCACATTCAGACTCACACTCACACACATTCACAGTCACATTCAGACTCACACTCACACACATTCACAGTCACATTCACACTCACACTCACACACATTCACACTCACATTCACACTCACACTCACATTCACACTCACACTCACACACACATTCACACTCACACTCACATTCACACTCACATTCACACTCACACTCACATTCAGACTCACACTCACACACATTCACACTCACACTCACATTCAGACTCACATTCACACTCACATTCACACTCACATTCACACTCACACTCACATTCAGACTCACTCACACACATTCACACTCACACTCACATTCACACACACATTCACACTCACACTCACATTCACTCACACACATATTCACACTCACATTCACACTCACACTCACACACATTCACACTCACACTCACATTCACACACACATTCACACTCATTCAGACTCACACTCACACATTCACACACACATTCACACTCACACTCACACACACATTCACACTCACACTCACATTCACACTCACATTCACACTCACACTCACATTCAGACTCACTCACACACATTCACACTCACATTCACACTCACACTCACACTCACATTCAGACACACACACACATTCACACTCACATTCACACACACATTCACACTCACATTCACACTCACACTCACATTCAGACTCACACTCACACACATTCACACTCACACTCACATTCAGACTCACACTCACACACATTCACACTCACATTCACACTCACACTCACATTCACAGTCACATTCAGACTCACACTCACACATTCACACTCACATTCACACTCACACTCACACATTCAGACTCACACTCACACACATTCACACTCACATTCACACTCACACACACATTCACACTCACATTCACACACACATTCACACTCATTCAGACTCACACTCACACATTCACAGTCACATTCACACTCACACTCACATTCAGACTCACACTCACACACATTCACAGTCACATTCACTCACACTCACATTCAGACTCACACTCACACACATTCACACTCACATTCACACTCACACTCACACACACATTCACACTCACACTCACATTCACACACACATTCACACACACTCACATTCAGACTCACACTCACACACATTCACACTCACATTCACACTCACACTCACACACACATTCACACTCACACTCACATTCACACACACATTCACACACACTCACATTCAGACTCACACTCACACAATTCACATTCACACTCACACTCACACACACACTCACACTCACATTCACACACACATTCACACTCACACTCACATTCACTCACACACACACATTCACACTCACATTCACACTCACACTCACACACATTCACACTCACACTCACATTCACACACACATTCACATTCATTCAGACTCACACTCACACATTCACACACACATTCACACTCACACTCACACACACATTCACACTCACACTCACATTCACACTCACATTCACACTCACACTCACATTCAGACTCACTCACACACATTCACACACACATTCACACTCACATTCAGACTCACACTCACACATTCACACTCACATTCACACACACACATTCACACTCACATTCACACTCACACTCACATTCAGACTCACACTCACACACATTCACACTCACACTCACATTCAGACTCACACTCACACACATTCACACTCACATTCACACTCACACTCACATTCACAGTCACATTCAGACTCACACTCACACATTCACACTCACATTCACACTCACACTCACACACACATTCACACTCACACTCACATTCACACACACACATTCACAGTCACATTCACACTCACACTCACAGACTCACACTCACACACATTCACACTCACACTCACATTCAGACTCACACTCACACACATTCACACTCACATTCACACTCACACTCACACACATTCACAGTCACATTCAGACTCACACTCACACACATTCACAGTCACATTCACACTCACACTCACACACATTCACACTCACATTCACACTCACACTCACATTCACACTCACACTCACACACACATTCACACTCACACTCACATTCACACTCACATTCACACTCACATTCAGACTCACACTCACACACATTCACACTCACACTCACATTCAGACTCACATTCACACTCACATTCACACTCACATTCACACTCACACTCACATTCAGACTCACTCACACACATTCAC
Organism: Ia io; assembly: GCA_025583905.1. Lineage (NCBI taxonomy): Eukaryota > Metazoa > Chordata > Mammalia > Chiroptera > Vespertilionidae > Ia > Ia io. The sequence continues at coordinate 83,054,067 of JAJQQW010000015.1, read as the reverse complement.
ACTCACACTCACATTCACACACACATTCACACACACTCACATTCAGACTCACACTCACACACATTCAGACTCACACTCACATTCACACTCACTCACATTCAGACACACACACACACATTCACACTCACATTCACACTCACTCACACTCACACACACACATTCACACTCACATTCACACACACATTCACACTCACACTCACATTCACTCACACACACACATTCACACTCACATTCACACTCACACTCACACACATTCACACTCACACTCACATTCACACTCACTCACATTCAGACACACACACATTCACACTCACATTCACACTCACTCACACTCACACACACACATTCACACTCACATTCACACACACATTCACACTCACACTCACATTCACTCACACACACATTCACACTCACATTAACACTCACACTCACACATTCACACTCACACTCACATTCACACACACATTCACACTCATTCAGACTCACACTCACACATTCACACACAAACATTCACACTCACACTCACACACACATTCACACTCACACTCACATTCACACTCACATTCACACTCACACTCACATTCAGACTCACTCACACACATTCACACTCACATTCACACTCACACACACACATTCACACTCACATTCAGACTCACACTCACACACATTCACACTCACATTCACACACACACATTCACACTCACATTCACACTCACACTCACATTCAGACTCACACTCACACACATTCACACTCACACTCACATTCAGAATCACACTCACACACATTCACACTCACATTCACACTCACACTCACATTCACAGTCACATTCAGACTCACACTCACACGTTCACACTCACACTCACACACACATTCACACTCACACTCACATTCACACACACACATTCACAGTCACATTCACACTCACACTCACATTCAGACTCACACTCACACACATTCACACTCACACTCACACTCACACTCACACACACACATTCACACTCACATTCACACTCACACTCACACACATTCACACTCACACTCACATTCACACTCACTCACATTCAGACACACACACATTCACACTCACATTCACACTCACTCACACTCACACACACACATTCACACTCACATTCACACTCACACTCACACACATTCACACTCACACTCACATTCACACACACATTCACACTCATTCAGACTCACACTCACATTCACACACACATTCACACTCACACTCACACACACATTCACACTCACACTCACATTCACACTCACATTCACACTCACACTCACATTCACAGTCACATTCAGACTCACTCACACACATTCACACTCACATTCACACTCACACTCACACTCACATTCAGACTCACACTCACACACATTCACACTCACATTCACACTAACACACACATTCACACTCACATTCACACACACATTCACACTCATTCAGACTCACACTCACACACATTCACAGTCACATTCACACTCACACTCACATTCAGACTCACACTCACACACATTCACATTCACACACACATTCACACTCATTCAGACTCATACTCACACATTCACACACACATTCACACTCACACTCACACACACATTCACACTCACACTCACATTCACACTCACATTCACACTCACACTCACATTCAGACTCACTCACACACATTCACACTCACATTCACACTCACACTCACACACACATTCACACTCACATTCAGACTCACACTCACACACATTCACACTCACATTCACACACACACATTCACACTCACACTCACATTCAGACTCACACTCACACACATTCACACTCACACTCACATTCAGACTCACACTCACACACATTCACACTCACATTCACACTCACACTCACATTCACAGTCACATTCAGACTCACACTCACACATTCACACTCACATTCACACTCACACTCACACTCACATTCAGACTCACACTCACACACATTCACACTCACACTCACACTCACATTCAGACTCACACTCACACACATTCACACTCACATTCACACTCACACTCACACACATTCACAGTCACATTCAGACTCACACTCACACACATTCACAGTCACATTCACACTCACACTCACACACACTCACACTCACATTCACACTCACACTCACATTCACACTCACACACACATTCACACTCACATTCACACTCACATTCACACTCACATTCACACTCACACTCACATTCAGACTCACACTCACACACATTCACACTCACACTCACATTCAGACTCACTCACATTCACACTCACATTCACACTCACATTCACACTCACACTCACATTCAGACTCACTCACACACATTCACACTCACATTCACACTCACACTCACACTCACACACATTCACACTCACACTCACATTCACACTCACTCACATTCAGACACACACACACATTCACACTCACATTCACACTCACTCACACTCACACACACACATTCACACTCACATTCACACACACATTCACACTCACACTCACATTCACTCACACACACACATTCACACTCACATTCACACTCACACTCACACACATTCACACTCACACTCACATTCACACACACATTCACACTCATTCAGACTCACACTCACACATTCACACACACATTCACACTCACACTCACACACACATTCACACTCACACTCACATTCACACTCACATTCACACTCACACTCACATTCAGACTCACTCACACACATTCACACTCACATTCACACTCACACTCACACTCACATTCAGACACACACACACATTCACACTCACATTCACACACACATTCACACTCACATTCACTCACACTCACATTCAGACTCACACTCACACACATTCACACTCACACTCACATTCAGACTCACACTCACACACATTCACACTCACATTCACACTCACACTCACATTCACAGTCACATTCAGACTCACACTCACACATTCACACTCACATTCACACTCACACTCACACATTCAGACTCACACTCACACACATTCACACTCACATTCACACTCACACACACATTCACACTCACATTCACACACACATTCACACTCATTCAGACTCACACTCACACACATTCACAGTCACATTCACACTCACACACATTCAGACTCACACTCACACACATTCACAGTCACATTCACACTCACACTCACATTCAGACTCACACTCACACACATTCACACTCACATTCACACTCACACTCACACACACATTCACACTCACACTCACATTCACACACACATTCACACACACTCACATTCAGACTCACACTCACACACATTCACACTCACATTCACACTCACACTCACACACACATTCACACTCACACTCACATTCACACACACATTCACACACACTCACATTCAGACTCACACTCACACAATTCACATTCACACTCACACTCACACACACACTCACACTCACATTCACACACACATTCACACTCACACTCACATTCACTCACACACACACATTCACACTCACATTCACACTCACACTCACACACACTCACACACTCACACTCACATTCACACACACATTCACACTCATTCAGACTCACACTCACACATTCACACACACATTCACACTCACACTCACACACACATTCACACTCACACTCACATTCACACTCACATTCACACTCACACTCACATTCAGACTCACACACATTCACACACACATTCACACTCACATTCAGACTCACACTCACACACATTCACACTCACATTCACACACACACATTCACACTCACATTCACACTCACACTCACATTCAGACTCACACTCACACACATTCACACTCACACTCACATTCAGACTCACACTCACACACATTCACACTCACATTCACACTCACACTCACATTCACAGTCACATTCAGACTCACACTCACACATTCACACTCACATTCACACTCACACTCACACACACATTCACACTCACACTCACATTCACACACACACATTCACAGTCACATTCACACTCACACTCACATTCAGACTCACACTCACACACATTCACACTCACATTCACACTCACACACACATTCACACTCACATTCACACACACATTCACACTCATTCAGACTCACACTCACACACATTCACAGTCACATTCACACTCACACTCACATTCAGACTCACACTCACACACATTCACAGTCACATTCACACTCACACTCACATTCAGACTCACACTCACACACATTCACACTCACATTCACACTCACACTCACACACACATTCACACTCACACTCACATTCACACACACATTCACACACACTCACATTCAGACTCACACTCACACATTCACACTCACAGTCACACTCACACTCACACACACATTCACACTCACACTCACATTCACACACACATTCACACACACTCACATTCAGACTCACACTCACACAATTCACATTCACACTCACACTCACACATTCACACTCACACTCACATTCACACACACATTCACACTCATTCAGACTCACACACACACACATTCACACACACATTCACACTCACACTCACATTCAGACTCACTCACACACATTCACACTCACACTCACACTCACACACACATTCACACTCACACTCACATTCACACTCACACTCATATTCAGACTCACACTCACACACATTCACACTCACATTCACACTCACTCACACTCACACACACACATTCACACTCACATTCACACTCACACTCACACACATTCACACTCACATTCACACTCACACACACACATTCACAGTCACATTCACACTCACACTCACATTCAGACACACTCACACACATTCACACTCACACTCACACTCACATTCAGACTCACACTCACACACATTCACACTCACATTCACACTCACACTCACACACATTCACAGTCACATTCACACTCACACTCACACACATTCACACTCACATTCACACACACTCACATTCACACTCACACTCACACACATTCACACTCACACTCACATTCACACTCACATTCACACTCACACTCACATTCAGACTCACACTCACACACATTCACACTCACACTCACATTCAGACTCACACACACACATTCACACACACATTCACACTCACTCACATTCAGTCTCACACTCACACACATATTCACACTCACATTCACACTCACGCGCTCACTCACATTCACACACACACATTCACACTCACACTCACATTCACACTCATACTCACACACACATTCACACTCACATTCACACTCACACTCACACACATTCACACACCCTCACATTCAGACTCACATTCACACTCACACTCACACACACATTCACACTCACACTCACATTCACACTCACACTCACACACATTCACATTCACACTCACACTCACGCTCACACTCACATTCACACACACACATTCACACTCACACTCACATTCACACACACATTCACACTCACATTCACACTCACACTCACACACATTCACACTCACATTCACACACACATTCACACTCATTCAGACTCACACTCACACACATTCACACACACATTCACACTCACACTCACATTCAGACTCACACTCACACACATTCACACTCATACTCACACTCACACACACATTCACACTCACACTCACATTCACACTCACATTCACACTCACACTCACATTCAGACTCACACACATTCACACTCACATTCACACTCACACTCACACTCACACACATTCACACACTCACATTCACACTCACACTCACATTCAGGCTCACACACACACATTCACACTCACATTCACACTCACACACTCACATTCACACTCACACACATTCACACTAACATTCACACACATTCACACTCACACTCACATTCACACTCATACATGGTCTCAGGGAACAGGTCAGGACATAACCCCAAATCCTTGGAAAATGAGCAAACTTGACTCTGGGTAATCTGGTGTCCACAGCATGTACAGGCAAGCAGGAACACACACACACACACACACACACATAGACTACCCCACACATGCGTGCACATGTACAGGGTGCACATACCCAGGCAAACACATCCCTCTGCTGTGCATGCTCACATCCTGGCACACACACAGGTGCACAGCAAGTCATTGCCCACAGTGGTGGGCACCCCGGCCCTGTGTGCCCACGCACAGCTGTTCTCCTCAGACCCTCAGCTCCCACCCTTGCCCACACCCAGGCTGGAGACCTGGGTTCAAAGGGGAGTGACATGGCTTCTCTCTGTCTTCCGTCTTCTCTGAGAGCCTCTCTCGGCCAGGGTCACGGAGGGAGAAGCAGTGCTTTTCCCACTCCCCCCCCCCAATTCTGCAACCAAGCCCCCCACCATGCTGCCTCCACGCCCAGCAGGACAGCAAGGAAAGCACGCTGGCAGGGCTGGGAGGCCTGGCAGGCGAGCAGGGCTGCCTGTCCCACTGGGCACTGGCACTTCCTGGGCACAGATGGAGGCTGGGAGCCAGGAGGGAGAGCTGGCATGAGCGGCCCAGGCAGGCTGCACCCACCAGATGGACCTCAGTGTCTCGTCTCCTGTCGGCTGCCTCCCTGGAGGGGTCTCGGCCTCCTCGCTAGCCCCTCAGGGCCATGGAGATGAGGGGAGAGAGGCCACCTGGGGCTGGGAACCAGGCGGCCAGTGCGGCCATTGATGAACAAGACTCAGGAAGCAGCATGATAGAAAGATAGAGAGGTTCGGGGTTCGATTCTGTCACCTCAGCTGCAGGCTCAATCCTCTGCCCGTCAGGGATCGCCCGGCTCTCAGGTGGCTCACAGTCTAGAGGGAGAGACAGACACAGAGGTGATTAAAGACCACGTGCTTAGCATGGCGTTAGTGCACCCAGGAGGCCCGAAGAGGGACCCTGAACCCGGCCTGTGGGGGCCGTGGGGGGCGGAAGGCTTCCTGGAAGAGATGACCCCTGGGCTCAGGGTGGAGGATGAGAAGGAATTAGGTAAAGGGGTGGCGACACTCCAGGCCGGGCCCTAGGGCAGAGCAGCCCCCAGGGTGCGGGCAGGCTGCCTCTAGAGGCTGCTCCTGAGACGAGGGGCGGGTCCCGTGGGGCCTGATGCCCTTGACCACCACCCTGAGCTGCTGGGCCATGGGAGTTCTGAGCGGGGAAATGGCAGGCGGCAGCGCGGGGACAGATGGGGGGACACGGGAGACGGGAGGCAGGGATGAGCAGACTGCCAGGGGCCAGGCCGGGAGCCGGCTCTGCAGCAGGCAGCTGTGGTGGGTGAGGAGCAGATGGCCTGGGGCGTATCAAGGAAGGCAGACCAGTAGAAGGCAGGATTGGCTCTGTGGGGTGAGAGGTGAGTGGTGGGTCCAGGGTGCTCCCGGGCGTCTGGGGTGGGTGACAGCAGGATGATGGGCCAGTCAGGCCCCCATCCAACTCAGGAGCTGCAGGGAGTGCCACAGCCCCACGGAGCAAAGGACCCCCAGAAAGCACAGCCCCTCAGAACAACAGGTGCAGAGACAGCCCTTGGCCTCACCGCCGTTTCACAGAGGAGTGAGCTGAGGCCCAGACAGGGCGATCCACCAGTCCCAGCCCCGCCGCCCAGGGCTCTGGCACCAGGGCCTCTGATGATCACGGTGCACCCGCGGCCACACTCACCCACACGGAGCCCTTTTCTCCCCCGTTCGCCCTGCTCTCTCCCCGGCCTGGCCCAGACCCCCTCCATGTGACCCTGACACCAAAGAAGCTGAAGACCGGCATTGGCAGCACGGTCATCCTCTCCTGCGCGCCGATGGGCTCCCCCGAGTACACCATCCGCTGGTACCGCAACACCGAGCCGGTGCTGCCCGACGAGGCCATCTCCATCCGCGGGCTCAGCAACGAGACGCTGCTCATCGCCTCGGCCCAGAAGAGCCACTCGGGGGCCTACCAGTGCTTCGCCACCCGCAAGGCCCAGACCGCCCAGGACTTCGCCGTCGTGGTGCTGGAGGGTGAGCGGGGCAGCCCGTTCAGAGGGTGGTTTCGGGACTCCAAAGCCCTGCCGGGAGGTGCCCGGGCCCAGGTGCCTGCCTGTCCCCGGATGGGAGGTATGGGGTGGCTCTTTCTGCACCCCAGGCAGTTGCTGCCTTAGTTAACGCTCCCAAGGGCGCTGGGGAGATCCTTGTTTAATGGTTCCGTCTTGCAGTTGAAGAAATTGAGGTTTTCGGTCACTTGCCCAAGGGGAAGTGCCGGTCAGCTTAGAGCAGGGACATGGAAAACGAGGCTGGTGGGAAAGGCAGGGAGTAGAGCGGAGGGACCCCCAGAAATGAGGCAGAGGAGAGCAGGCAGTGACCCAGCGGGCATCCGGCTCTGCCAGGCACCAGCTCTCCCCAAGTTTGAGATATGGGGCCCCTAGAAATGGGCAGGGGCTGAGACTGGCAGCATGTTGATGTGCCATGTGGGTGGGTGTGGAGTGCATGTTATATTTGCCTTGCTTTCTTTTTTATGTTTGTTTTGGGTTCTTAATACCCATTTTACCCTTTTACATCAATCCTGTATGGAAGGAAGGCCAGGGCTCCTCCTCGCCTGGGTGGGGAACAAGGACAGTGTCCCTGGAGGAAGCTGGGCGCCATTAATCTCCGGGGCTAGCCTGTGCGGTCGGCCAAGACCAGGCCCAGCCGCAGACCCCGCCAGCACGGCCTCTGGGCGGCTTGCACTTTAAGCCTCAAACTGCAGGCTGTTTGCTAGAGCACCATCACCCCTCACCCCGCAACCCCCTTCTGCCAGAATGAGAAATGGAACCCGACTCCACAGGTCCGGCTGGGTCAGGCCCCGGTTCCACACATAGTTAACCTCTGCGCCTCTGCCTTTATTAATAAAGGGAGGAGGGAGAGTAGAAAGGGAAAAGTGGAGAGAGTAATGTTTTATGAAGCACTTACAAAGTCCTGTCCTAAGCATCTTTAATGCATTAGTTCGTTTAATTCTCGCAGCCTCCGGATGAGGAATTTATACTCAGATCCCCATTATCACCATCCTCTATGAGACGAGCTGGAAAGACTCAGAGAGGTTCAGTAACCTGCCCAAAGACACAGAGCTAAAGTGACTGAGGGAGGATTCAAACCCAGAGTCTTCATTCCTATGCAGTAGTGACTGGCACCTGACGGGGATTCATGAATAACATGAATCAATGTACCTGAGAAATCTTTATATTGTCCTGGCCGCTGCTTCCCCTCCTCCCCCGTGGGACGGGTAGCTGGTGGGATGGCCGCTCAGCGGCTCAGTGACCTGAGGGGGCTCCTCACTCCTGCAGACGGCACGCCCCGCATCGTCTCCTCCTTCAGCGAGAAGGTGGTCAACCCCGGGGAGCAGTTCTCACTGATGTGCGCAGCCAAGGGGGCCCCGCCCCCCACAGTCACCTGGGCCCTGGACGAGGAGCCCGTCGTGCGGGATGGCAGCCACCGCACCAACCAGTACACCATGTCCGACGGCACCACCATCAGCCACATGAACGTCACGGGCCCCCAGATCCGGGATGGGGGCGTGTACCGGTGCACCGCGAGGAACTCAGTGGGCAGTGCCGAATACCAGGCGCGAATAAACGTAAGAGGTGCCTGTCTACATTTAAATATCAGAATAGGCTCTGAGTCCCTTTGCCATCTCTGTGGTCCTCATCTTTTGTGGTGATGGCTCCTCATGCTTAGTTGTCCTTTTAATCTTAGTAGAGGTCTCTTTCCTCTTTCTTCCCATCCCCTGCCCTCCACAGTCCCGTCGTCCATCTGTGCGTGTGTGTGTGCGTGTGTGTGTGTGTGTGTGTGTGTGTATGTTTATGTGTGTGTATGTGGCACAGTTTACTGCCTTGGCATCCCCACCCACTCCACTCCTCTTCCCTTCTCCTCTCCTGCAACCTTCCCTGAGCCCGTCCCCATTCCCCCATTCAATCTCTCTGGCCCCAGGTATATAAGCACCAGGCCAGCATCCACCAACCCACCAGGGCCTTGCCTGGACAGGCCAGGGAAGGAGCAGAGGGGCCAGGCTTGACCTTTGACAGGGGTGTCCACCAAAGCTGTGTTCCCAGTGCAACCCCACGGAGCCGTCCCCCAAATGCTCCAGGAGGTGTGAGCAGCAGGAGCCGTAGCATCCTCTCCTCCCAATCCTCTGTCTGCCACCTCACTACCCCCCAAGGCTCAAGCCGTCAAAAGTAGGAGGCTCAGGCTGGGTGGGGTCACCCCAAGACAGGCAGCTCCAAGGGGCGGAGTCCTCAGGTTCTCCAAGTCTCAGTTCTCCAAGTCGCTGCGATGAGAAATCTCCTCTGGAGCCCTTTGCAGCCTGTGACGTCAGATTGGCCCTCATCTGACCCTACAGTGACCTCTGACCCAAACACAGAGGAGGCCCAAGGGAAGAGAGGGGGGCTCGGGACCAGGGGTGCTGGTGGCTGCCTTGGGGAGGGGAGGGGCGGAGGATCATGCTAAGTGCACCTGAGCCAAGCAGGTCGCCAACCCCACGTGAAGCACATGCCCTCCATGTGGCCCCCCTGCCCTTCCCTTGGCATCTGAAAAGGATGGAGCCACAGGTCCTGGGATGATCCCGGGGGCAGCTCCTCGCCCCCTGAGTGGGAGCCTGAGCCTGGAGCCTCTTGTGCCCGTCCAGCACCCCCTGCATGGTGCCTCTGAGCCCCCACACCCCTACAGGACCATCTGCCCCACTGACCAGTGACAACACTCCCTCCCCCTGTGACCAGGGGCCCTTCTCAGGGGCCCCCAAACAAATTTACCCATGGAGAGTCCTCCAGTGAAGACCTCCCTGTGGTCCTTCGGACAGCATTATGCGCAAATTGAATGGAAATGACAATGTCTACGTTTCCATTTTAACCCCAATCTTAACTCCTCAGAAATGAGGATTCGCCCTCCCGAGCTGCCCTTCCTGGAGAGGCCTCGGCGCCCTCCTGGGCCCTCCCTCAGGGGATGGACTCGTGCCCTGGGCAGGAATGGACGCCTGTCTGTTTGCAACTATTTGAAGCCAGTAACTGCATCCTGGAGAGAGTGCGGGTGCCCCCAGTCCCAGCCTCCGCCTCCAGCCTTGTGACGAAGGCCACCCTCCCCTCCCCACCAGCAGTTTCCGCCCTGATGGTCTCAGAGCCCAGCACTGAGGACAGCACCCAGGCAGCGGCTGCCCCAGGCTGACCGCCGCCGCCCCTCCTCTCCTCCCTCCTGACCCCGCCAGGGCCCCCCAGCATCCGGGCGATGAGGAACATCACGGCCGTTGCCGGGCGGGACACCCTCATCAACTGCAGGGTCATCGGCTACCCCTACTACTCCATCAAGTGGTACAAGGACGCGCTGCTGCTGCCGGACAACCACCGCCAGGTGGTGTTTGAGAACGGCACGCTCAAGCTGACGGACGTGCAGAAGGGCATGGACGAAGGCGAGTACCTGTGCAGCGTCCTCATCCAGCCGCAGCTCTCCATCAGCCAGAGCGTCCACGTGGCCGTCAAAGGTAGGCCCGCCCCCAGCCATGTGGCCGGCACGGGGGCCGCGGCCTCTGCATCCGAGTGGGTGGGACACCATGAGGAGAGGGCTCCGCAGGGTGTCTGAGGGGCAGGGGCAGGGGCAGGGACAGGGTGGGCGCCTGCGGGGATACAAGGCCACGGGGACCTCTGCATTCAGGTTTGCTCCATGGGCTGCAAGGCAGGACAGCACTGGCCCCAGAGGAGCCAGGGAGAGAGGCCAGGACGGAGATGGCAGGCTCTGTAGGTCCCCTGACGTCAGCGTGGAGGGCCCACCAGAGGCCGGCAGGAGGCGGCGAGGGGCAGGGGGCGGGAGCCAGGAGCGTGCAGGCAGCAGGAGGTGGGGTGCAGGGAGCAGGCGCTGGTTCCCGGGCTCCCTTCCGGGGTACAGACTGGCGGCTCCGGACCTGCTGGTGCCACTTGAGGCCTAGGAAGCACCTCCTGGAGCTCAGGCCCCAGCCTGGTACCTGGGAGCCACTGAGTGACTGTGGGTGAAATGAATGGGTGAATATCAATGCGTGAATAAATGGCTGCGTGAAGAAATGAGGGATGTACTGGTTCTGGGCTGTGCTGTGTGTGAAGCTCCTCCCAAATCCACTCCTAGAAGCGCAGGCCTGGGGACTGTGTGGGCCGGGTGGCCTGGCTGCTCGGGGGCAGGAGGGAGGTGGGACCGCCAGGCCTGGCTGGGAAGAGGTCAGGGAAAGCCAGGCAGCCTCTGCATAGCCCAGAAGGACCCAGGGCTGGGGCAGGTCAGGCGGGAGGAAGGAAGTTCCCGGACGACCTGAGGAGGCAGGAGGAGAGACAGAGCCCGTGAGAACACCTGGACATCGCATCACCCTGGCGGCGGGGACACATACTCCAGAAGAAAGCTGGCCTGGGCCCTGGGGGAAGGTCGCTGGCACAGGGGACCCCAGAGGGTCCCAAGCTCCTGCCGCAGGTGGAATGAAGGCCTGTGACAGGAAGAGGGAGGTCTGGGAGAAGGACGAGTGGGAAGGTGGACGCTGCCTTTGGTTTGGCCCCGAGCCCGCCCCGAGCCCGCAGCGGGCGAGCAGGTGCATGCGTCTGGGGACAGCGGGCGGCGCTGAACGTTGGCGGAAGGCGGGGTCAGTGCTTCTCTCCTGTGCTCCTTGTCACCAGTCGCCCTCGTTGGCACACAGGAGCTTGTCACATGCCTCCTTGTGCACCCGCCACCTGTCACAGCGCTAGACGGTGTGTGTTTCTTGAGCTGAAGCTAGACAGCCGTCTGGCTTAGAGCGACTTCCTGCAAGCCTTCCCTTGAGCCCCGAGAACTGGGGGCCCTGTGGCCACCTCAGGCCCGGGGTCCCCTATGGCGTCCGCCTTCCTGCTTCCCTGGCTGAGGGCCACCGCAGCCATCTTCTCAGCCTGAGGCCTCTGCCCAGCCCAGGGGCCTGGTGCTGGCGGGAACCTTCGACCCCAGGCCACAGCCCCCGTGTGGTGCCCCCTCCAGTATCACGGGCCTCCTGGATCCATTCCCATTACAAGCAGGAGACCGAGAGTTCCCTGTGTAAACATCACATATTAGAACATCCAACCTCTGCTCCACTCCCGTAGACCACCCGCACCAGCGAGCACGTGGCCTGGTTTGTTGGCTTGAAAAAAAAAAAAAAAACAACAACAAAAAAAGAAGAGGCCTCCAGCGAGCGGTGGAGCACACGGAACATCCTGAAAGCCGCTGCTCATCAATTATTCATCCCCACTCAGGGAGCGATCAGTCCTAATGAATTGAATCTGATGCCTTCCGTCTGCGCGGCTCGCTGGGCCTGTTGAGGTTGTGCAGTGCCGAGTGACAGTGTCTCCCAGCCCGGGAGGGTGCGTGCGTGTGCACGCATGTGTGTGCTTGTGTGTGCGTGCGTGTGTGCGCGTGTGCATGTGTGTGCTTGTGTGTGTGTGTGTGTGTGCGTGTGCGTGTGTGTGTGTGTGTATGTGTGTGTTCCTAGAGGCAGAACCCGTGCACCAGCACCCAGGCTGCGTGACTTTCCTCAGCGGGGATGTGGCGGGTATACCGGGCCTGTGCCCACACTCCACATCCCACCCTCCACAGCTGAAAATTCAGCCCTAGCAGGGTTTTCACCTGTTTCCTCTCCAGACCACGAAGCAGCACTGTGTGAGGCGCTCCGAGGACCTGTGCCCCTGCCACTCCCAAAGCTCGGGCCCCTCAGTGCCCCCTCTCCACTGCCCCCCTCCCCACCTCATTAGCATGCACTTTTGCAAAGAAGCTGTCAGAACTGATTAGGAGCACGCTCCTGATTGGCTGATGTGCTGCTCCCCGAGCTCCTCAGAGAGAAGGCAGAGGAGGTGCGGGGTGTGGAGAGGGGCACTGGCCGAGGTAGAAAGGGATGGGCCCGGGGGCAGCGCTCCAGACCCCACCCCTACTGCCTGGCTGGGACATGCGCCCCTCCCCCAGGACCAGAGCCGAAACCCCGTGTGGAAGGGCCAGGTGCAGGCGGGCAGGGTGCTAGAAGCTGGAGACCAGCCGGCAGCCCCGCATCTCTCTGGGGGGTCAGGGCTGTGCACAGGGCAAAGCCCATGCTGCTCCAGGATTTGGGAAAACGACTGCTGGCTCCATTTCTCCTGGGAATGCTTGTCTTCTGATGAATTTTCAAACACTGAGCCGAGAGCAGAGCACACAAGATTTGCATGCAGACCTGTCTGGAGACCTGTGTGCATGACTGTAATGCACGTTCACATTGGCACACACCATACGCATGTACATGAACCTGTCCGCACCTGCACATACACGTCCATCGTACGTGCTGGCAGTTACACATACACAAATGTTTCCTCTGTCCATGTCCTCCTCTGAGGCAAATTCCTGAGCCACCAACGGCAGCTGCAGGTGACGCCATAGAAATATTGCCCAGGGTGGGCAGCTGTGGCCCGGCAAGGTGGAGGGATTGAGGGGAGAGAAGGCAAGGATGCTTTGAGGGCCTCCTGGACTTCGGTACGTGTGGCAGCGACAGGCAGAGGAGAGCCAGGCTGCCACAACATCTCTTAGGATGTTGTCTCTGGGCACCCTAAGAGATCCTTGGCGGGACGCCGAGAGGAGGGCACAGGGATCCACCCTGGGTCTGGTGACTTTAGGGCGCCCTGTAGCTGAAAAATGATGTAGCATGAAAGCCTCTCTGGGCACATGGGCCGAATGCTTATTCACTCAGGAGGCAGGGCTGCCACTGGTGCCTTGTCCTTGGCTCAGGGAGGGCGCGTCTCCATCCCCACAGCTGAGCCTCTGGAGCCAAAGCAAGAGCATGAGAGACTTTCTGCCCAGCTCAGCGAGGCCAGAACCAGGGGGGTGCCAAGTCCTGTGGAGAGCAAACAGGAGAGAGACACTCACATTCACACACGTCCCCTCACCCTCATCCGCGATGCCCGCACTCCCCACCCACACGCAGCTTCCCTCGCTGCTCAGCCCAGCCCCTGCCCCAGCTCCTCAGGTGGAGCCTGTGGAGGAGCCCCTTCCCCCCAGTGAACGGGCTGCTGTGACCACAGGCTTCAGAGAGAGCCCCCACCTGGCCACAGGCCTGATCCTGGCAGAAGCACTGTTTGGAGGGACCCACCAGAACCCACAGGAGGGGGCACACGGTTTCACTGAGGCTGGTTGCACAGGTGTGCTGGGCGGGGGCACCAAGGCAGCTGCTGCCAGCAGCCCCGCTCCTCGGCAGAGGGGCCAGGCACACGGATGGGCAGCATCGTCCTAGTGGCCAGCCAGGGCGCAGATGGCAACGGTGCCGTTCCCTCAGCAACGCTGACCATGTCCTACTCGGGGCACTCGGGCCCTGTGCTGTGCCCAGGCACAAGCCCTGGCCTCAGGAACCCTTCTGGGGGGAAATGGCATGAAAACGGAGTGGGAGGGAGTGTGAGCGTGCGGGGGTGGAGTGCATGGTTTGCAATTTGCACAGGCGGCCGGGGAGGCCTTCCTGAGAAGAAGTTATTTCTCCTAAGATACTAGACGCTACGACTGCAGCAACGGCCTTGGGGCCTCAGAGATGACTTGGTCCCCCCCACCCCCCACCCCCACTTTGCAGATGAGGGCGCCGAGGCTCGGGGGAGAGCAGGGTGGTGAGGAGGCGACCTGCCCGGGCCACAGGGCTAGAGCGCAGTCTGGACTGGCTCCCAGGCGCGCTCTTGCCCAC
The DNA here is from genome assembly GCA_025583905.1 of Ia io. Taxonomy (NCBI): domain Eukaryota; kingdom Metazoa; phylum Chordata; class Mammalia; order Chiroptera; family Vespertilionidae; genus Ia; species Ia io. The sequence goes on along the minus strand of JAJQQW010000015.1, from coordinate 83,038,472 downwards.
GTCCCCGCTGCAGGGAGGAGACGCTCCTACTCCCCAGCGCCCATCCTCTGCCAAAGGGCCCAGGAAGCACAGAGGCTCCGTCCCAGAGGGGTAAGACATAGCGTGTCCACAGGCCGGGCTGGCAGGCACTTGCCCCTCTGCTGCCCGCTCCCCAGCAGGGGTGTGAGTCTTGCCGTGGCCGGACGCCTCCTGGACCCCCCACTGGCCTCGCAGCCGCCTCACCTTGCCAGCACCTTGTCCTGGCCCCGCCTCCCTCAACGCTGACCGAGTTGCCCTCTTGCCAAGAGGGCTGTAGCCAGAGCAGGGCTTCCGGAGAGAAGTCCCTGGTGACGTGGCACCCGTGCCCCCCCTTCGGGCTGCGGTTGGCCCTGCAGAGGCCCCCAGCCATCACCACGGAGGAGGTCAGAGCCCTGGCTGCTGGGATGCCTCCCAGGGGTGGACATGGACACGTCCAACCAGCCGTGTCCCCGCTGAGCACTGAGCGCTGAGTGCTGGGGAAGGCGCTGCCGACTTAGATCAGAAAGCAGCCCTGTCCAGGCAGCTGCCTGCAGGCACACCCCAGAGCCCCACACCTGCTTCTCGGTCCCCCCACTCCCCGTGCTCCCCTAGTATTCAGCGAACAGCGAGGAGCCAGGACCCCCCTGTGTTCTCCCCCTCCGGGCAGGCTGCCCCCACCTGCAGGCTCTCCGCGGGCCATCCCTGAGCCAGGGATTCTGTGCGCAGCTCTGCTCCTCGCATTCCTCCCAAAGGGGACCCTGACCACCCACAACCTCACTCCCCATCAACCCTCAGCAGGGAGTGGGGCAGGAGCCTGCCTGGGTCTCGGAGTTGTCTGGCCACCTGCCCCCACAGGTCAGCAGAGGCTCTAGCCAGCCCAGGGGCACGTCTGACTCCCGGGGGGTGCTGGCGACCCTCCCGCAGTGGTCTGTCCAGGAGCCTCAATGTTCCACTTGGAAACCCAGTTGGCCTCTGCCTCTTAGCGCAACCCCTCTCTCTCTCTCTCTCTCTCTCTCTCTCTCTCTCTCTCTCTCTCTCTCACTCACACACACACACACACACACACACACACTTTTAAGGGTGTGTGTGCTCCCTCACAGTCCCCATGCCGCCTCCCCTTGAAGCTGCAGTCGCCCAACTAGACGGCACTCGGCTCTGAGTCCAGAGCCTCCTTGTTCGGACGGTGCTTGTCCAGCACTCACGGCGGCGGACACGCTCCGGAGCGTCTGTGTGTGTTGTGGGCATGTGCCTGCCTCCGCGAGCCCACACGGAGACGAAGCCTTCGCAGAGCAGGCGTCGCATAAATATTAGATGACTCAGTTAATTAAGGAATTAACCTGCCTTGGTAACTTGTTCCGTTATCTAAATCCCTTCTTACTGAGAAACAGTTTTCCTCTTGCCTGAGCTCAAGCTTCCTGCCTAATTCTATCCATCGTCTCCATCTGCTCTGTCCTCCGTGGAAATGTTTGCTGGACCATCCTTCCCCAGAGCACAGCCCTGCAGGCTCAGCACCGCCCAGCCGCCCCCAGGCGCTGCCCTCCCCCGCCCCCAGCGCGCTGCCCTCCCCCGCCCCCAGGCGCTGCCCTCCCCCGCCCCCAGCCCGCTGCCCTCCCCCGCCCCCAGGCGCTGCCCTCCCCCGCCCCCAGCCCGCTGCCCTCCCCCGCCCCGCAGCCCTCCCCCGCCCCCAGCCCGCAGCCCTCCCCCGCCCCCAGCCCACTGCCCTCCCCTGCCCCGCCCCGCTGCCCTCCCCCGCCCCCGCCCCGCAGCCCTCACTGCTGCAGCTCCTGTCCACAAGCTCTTCAACCACAGGAGCCAGCTCTGGAGGGGCCATGGGGGAGCTCCCAAAACACAGCCCCTTGAGGAGCAGCACAGAGCCCCCTCTTTCTTTCTGGATGAACCCCACCCTGTGCTCTCACCACCCCTTGCCCTCCTCACAGGTAACCATTTAGGGTCAGCCCAGGGAATGATCTACAGACATGTTCTTTCATTTACTGTTCCCCCCTGCCACGCATGAATTGGACTCATAATTTTCCCTGGTTACTGCCCTGACGGAGCTCCCAGATGCCAGGGAAAGTGGTCATGCAAAGGCTGCCTCGGTGCCCCATGACCCAGGTGCGGACGGGGCTGCAGGGCCGTGCGGGGGGCAGGCTTTCCAGGACAGGCGGCAGGCCTGCCGGGCTCCAGCTATGGGCCTTGGTGGGAAGGACTGGACTGCTGGGCCTCAGGAAATAAACTGGGCAGCAGATCGGGGCTCTGCCATGATTCCACCAAAAAGCCCAAGGAGGCCAGGGGCCTAGATCTCATCTGGGCACACACACACAAACAACAACAAAACAACAGAGGCTGGGCTGGCTCAGCAGAGCCCAACCGAGGAACCTCTGGGACGTCTCAACAATGGGCACTTGGCCATTACTACAGTCGGGGTTCCAGAAAAATCTGTCTGGAACCCCAAGACCCAGCAAACCACCCAGAATACTGGGGAGGCTGCAACCCAAAGAGCAGAGGCAGCTATAGCTGGGGTGGAGAGAGCCAGGAATGGCCAGAGTCCCAGAACACCTGGCGGACGTAGGGCCTGGATGTGGGTGGGTCAGGAATGAGATGGGTCAGAAGCCACTGGGCTGGCCACACCTGGTGGGAGGTAAAGAGGACAAACGCCCCACTGTGCTCACTCAGGTGCCCCCAGGCACGGGCTGAGGCGAGGGGCTGTGGGCGCTGGTGATGGAGTGAAGGGCGAGGTGGGAGATGGCATTGGGAAGTGGGTAAGGGCCCTGCTGAGGGGTGTGGCTCTTGCCCAATAGGGCATGCAGACAACATCCCTCCTAAATGTCACCTCTCTGGACCTAGAGTTCCTGAGCCAAGACCTTTCCCAGCATCCAAAGGGCTGCCAAGGTGTGACCACGTCCACCTGGCCACTTCCCGGGGGAGCAGGAGCGTCTGAGGCGTGCACAGGAAGCCACCTCCTTCCCGCACTGGGTGGGCCTGGGGCAGAGAGCAGGTTCCCAGGAGGGTGGAGCGGTTCCTGGGAGAACCAGCCTTGTAATCACTGGACTGCAGAAAGGAGGTCTCCTTGTCTCCCTTCTGCCCCCACTTGCTGGGGAAGCTGCTGTGGCCTCATTGAGTTGTCATAGAGATAATGGCTGATGCTCCAGCCAGAGCTGAAAGAGTAGGATCCCCCCACCACAGCTCAGGCTCCAGGCAGGGGAGGCGGTGCAGCTGGCTGGGCTGGGGCATGGGGGCTGACAGCAGCGTCCCTTCCCTCCCAGTGCCCCCTCTGATCCAGCCCTTTGAGTTCCCACCTGCCTCCATCGGCCAGCTGCTCTACATCCCCTGCGTGGTGTCTTCTGGGGACATGCCCATCCGCATCACCTGGAGGAAGGACGGGCAGGTGATCATCTCGGGCTCCGGCGTGACCATCGAGAGCAAGGAGTTCATGAGCTCCCTGCAGATCTCCAGCGTCTCCCTCAAGCACAACGGCAACTACACATGCATCGCCAGCAACGCGGCAGCCACTGTGAGCCGGGAGCGCCAGCTCGTCGTGCGCGGTGCGTGGGGAAGGGCCGGTGCGGCGGGGAGGGGGCAGGGCGGCGGGAGTCCAGCTCTGTCTGCTGCTCAAAGTCTCTAGGTCCGGGTTTGAATCTCAGGCTTAGGGAAGGTTGGCTCTGGCAGTTGCCTTAAAGATCAAGAGGATCAAACCTCTTACTTTCCAGGCCAGGACACCAAGGCCTGGTGAGGGGAAGACGCTTGCTCAGTTAGCCACTGGCAAAATCAGAATTGGAGCTCAGAGCTCCCAGCACCCAGCAAGAGCTCTCGGGAGCTCTGGTTTAGAACAGTCCAGGCGGGCCTGACATTGACTGGCAGGTGCCTGAAGCCCCAGAAGACCTATCAGAGACTGAGGTGATGGGTTTCTCCCGCCTTCCCTCTTTCTGCAGTGCCCCCTCGGTTCGTGGTACAGCCCAACAACCAGGACGGCATCTATGGCAAAGCTGGTGTGCTCAACTGCTCGGTGGATGGCTACCCCCCACCCAAGGTCATGTGGAAGCATGCCAAGGGTAAGCCCCTGGCCAACCAGCGACTCTGAGTAGCCAGGGAGAGGGGAGGGGGGATGCTGGTGAGACTCAGGCCTGGTTCCCACGCATCCCTGGGCCTGGGTGGGAGCCCTGGGTTCTGAGCTCCATGGGGACCCCAGGTCTGGAGGTCATCCAGGGGTCTGTGGGCCAGCAACAGCTATCATGCTGACTCAATGTCCTTTTGTCCCCACAGACTGACCTCTCCACTTCCCCTCCAGCCCTAGAACTCAGGGCACTCTGTGTTCCCCACTTCCACATGCCCCCCACTCTCTGCTCTGGGGTCCCCAAGCCTCATCAGCCCCTGCTCCTCACCAATTATTCTGGGATCTTGGATCTTGGAGCCCAACTTCATGCCAAGGACACATTTCGTATCTGACTAAGCCACACGCCAACCTCTTATCTAGACCAGTGGTCGGCAGATTGCGGCTCGTGAGCCACATGCGGCTCTTTGGCCCCTTGAGTGTGGCTCTTCCACAAAATACCATGGCCTGGGCGAGTCTACTTTGAAGAAGTGGCATTAGAAGAAATTTAAGTTTAAAAAATTAGGCTCTCAAAAGAAATTTCAATCGTTTTACTGTTGATATTTGGCTCTGTTGACTAATGAGTTTGCTGACCACTGATCTAGACCATGTCTAGGGCTGACACTGGGAGGGGGTGGTGCCCAAAGCCCCCCTTGGAGGATGGCTGGCCTCCTTCCTGGGCGTGGCTGCCCAGGAAACTGCCATCTGAAGGCTCAGTCTTCCCTTTGCCTGTTGCCAAGTGGCCTGAAGACAACTCTTCCTCCCGCTCTGAGGAATTCACCCCAACAAGCTCAGTGTCACGTGGGCATGCCAACTCCAGCTCCTCACTTGGAGCTGGCAGGCCCAGCTCTCTGGGAGGTCCCTCCTGTGGCCCAGGAAACAGGAGTGGTGTGGGCACACCACACAGTGGCCTTAGATTTTCAGGAGAAAGGCAGTGGGCATTCCCTGGGACACTCTCATCCACCCAGTTCACCCTCAGCCCAGACAGCAGCTCTTCTAACCTCCGCCTCCTTCCAGGGAGCGGGAGCCCCCAGCAGTACCACCCGGTGCCCCTCACTGGCCGCATCCAGGTCCTGGCCAACAGCTCGCTGCTGATCCGCCACGTCCTGGAGGAGGACATGGGCTACTACCTCTGCCAGGCCAGCAACGGCGTGGGCACCGACATCAGCAAGTCCATGTTCCTCACCGTCAAGAGTGAGTCCTGCCCCCTGGCCCTCCCGGCACCCTGGGCATGGCCAGGGCCCATCTCTGCACCCACCTGCCCCCTCATGGTTTCCATTGGTCCGTGTGTGAAGAGGAGGCCGGAGGATTCCTAGTCAGACGTGGGCTTGGACACTTGGATGGGGATTCAAAAGCACTGTCACGCCCTAGGCGGTTTGGCTCAGTGGATAGAGCGTCGCCTGCGGACCGAAGGGTCCCGGGTTCGATTCCGGTAAAGGGCACACACCTCAGTTGCAGGTTCCTCCCCGGCCCAGGCCTTGTCAGGGGCAACCAATTGATGTGTTTCTTTCACATTGATGTTTCTCTCTGTCTTTCCCACTCTCTTCCACTCTCTCTAAAAATCAATGGGGGTGGGGGGAGGGTGGGAAGCAGTCATCGAAAGCAGGGGCCTGACCCCGACAGGCCCCACTCACCACGCGCCAGTCCTGATAAGCTCCTGAGGTGCTCATGGGATGTGGGATTTCTCCTTGACTTTGATCTGCAGGTTGGCAATTCTATCTGAATAGTCATATTGAGCCCTTCATTTCTGTTACTTGACTGACACCTGCTTGTGTGTAACCTGTGACTTAGGACGGAGAAAACCTGGGTTCTGACTTCAGATCCACCTGAGGGGCGGTGGGACTTGACCCAGGTACCTTACCTCTCTAGGCTCCAGGGCCCTCCCTGTGCTAGAGGTTCATCTGGCCCCCCAGCCCAAAAATCGGGGTGAACAGGATGGGAACTGAGGGTAGAAACGGGAAGGTGCGCCAGAAAAGCTGGAAGCATTAAAACGCATTGCAACTTGGTGCTGCGTCAATGGCTTCTAGGCCCCATCACAGAGCCCATCTTGCCGGCCTTCGCACCCCAGAATAAGCCTGTACATGTTGTCACAGACACACATTCCTACTGTTGATGTACCTCTTCAAACGTCCATGGGTCTGCATAATGGGCCCCAGGAATCCTGCCATAAGGACCGGGAATCCCGCCATAAGGACCAGGAATCCTGCCATAAGGCCCAGGAATCCTGCCATAAGGCCCAGGAATCCCGCCATAGGCCCAGGAATCCTGCCGTAAGGCCCAGGAATCCTGCCATAAGGAACGGGAATCCAGCCATAAGGCCCCGGGAATCCCGCCATAAGGACCCGGGAATCCTGCCATAAGGCCCGGGAATCCTGCCATAAGGACCGGGAATCCTGCCATAAGGACCGGGAATCCTGCCATAAGGCCCAGGAATCCTGCCATAAGGCCCGGGAATCCTGCCATAAGGACCGGGAATCCTGCCATAAGGACCCGGGAATCCTGCCATAAGGACCAGGAATCCTGCCATAAGGCCCAGGAATGCTGCCATAAGGACCGGGAATCCTGTCATAAGGACCGGGAATCCTGCCATAAGACCCAGGAATGCTGCCATAAGGACCGGGAATCCTGCCATAAGGACTGGGAATCCTGCCATAAGCCCGGGAATCCCGCCATAAGGCCCAGGAATCCCGCCATAAGGCCCAGGAATCCCGCCATAAGGCCCAGGAATCCTGCCGTAAGGCCCAGGAATCCTGCCGTAAGGCCCAGGAATCCTGCCATAATGACCGGGAATCCTGCCATAAGGCCCGGGAATCCTGCCATAAAGACCGGGAATCCTGCCATAAGGCCCAGGAATCCTGCCATAAGGCCCGGGAATCCTGCCATAAGGACCGGGAATCCTGCCATAAGGACCGGGAATCCTGCCATAAGGACCGGGAATCCCGCCATAAGGCCCGGGAATCCCGCCATAAGGCCCGGGAATCCCGCCATAAGGACCGGGAATCCCGCCATAAGGACCGGGAATCCCGCCATAAGGCCCGGGAATCCCGCCATAAGGACCGGGAATCCTGCCATAAGGACCGGGAATCCTGCCATAAAGCCCAGGAATCCTGCCATAAGGACAGTGCCCATTGGCTGTAGGTCAGGGTATGGACCACAGGTCATGGAGGACTGTGGGATAGGCTGACTTTTAGAGTCTGACTGACCTCGTTTGAATCTGGGCTCCTGTGGCCTTGATGAATTTGCCAGGCTCTCTGTACTTTGTCTTCCCGACATACAGAAGGAATTCTAAGGGCCCCTTATCTGGCATGCTCTTTGTCAAGGCTGAAGGCGGATGGCATGTGTAAAGCAACCAGGTGGTACCTGGCACCCAGGAGGCCAACCAAGATGTAGCCACCAGTTCTGTTATTCTTAATGCGGTCCCCCAGGGTAGGTGGGGGAAAGGCTGCTGGGAGCAGGGCCTGGTGTGGGTGTGTCTGTTCGCCTCTCCCAGGGCGCCCTCCTGCCCAAACCCGCTCTCAGCTCAGCAGATGGGGATGCTGGGGATCGATGCTAGGATCTGGGGGCTGGGGGCTGGGTGGCAGGAGCCACTCCCCTCACACCATCAGGAAGCACTTGGTCCTTAATAAAACCAGGCAATCCTCGTCACCCCTCGGCCAGGGAGAGCTTGGCTCATTCTACTGTGTGAGGACTCGGAGTAACAGATGCTTCTGGAACCTTCCTTGGTGTGAGATCCTTATCTCCCCACGGTGAGCAGGAGAGATGAGCCCAAATGCTCAGACTTTTGGGGAGGGGAGGGTCTTTGCTGCTTTTCTCCAAGTTTGGGATTTCCACTGACCTGGTATGGTCATGGCTCTGTGGTCCGCAGTTTCTCTGCGGAGCTGAGGGGACGTGGGGCCCAGGGGACAGGCGGTCCAGGGGGTTGGGGGCGGGCTGTGCCTGAGGACTCCCAGTCCACAGCAGCTGTCCCCAATGGCATGGGCCCTCAGGGCCTGAATTGTTCTGTTCTGTCCTCACTTTCCCAACCAGGCAGCAGCTGTAAAAGATGCTGAGGTGCTTGGAGAAAACACATTTTGTAAATCAGGGCAGCGTCATGCGCGTGGGCAATCACACACACACACACACACACACGCACACACTCACGCGCACACACACTCACACACGCTCACCCTCACAGAGGTATTCATCTCTGGCCCCCTCTTCCCCAGGGAATGTCAGACCCTCTAATTATCACTTAGGGGCAAATCTGCACCTCGCTCCCTCTCCTCCTCCCTTGTCCTCATTTCAGGGCCTGCCTTTTCCTTTCTTCCTCCCACAGTGACGCACACACCCTTCCTGTGTCCACTCCAGCTCCCAAGCCCCTCCAGGCACGCTTTCCTGCTCCCCTCGCCTTACTCACACTACACAGAGGCGCTGGGTCCCTCTGCGCCCAGCTCCCCACCCCCCTCGCAGGGCCCTCTGGGCCTCACATGCCCTCAGCGCATCGGGAGCTCCAAACCCTCACACAGACTGCACCCATGGGTGCCTTCCCTCACACCTTTGCTCTGTCACCAACACCCCTCCCACTCCAGCCCCCCTCTTTGCAGTGAGGGCCCAGCCATGCTGGGGGCCTCTGGGCAATCACACACATTGCCATTCTGCCTGCCACAGCCCTCCCACAGGCCCCCTGCTCTAAGGTGCAGATTTGCCCCTAAGTGATAATTAGAGGGTCTGACATTCCCTGGGGAAGAGGGGGCCAGAGATGAATACCTCTGTGAGGGTGAGCGTGTGTGAGTGCGTGTGCGCGTGAATGTGTGTGTGTGTGTGTGTGTGTGTGTGTGTGTGTGTGTGTGTGTGTGATTGCCCAAAGCCAGCAGGAGTGGAGGAGGCAGGGCCAGGCTTCAAGGCCTGGGGGCAGGCCATGTGCTGGCTGAGCCTGGCCAGGCTTCTGACCGGGGTTGGGGGCTGGCTACCCTTCTCTGGCAGCCTGAATGAGGCCACACCACACCTGCTGCCGGCGATGCTCCTGTGACAATGTGGCAGTGCTGGCGGGACGGGCATGTGGGCTCCTGGCCTCTGGGGACTGCCATTCTGCCTGCCACAGCCCTCCCACAGGCCCCCTGCTCTAAGGGACTTCGCCCGCAGCCCCTCCCCCTGCACATCCTCCCTGGCCTGCGGAGCCTCATCCCCCACCCCCCACCTCTTGACTTCAGTTGAAAGGGCAGAGGGAGATGGGGAGGGATCTTCAGGACCCCGCATGTGAGTCACCAATGGGGTTGCCAGGGAAAGCTATTCCTAGACACCCCTCAGTCCATCCCCAACAACCCACCACCACGCTCCCCTCGCCCATGTGCAGGGCCGAGCACAGGAGGCCCTGCCATTGCAAGGCCGGCCTCGATGTTCCCACCACACGCGGGAAAGCGTTGGCCGGTAGTTCCCTTGTCAGTCGGCACCTTGAATGGACCTCAGGAGGCACCCTGGCCTCAGCCCCCACTCTGGCCACGTGAAAATAAGAAAGGAAATACGATGTCAAAGAGACATGCATTGTAAAAGGCACCCTAGTGTCAAACTGAGTTTCTGGGATTGGCCTCTGCTGGGGCACATCCGCGCAGTGGCCTCAGGGTTTCCAACCATAACTGACAGGGTCTCACGTGCTCACTAAGTAGGCCTATCGTGTGCCTGGCTCCAGAGCATGGACTTTAGAACCAGGGGGACCTGGGTTCAAATCCAAGCCCTGCCCTGGGTAGTCGCGGGTCCTGAACCTCCGTCTCTGTAAGCCCCGGGTTCCGTCTGACAGTCTCTCATCGTCGGTGAGGGCTAAGGGGGGCATTAACAGCAGCCAGCGCTGTACTTGGCACCAAATACATATCAACAAGCAGCACCGCCAGTCCCAGGTGCTGCAGATCTAGCGGTGAGGAAAGTGAAGTTGCTGTTCTCAGGGAATTTAGAATCTTGAAGAGGAGATACACATACGCCCAAACAACTCAGATGTACAAGGCGGCGAGTGCCTTTAAACACTACGAGCAAGGTGGAACAAAGAGAATCGGATGGCGTAATCAATGGTAACTTGGGGGCCAATAAGGGAATGTCAAGAGAAGCTCCACAAATGCAGCAGCCGCTAGTGGGACTTGAAGGATGAAAAGGATTCAGACAACAAGAACCAACAGGGGCAAAGGTCACCCCATTCCAGGAAGAGGAAGAAGCATGGCGAGGGCACAGAGCCGGGAAAGGTGCGAAAGGCGTCGGGGGAGGAGACGGGGAGGGTGACCGCAGGTACTCACGGCCTTGGGAGCTAAGCATTGTCTTTCCGGGGATCCCTGACTCTTGACGTCAGACACCAACCCAGAGCTGCAGGGGCCCGGGGTCCGGTGGGAGTGGGTTCCGGAGCTGGTTCTCGGAGAAGTGCCACGTGGAACCTGTGAGCGTGTGTGAGTGTGTGTGAGTGTGTGTGTGCGTGCGTGTGTGCGTGTGTGTGTGATTGCCCACACGCATGACGCTGCCCTGATTTACAAAATGTGTTTTCTCCGAGCACCTCAGCATCTTTTACAGCTGCTGCCTGGTTGGGAAAGTGAGGACAGAACAGAACAATTCAGGCCCTGAGGGCCCATGCCATTGGGGACAGCTGCTGTGGACTGGGAGTCCTCACGCACAGCCTGCCTCCAGCCCCCTGGACCGCCTGTGCCCTGGGCCCCAGGTTGCTGAGGTGGTGCTGGGGTGGGCGAGGGCTTCCAAAGTCGCTCCCATCTGGGCTTCTTAGGTCTCCAGAGATGCGAGACCCGGCAAAATGAAGATTCTGCAGGAAACGTCTCCGGTTGGTGCGGCTCAGGTCCTGCCTGCCGCTGCTCATTGTTGTTCAGTGGTGACAGAGCGCCGGCCGAGTGCCTACCCTGGCCGGGGGAGGGGGTGGCCCTGCACACTCGTGCACCTTGCCTATGGCCAGCCTGTCCGTGGGGCTGGGAGTGGAAGGGGTGAGCTCCTCACAGAGCAGAGAGAGCAGAGCCCGTATGACCTCCCACCTTAGGCAGCCACCCAGCTCCACGGAGGAGAGGCTGTGGCCTGTCCTCCCGCGCACTCCGCACAGACAACCTCTGTCACACGCTGGAACCTGGTGCTGCTGTCCTAGGCCCACTGCAGCAAGGAGCTGCCAACCGGGTGACTTAGAGAACAGAGCCCGTTCTCTGCCGGCTCTGGAAGGCTAGCAATCCCGGGGTGTCAGCAGGGCCGAGCTCAGCAGCTCCGGGGCAGCCGGGCCCCTCGTCCTCCGGCTCCCAGCGACTCTCGGCGTCTCCACTGCACGCGGCCTTCTCACTGTGCCTTCATACCATCCTCCCTTTGTGGGGTCTCCCCTCTCCTTGTAAGGACACTGGTCATATTGGACCAAGGGCCCACCCTGCTCACCAATAAGACATCCTAATCACATCCACAGAGACCCCATCACAACCACGGGCCCCGGGGGAGCAGCAGCCCAGCTTCTGCGGCAGTCCCCACGCCAGTGTTCTATGCCCACGCGCTATGCTTCCCAGAACTCAGACACTGCGACACTCTCCTTCCCAGCATCCCTCAGCTGCCCTTGTCTGAATCCAACCAGCCTCCTCTCTGACACCCGCTCCTGGTCAGGAGCCCCGGACCCAGCCCCTCCTGGGCCCCGAGTTCCCCGCAGCACACGGCTGGGGGCGGGGCCTGGCCAGCTGCCATCTGGAACCCAGCCACGCCCATCCTTCATGCCCTGTTGTCCACGGATGCTCTCCAGCCACAGGGGCAGAGCTGGGGTTTGCAATGGGGACCTACGGCCGGCAAAGTCTGAAATATTTACTAGCCAGACCTCGGCAGAAAGAGTTCGCCAAGTTCTAGTACCTTCCAGTAACTACAGAAGACTGCTCGCCTCCTTCTGTTCCTGAAAGGGTTCCGCTGGCAGTCAGTGGAGAGCTGAGTGTCCTCTCGCCTCTAAAACAGGAATGAAAGCACGCCCACCGCCGCGGACGGGTGAACTCAATGCGCTCACTCCTCAGAGCACCAGCCGGGGCTGCACATCATTAGCATCCCCTCAGGGGAGGCATTTTATTCTTACTGTCATTTCTACTGGGGAGCATGCAGACCAGAGGTGGGAGAGCCAGGTCCCGCCTTGCTTAAAAAGGCCCCCGCCTCCTGCTCTGCTACTCCTCAGGGAGCAGCCAAGTGAGGAACTGATGGACACCCTTATAGCAGGAGAAAGCGAGGCCTGGTGAGATCGAATGCCGCAGCACACGCAGCCCATGTCCCACGGTCCCATCCAAACCAGCACCCCTCACACACACTGCGTGCCAGTGCTGCCGTCCACGTGCACGGGTGGTGGCCAGCCAGGGTCCCATGAGCCCTCAGCCCAAGGCACCTCCCCGCCAGCTCAGAGTCAAGGCTGACGGCTGCCACGCAATTTGAATTAATCTCCTGCTTCAGGTGGAGCTTGGCTAATCGGGGGAGACAAGGAGCCAAAGTGGGTGCAATCAAATTAACAACGCCGTGACCCTGCTCTTTAAGAAGAGAAAGACACACACCAGACGGCACCTCCACCCCAGTCCTTCCCAGGGAAGCCTGGAGCTGCTGCCAGGGCTGAGCACAAAGAGATGCTCCCACCGGCCCCAGGCCCGCCACCCCGCACGCCAGCCAGGCCCCTGTGGCTGCTTGGCCCACCCACCAAGCAGGGCTCCAGCTCTTGTCGGGGTCTCATTAACAGGAGCAGAGACACTAGCTTTGGAAGGAGGGAGGGGCTGGGCTGGCGGTAAGGAGGGCCCCTCATTAAATGGGCAGACTGGGCACGCGTGATCCTTTCAGAGACGAAAGGAGCTGCGGCCCCGAGCTGGGGTTGCAGGGCTCTCAGGAAGGGCCTGTCCCAGAGGCAAGGAAAGGGCAGCGGGACAGCTGTCCACCCGCCACGGAGAACATCGTTTCTAGGCAGAAGCCCGTGGGCCTGGGCACCCCAGCCGCCTCCTCCAGGGCTTCCTGAAGAGGATGTGGCCCGCACCACGCCCTGCCCTTCTCCTAGTCCCCCTGGCTTAGAGATGGCTCCCCCTGCCGAGAGGAGGACCAGAGGCATCTATTAGGGAGGGTTGGCAGCCCTGCCGTCCTGCCCCGGACCACAGTGGGAATCACATGGGTTAGGGTGCCCCATCCTGGGCCAATTAACTCCGAGCCTCTGGGGTGGGGTCTGTGTTGTGAGACTTTTTTTAATCCCCAGGTCATGGGTATGTGTAGCCGAGCCTGGGAACCTCCACCCCTCCTCGGGCCACCGCCGTAAAGAGCAGGATCCATCATCTCTCAGTCTCCCGGTTTCCAGACCAATCTTCTTCCCCCACATTTGGCTGGTTTCTCTTTAGAAAATCTGGCCTCTTGGGATTCCCCTTCCTGGTGCCTGTTCCTCTCCCTCTGCCTTCTCTGCCCGGCATCACCTCGGGGGGAAAGCCACAGACACCCAGGCTGAGTCGTGGCTCTGCTACTCACTGACTGTGTGAACTTGAGCAATTGCCTTCTCTAAGCCTCAGTTTCCCCATTTGTAAAGCGGGAATAGTGATCGGGTCGCTGTAAGGACTGAGTGAGTTCATGCCCGTGAGAGAACGCACATGGGAGTCTCAATGACCTGAGGTGACGATGGGCCCGGCTGCTCCCTCCTGGCTGGGGATGGCTCTCCCTGTGGGCGCAGCACCCACTCCTCCCACCCGCCGGGCATTCTCATCCTCCTCCCTCACACCCTCCTCTCCTCACACTGCTCTCTCCCCGGGGCATTCACAACGGAGTCTTCCCTCCCTGGTGACGAGGGACTTGTCAGGAAGCACAGCTGAGCTCCATCACCCTGTGGGGAGAGAGGGAGGGAGATGAACGAGGACTGACTCGCCACCCCCGCCCCTGCTCTGCCCCCAGCCCGCCTGCCCCGGCTGGCTCCCCCCTCCAGCCTTCTCCCGGTGTCAGCCTCCTTCCCACTCCCACTGGGATCCACCCATGGATGTCATTCCCACGCGGCTTCCCACTCCTGGGACCAATCCCAGGATGGGAGGGACATCCGCCAGGCAGAAGAGGCTAGACTCCACCGGGAAAGGGGACTCAGAGCGGCCTCCCTCCTGTGCTCACCAGCTGTGTGACTTTAAAGCCCCCACCGCCTCTCTGAGCTGCTTCCTCAGCGCACAGTAGGGCTGACAGCCCCCGGCCACTTAACCAGATGCTCCTCATGAAGGAAATCCAGTGTCCTGTAAACCACAAGGAGCAGCCCCTTCTGCGGGGTCCCCCCAGCTTCTGAGGGGGGCCCCCAGGGAAGGGAGCGCTGGGGGAGCAAGGGAGCACCAAGCAGGGGCCCCGTTTATACGCCATCCGCAAGCCTGGGGGCGAGCAAGGAAGCAGAGTGTCTCTGATGTTTAAAACCCTGTCAGCTCCTCACGTCAAGTTACAACGTAACTAGCCGCTGGTCTGGGCAGGACCTCGGGGTCATGGGCCGGTCTGCGAGGGATTTCACGCCTGGGACCAGTTCCGTCGGATCCTGGCCCGGTCTTGTTTCTGAAGTCGGTTTCCTCCTCTCAGGCTGTGTCAGGGAAGCGAAGCGTGGGGCAGAGCCGGGGACTCCACCCCACCCAAGCCCCGCTCCTCTCTAGAGTCTGCCACAGACCCGGATCGGGGTGTCTGCAGAGCCATCAGATGGTGGCCCGAGCACCGCAGGCCCAGCCAGGCTCGCCCTGCCCAGGAGCGAGTCTGACCGTGCCCAGGGCAGGCGGGCCCAGAACATGGGCAGGGGTGGCAGGAGTGGCGGCCGGCATCAAGAGCCTTCCTTCCTTCCACAGATGCGTGCTCAGTCCTGCACAGAGAGGCTCCTGTCCAGGGTCTCACGGTCCCACAGGAGGCGGGGCCCTGCAGCAAGACCTGCCGGGTCGGAGAGGCTGTGTCCTCCGGAGAGGCAACAGCACTGACCTGGGCTCAGAGGAGGGCCCTGGGGCCCGTGGGAAGCCCCTCTGGCCTCCCCCAGAGCTTGCCCCTACTTGGCCGCTCAGTATGGGGTGCCGTGCCAGGCGCCGGGGCTGTAAACTCACACCAGGTCCTCGCACAGACCTCCCACCGACCTCCCACCTGCAGGGCCATACTGAAAGGAGCCATGCGTCCAGGGCAGCTGGCCCCTGGGTGTGTGTCCCTGACGCCCTTCAGCCCAGCCACTCCCTGTTCCCGAGTCCCCAGAGAAGCTCCCGGCACCCCTCTTTGTACAAAACTTAGGTTTCCCTGCTGTTCATTGACTCACTGCAAGAAAGCAGAGACGCGCATCTCATCAAGTCTCCTGTCCTGTGGGAGCCTGGGTCGCCTGTGGCTGCTGCCAGCCTTGGTCATGCAGGACCCCGCTGTGCACACAGCCCCCCTTCTGACTGCCCCTGAAGCTGCTCCCTAGCGCCCCCCCGTGAGGAGCTGCTGAACTGCCCACCACAGAAGCCACGGCTTTTTGTTGACAGCAAATTCCATTTCCCAGAGCCAGAGACTGCGTGCGGTGGCAGACAGACAGATGGTGAGGGTGGCCGCCCTGCAGCCACAGCAGGGCGGGCGGAACGAGGGAGGGATTGCCTCCTGGAAGCCTCGGTGCCGTCATTTGAAAAAGTGGTGGAACAATGGGGACAACGAGACTGACTTCTCCTGGGTGTTGGGGGCATCACTGAGCAATGACCAAGAGGCCAAGGCATCCAGCTTGTTACCTGCCCCGTCATAGGCGTGGACCACAGAACTAAGTCAGGAAAAACATCAAGACCCAGGCTTGGGGCCAGGGATACTAGCAGGACCCACCTCGCAGGAGTGGGTTCAGGTGGAGTGCTAGAATACTGCCAGCACACAGCTCATGGGACGTTCCCCGTCAAAGGGCACCGTGTGTGTGCAGGTGTGTATATGTGTGTGCGTGCGCATGCATGTATGCGTGTGTACGTGCATGCGCTCCTGCAGATGACCGCACGTGTCTCCAGGGAATTCTTGGGGTCTGCCCTGGGGCATAGCCAGGTCTGG
>JAJQQW010000015.1:82994921-83017421 GCA_025583905.1 Ia io | reverse complement strand
AGGTGAGCACCCACGCCCAGCTCAGGGACCCCGACTCTCAGGAAGTGGGGATCCCACAGCTGTATCCAATGGAGGTAAATAGAAAGTTTGGGGAGTCCCTCCCCTCATCCCCAAAATTACCTTCCTTTTCCTAGTTATTCCCTTCTCTATCTAGACACCTCGCCTTAGAGCCTCACTCTATCTCCCTCCTCAGCCCCAGGCCAGAAACTGTGTGCAACCCTCAGCCCTGCCCCTTCTCCAGGGCCCCTGCCTCCCTCCCTCCCTCCTGGGCCCTGGGTCCCCCCTCCCTCCTGGGCCCTGGGCCCTCCGTCCCTCTTGGACCCCTGGACCCTCCCTTCCTCCTGGCCCCTCCACCCCTCCCTCCACATCCGTCCTTAGTACTGTCTGGAAATAGGAGCCCTTGGCAAAACCCCAGAGGGCTCCCTCCCAGAAGAAGAGGCCATGCTGACCTCCCCTGCAGTGAGCCTCTGCAGCAAACCAGCTCTAAACCAGGCCCATTCCCTCCCTCTCCCCTCCTCCTGCCTCTGCTGACCTCCCAGCTCAAGCCCGCGGACCGTGGGGACTCGGTGTTCTTCAGCTGCCACGCCATCAACTCATACGGGGAGGACCGGGGCCTGATCCAGCTCACGGTGCAAGGTAGCCCCCTGCCCCACATCCCCTCCCTGCCCTTCCCAGGGACCAGGTGCCTGTGCTGACTCCACTTCAAGAGCAGGGGCAGTGCCGCCCCCACAGGGCAATGGAGAAGGGGCAGTGCCCACCCACAGGGCGATGGAGCAGGGGCAGTGCCACCCCCACAGGGTGATGGAGCAGGGGCAGTGCCGCCCCCACAGGGTGATGGAGCAGGGGCAGTGCCCACCCCCACAGGGCGATGGAGCAGGGGCAGTGCCCACCCACAGGGCGATGGAGCAGGGGCAATGCCCACCCCCACAGGGCGATGGAGCAGGGGCAGTGCCGCCCCCACAGGGCGATGGAGCAGGGGCAGTGCCGCCCCCACAGGGTGATGGAGCAGGGACAGTGCCCACCCCCACAGGGTGATGGAGCAGGGGCAGTGCCGCCCCCACAGGGTGATGGAGCAGGGGCAGTGCCGCCCCCACAGGGTGATGGAGCAGGGGCAGTGCCGCCCCCACAGGGTGATGGAGCAGGGGCAGTGCTGCCCCCACAGGGTGATGGAGCAGGGGCAGTGCCGCCCCCACAGGGTGATGGAGCAGGGGCAGTGCTGCCCCCACAGGGTGATGGAGCAGGGGCAGTGCCGCCCCCACAGGGCGATGGAGCAGGGGCAGTGCCCACTCACAGGGCGATGGAGCAGGGGCAGTGCCCACTCACAGGGTCATGGAGCAGAGGCAGTGCCCACCCACAGGGCGGTGGAGGGTGACAGGAAACAGCCCTGAGGAGGCCATCCCACCCTCCCTCCTGCCCAGAGTGGGTGCTAAGGGCTCCCCAGGCGCACTTCCAGCACAAGGTTTGCAGAAGGGCGGCGCCTGGAGGCCTGCGGGAAGGGAGTCAGGCTGGAAACAGCTGGGAATTCTGCGTGGGGGACACACAGGCCATCAGCTCTGAGGAGTCCCTACAAAGGTGCTGCCCCCACCCAGGAACGGAAGTGGGGGTCCCCCTGCCAAACCGTGTGCCAGGCCTCTCCCTGCCTCACCTGGCCCACACCAGGGTCCCAGGGCCCTTGGGTAGATTACAGGTGACACTAACCCCGCGTCAGCAGAACCCCGGGCGTCCCTGAGATGAACAGGAGGCCCAGCTCTCTGCTGCCATCCTCACTCTGCCCCGCCCTGCCACGCCCCAGAGCCCCCCGACCCCCCAGAGCTGGAGATCCGGGAGGTGAAGGCCCGGAGCATGAACCTGCGCTGGACCCAGCGGTTCGATGGAAACAGCATCATCACGGGCTTCGACATCGAGTACAAGAACAAGTCAGGTACACCGTGCTAAGCCGCCAGGGCCCCGCCCGCTGCCCTGCCTGGGCCCCCGGGACAGCGCCAGGGCCTCGGGGCTGCCCTCTAGGCGGGCACGCCAGCACGCACCAGTGCACACCCCCTGTGGCTTCCAAGGGGAGGGACACTGGTGGGAGTCGGAACCCAGGGAGCAGACGGAGGCCCACAGCCGTGGGGAGGGGTCCTAGCTCCTCCTTCCCAGTGCTGCCCCGAAGCCCAGGGTGGTCCGATTTAAAGCAATTCAAAGGCCCTGGGCGGGGCTGTGGGTCAGAGACACGGCGGCTGACCGGTCGTCTGGGCCGGGGGCTGTGGCTGTCTGTGGGTCAGAGACACTGCGGCTGGGGGGTCACCAGCCATCCTGGTTTGGGACGATGCGGTGACTGGGAGGGAGTTGGACGTCTGTTCCTTGCTGAGAATGGGTTGGGTCAGTTGTCGGCAAACCGCGGCTCTTTGGCCCCTTGAGTGTGGCTCTTCTACAAAATACCACTTACCCTAATTAAGTCAATAACAATGTACCTACCTATATAGTTTAAGTTTTAAAAATTTGGTTCTCAAAAGAAATTTCAATAGTTGTACTGTGATATTTGGCTCTGTTGACTAATGAGTTTGCCGACCACTGGGTTGGGTCGTTGGTGGGTGGGAGTCCCTGGAAGAGGAACCCTCCCAGGCCCCTCCCCTAGGGCGCAGCCAGCTCCTGCGAGGCTGCCCACCACTGTGACCCTGTGGGCAGATGGGCGGAGCGGACAGTGGCCCTGGGTCTCTGGGGAACAGGCAGGGGCAGGGCATGGGCGGGGAGAGGGGACCCCAGAGGGACAAGAGGCCTGGAACGTGAACCATGCCAAAGGTGAGGTGCAGGCGTTGATGCTCACATCTGCGTGACTCTCTCAGGGTGGCACGTGATGAAAGGGCAATGGAGCGGGGCAGGGGCCAGGGCGGGGGAGGGGTCTGACCTGTGAGGGCCCCTGGGTGGCCCCTGGGCAGGAGCGAGAGGAAAACAGCTTCTCGTTCCGAACCCTCTTGTGCCTTTGGGATTCGCTCTGTAGCTGTGTACGCTTTTCAAATCGTTTAAAAACAGCAGCCTGGGCGTTCAGCCCTCCCTACTTCCTTCCCTGCCAGTCCGCCTCCTCCTGTGGGTCTTAGACGAGGTCCAAGATTTCTTTCCCCCCAAAGCTTTCCAGCCCCCTCCTGCCTTCCTTAGCACAGAGCGCGCTCCTGGGCTGCCCCAGTCCTGGCCCCGCTGTCCTCCCGCACCCAGCACAGCGCCCCCCGCAGGTGCTCCGCGTGGCTGTGGGGGAGGGGGAGGGAGACGGAGGCGCAGCTCTGAGCTGGGGATTCACGTGGAGCAGCCCCTCTGCCCAAGGCACAGGCCGTGTTTAATGTGGTTTCTACAAGGAGAAGCTTAGGGTCTGGCTGGGGAGAAAGCCAGGTGGCAGCCTGCACCCCAAGTTCGCCCTGCATGCAGGAGGGGTGCTGAGGAGCATCTCTCTGATCCTGCAGAGGCCGCATGGAGCTGGGTCTGGAAGATGGAGGGGTGAGGACCTGGATTCAGGGAGAGGGAGGGCAGGGCCTGCGCACGCCATGCAGGGAGAGGCCTTCCAGCTGAGGGGTCGAGGGTCGCAGAGCCACTTCCTGGGCAAGAAGACTAGTCGTGCTCTGGGGCCAGGCTGGGGCGGGGGCTCCGACTGAGCCTGTCCTTCGTTGGGGAGGTCAGTGAGAGCCTGGCACCGGCAGGGCTCCCAGAGGGGCTGGAGCAGCAGGTGCCGTGGGAAGGGGGAGCTAGGCGGTGATGAGCAGCAGGGCCTCCGCAGAGATGGGGTGGGGGCCACGGTGTCCCCTCACTCCTCAGGACTCTCTGAGGCCCAGAAGCCAGGCAGGAAGGGACGGCTGTGCCTGAGGTCCACGTCTCTGTGTGGCGCTGTCCCGGCCGCCCTGTCTGCCCTCACAGCTGGTGGACAGTGGGTGCCAGGGCTGGCGCTCCCCCCTCCCCCCGCCCACTGTAACATGTGGAAACCTTTCCTGGGGCAGCACTGGGCAGGGCAAAGCTGAGAACACCACACTGGGGGGCAGCACGGGAGGTGGCGGGGAGACGCCCCTCTCAGAGCGTGTGCACGGCCTCGCCCCCACCCCACCCCACCCCCGCTCCCTGCGGCGTGAGGACTTGCCATGCCCACCCCAGAGCGGGGGCGCCGGGGAGTGGGGCAGAGTGGAGGGCGAGGCCATGAAAGCAACCTCAGACTCTCCCTCCCACGGGGCTTTGCACCTGTAGAGAAATACAGCGCCGGCCCAGTCCCCCAGCCTCGGATGGGACTCTCCAGACCATCCCACGGAGAAGGATGCGGGAGAGCCACAGGTGACCCCTGGAGTCAGGCCGGCAGCCCAGCGAGCTCCTCGGGGGAGGTGGGACACCAGGGCCCGCCTGGCCGGAGAGCTCTGAGAGCTGCAGACCACCTCGCACAGGCTGTGGGAAACCCTTAGTAATGCAAGTCCCTCCCCGTTCTGAGTCACAGACCTCGCGGACAGCCCTGTGGGACCTGCAGGCTGGAAGGCCTGTGCCTGTCAGTCAGCAGCATGCACTGAGTGCCTTCACCTCTCGCAGATCATGTGACAGCCCTGTGGTAGGAAAGAAAAAGAAATCGCAGACACAGTGCCGCCCTGGGAGCATGCAGTGCAGCTGGCATGAGGACATACACCGCACACACATGTGCACACATGCTTCCAGAGCCACCGCACTGCGCCACGCAATCCCACATCACACACCACAAACTATCACATGGGACCTGAGAAGGTCTCCTAGGGAACGGATGGGCGACGAGAGTGAGGAGGGAGATGCGTGCATGTGTGTGTGTGTGTGTGTGTGTGTGTGTGTGGTGTGTGTGTGTATGTGTTTACATCGACCTTCTTCCTGGTATGAACAGTGGAACAAGGACCACCATCAGAGCAGAACAGGCCGACCAAGGTCAGAGCCAGGTGACCTTCAGCAGCTACCCCATGTCCGGGGACATCTCTCTGTCCATCAAACACACAGCAGCATGCACTCCCTGGGGCCGTAAGGATAAGCGGATGTGGAAGTGTCTGGCACGGAGCCTGGCACATTCTAATCCTCCACGGCCCCCAGCCTGTGCCTCTCCTCTCCCTTCCCCTGTCCCGACCCTTCTTTGCCCCACCTGGGCCTTTGCCAGGTTCTCTGCCTGGTCCTCATGCTAACCCTCCCAGGGAGACTCCCACACCCGCCCTCCTAAGCCACCGCGCACGCTGGCTCTCCTGGTCGGGGCAGCTGAGTGATGCCACACGAATGCTGGATGATAAGCAGCAGCGTCCACACACATCTACCAGGTGGCACTGTGCAGGGTTAAAAATGCAGGCACCACATTTTGCCCCTGTTCCCTACGCAAGCAGCCGGGGCGGGTTCTCTGAGGACAGCCTCCACGCCCAGCAGGCAGCCTCATGGCACCGGCCATTGGCCACACGTGAGCCGGCCTGTGTGACGTGTCATCCGTGTGAGCTAGAGTGTGGCTGGGAGAGGAACTGGTGCTGGGTGGCTGTGAGCAGCTGAGGCCCAGGGACCTCCCCGGGAGCTGCGGAGAGATGGCCATGCGGGCTCAGAACGCAGTCAAGGAGGAGATCATAGATGCAGAATGGACGTGTTTCCCAAGAGCAGGCCGCTCGATGCTCCAGATGTGGTTTTTGTCGGGATGCTCCTCCACAGTGACTGCGTCTCCTGAAAAACCAAAGGCTCCGTGCCCCTCCCAGTCAGCAGCCCACGGAGCAGATGGCACTGGCATCTCCCCAGCCACTGCCTTATTTCTTCAGGAAGAATATTTTGCATCATAAACCCTTAGATGAAGAAAGGGGGAGAAAGCCCTTAATGAAATATGTTAATCGGGGTAAGCCAGGCTCGAATGAAAGGGAATAGTAAAAGAGATGGAATTCACCAAGGCCCACGCAGCACCCTGAGATAGCTGAAGAGGACAGGGAGAACAGGCCCTGGTTCCAGCTGCTCGGGGTCAGAGAGATGGCAGTGATCATGGTTGGAAAATTGGCCCGAGACCGCCAGATTTGACTCGACTCATTAGCCTGAAAGGGTTGTGGAGAGAGAGCTGTTTGTGCCAACATCAAAGATGATTTGGGAACACAAGGTCAACTCCACCTGCAAAGGACTGGCAACAGCAGAAAAAATGGGGGGCCACTCTCTGGGCTGCTCCCCCCCAACCTTCCTATGATTGGCAGCTGAGCGAGGCAAGGGAGGGAAAGGCAGGGTATTTACTGTGACTACAAATGTAGAGAAAGCCCAAGCCAAAATAAAGGATGAAAAAGAGGCTCTGACCGAAAGCCAGCAACAGCTTAAGTGCCCGCACCTGCCAGGCTGGCGGGCGTGCTAAGTGTTAGACGTGACTCTTCAGGGAGCTCAGCGTCCCTTGGGCTCACAGTGGAGCCTCCGAAAAGACCGGCCAGGAAAAGTGCTCTGCGTGCTGGGGGCATGCAGAGAGCGATGAAGATGAAGATGAAACGCGGGGGCCAAGCCAGATGTTGCAGGGCCTGGGTCATGTTAAAAATGTTGTCTGGCGCTCCAGTCCAGATGGCGGCATAGGTAAATGCAGGGATCGAAACCTCCCACAACCACATCAAAAATGCAACTAAACCACAGACCCACCATCATTCATAACCACCTGAAATCTAGCTGAATACAAGTCCTACAACTAAGGATAGGAAGAATAAGCCACATTGAGGTGGTAGGAGGCTGGTCCCACACCCACAAGTGACGGTTAAAAACAGGAAGAATATCTCAGCTGCAGAGGTCATTCTGAGGACCCAGGGTCCCAGGCCAACACCAGACCCCCAGTCTGGGGTTCCAGAACTGGGAAGAGAAGTCCCCATAACTTCTGGCTGTAAAAACCAGTGGGAATTGTGACTGAGTGGCACAGAGGCTGCTGGTGCCCAGGCAGTTCCTCTTAAAGGGCCCGGGCACAGACTTATTCTGACTGACTCCCTCTGAGCTCCAGCGCTGAAGCAGCACCTTGAAAGGCACCAGGGACATACGGGGAAGAACTGAAGTGTCTAGCATCAGGGCAAGAGCTGGAGGAGCAGCGTTCTCCCAGACAGAAGTGCTGGCAGAGGCCATTGTTCCTTTTCTGAGTCTGCCTCCCACAGAGGCAGCAGGTGGGTGCCATATCTGAGTCACCATCAACCTAGCTAACACTGTTCACCTGCCCTGGTGATTCCCGGAGGCCCCGCCCACCCAACATGTAGGCCCACCCAAGCCCTTCTCAGTGGCTTTTCCATACAAACAGCCTGTCTTGGCTCATGCTGCCGTGTTCCTAAATCTCTCAAACATCAGCATATCCTTCTGTGTGCCCTGTACCTGCCAAGGGGCCCAGGCCCGGCACTAGTGGCAGCAGGCCTTGGTTCACCTCTCCTGGGCACATCAAAGTCCAGCACAAGTAACAGCCATCTGCAGATCTCTCTATAACTCATGCCAGGTGGCCCCGGACAGGGCACAGGCAGTGGCTGATCTTTGTCTGCACCTCCCAGGAGGCCCCAGAGTCAGTGCACCCAGCGGACATCTTCAGACCATGCTGAAGCACCACCCAACCACCTCCACAAGGGACACTCTCAAGGGGTGGACTCAGGAAGCACCTGAGCCCCAAAATGAAGTGAGTTCTCCTCCCATGGGGTTGTCCCCTGCACAGCTGATCCCCCACAGTGGTCACAGCTCATCCTTGCAGCCAATCAGTCTTGGGGTAAATCCCTCCCATTAATGTGCCAACAGCAATCAAGGCTCAACTACATCAGGAGGGTGCACAGATCCCACAGGGGTGCACCTGAAGCACCCATGTGACAAGGGAGGCGGTGCCACTGGCCATACAGAACACCTACTACACAAGGCCACTCTACCAAGCCCAGGAGAGGTAGCAGCTCTACCTAACACACAGGAACAAACACAGGGAGTCAGTCAAAATGAGGAGACAAAGACACATTTGAAAGAACAGATCAAAACTCCAGAAAAAGAACTGAACGAAATGGAAATTAGCAATCTACCAGATGCAGAGTTCAGAGCACTGGTTATAAGGATGCTCAATGAGCTTAGGAGAAGAGTGGAGGAGCTTAGTGAGAACTTTATCAAACAGAAGGAAAGATAAAAATGGAGATAGAAAACATAAAAAAGAACCTGTCAGAAATGAAAAATATACATTAAATAAAATGAAGAATATGTTACAGGGAATCAACAGCAGAGTAGATGAAGCAATTTGGCAGATAAAGGAAGCAGAAAACACCCAATCAGAACAGCAAAAAGAAAAAAGAATTTTTTTAAAATGTCAATAGTGAATGAAAAAAATCAATAATGTAAGGAGCAACTAGGACAACTTCAAGTGTACCAACATTCACATCATGGGGGTGTCAGAAGGTGAAAACAAGAAATTGAAAACCTAAAAATAATAATGGAAAACTTTACTAACCTTGTGAAGTCCAGGAAGCACAGAGACTCTGAAACAAGATGAACCTAAAGAGGCCCACACCAAGATACATCATAATTAAAATGCAAAAGCTTAAAGACAATAAGAGAATCTTAAAAGCAGCAAGAGAAAACCTGTTACCTACAAGGGAGCACCCACAAGACTGCCAGCTGATTTCTCAACAGAAACATTTCAAACCAGAAGGGATTGGTGTGAAATATTCAAAGTGGTGAAAAGCAAGGACCTACAACCAAGATTACTTAACCCAGCAAGGCTATCACTTAAAATTGAAGGAAAAATAAAGAGCTTCCCAAACAAGAATAGAATCAATAACATTGTAATAAATAAATATATATATATGGTGTCAAATGGGTACTAGATTTATCAGGTGATCACTTCATAAGTTATAACTGTCTAATTATGGGGTTGTACACCTGAAACTAATATAATATTGTATGTCAACTGTAATTTTAAAATGAAAAAATATATTTTTATAAAGAAATATTGTATTTATCCTAAGGACAAAGAAAATGTATTGAAGAGTTCTATGCAAGAGGGTGGTAGTAGCAGATTTGTTTTGGGAAAACCATTCTCAATGCCAAGATAGAGTGCGTGGCCTGTAAGAGGTGCCAATCATACTTGTAGAGTGATGATGGCTCTGCAGGTGGAGAACAGGTGGAGAACAGGTGGGAGGGGCACACAGTGGGTTCTGGGAGGCTAACTAGTTGGGATGTCATTTCCCTGGTCCAAGTGAGAGGTGACAGTGGGGTAGGGATGGAGATGGAAAGAAGTGGAGAGAGCCAAGAGCTACGTGGGACACAAAAGCTATAGGACTTGATAGGCAGGGAGAGAAAGAGAAGCATCTAGAATAACACCTAAGACCTAGCTGGTTTGACTCAGTGGATAGAGCATCGGCCTTAATTCTGGTCAAGGGCACATGCCCAGGTTGCAGGCATGTGATCCCCAGTAGGGGGCATGCAGGAGGCAGCCAATCAATGATTCTCTCTCATCATTGATGTTTCTCTCTCTTCCCCTCTCCCTTCCTCTCTGAAATCAATAAAACTATATTTTTTAAAAAAAGAATAACATCTAAGTTTCTGGCACAACATGAGTCAAGGAATCCAGGAGGTGGTGGGTTTGCAGGGTGCATGGTCAAGACTTCTGTCTTAGACATGTTGAGTGTGAGCTGTAGGGTCTGGAGTTCAAAGGGGAGATCTGGGCTGGATGAAACCTGTGAGTTATCTGTGTATAGGTGGGCATGGGGTCATGGGTAGGTAAAGCATATGGAGTGAGAGAAAGTGGGTACAGGATGGAGCCTGTCAGAACTAACCATTTATTGGTGGGAGTGGAGGGGAGATGCACCTGCAAAGCAGACAGCAAAGAAATGGCCCAAGAGATGAGAGAAAAGCCAGAGGGTGTTTCACTGGGGAGCCCAAGGGACCAGATGGAGGGGGCACACACCTGGGAGGCCAGGTGGTAACCCGACGAGGCGCCTGAGGGTCCCCTTGCTGTGGATTTATGGCGGTAATGTCAATGAATGGTGAGGAGTAAATGGTGACTGTTTACATTGCCCCGTGCACACCTGGCACATCGCAGAGGCTGGCAAATATTAGCACCTTGTTCCCCTAGCCCCGTTGTGTTCAAACACATCGTGTGGGTCCCCCTCTGCCTACACTCATCGAACATGCATACACTGACTCACGGTCAGCTCCCCACGCACAGACACCGCAGATCAAGTAAGATGTGTGAGCTGGCACCAGCTCCCAGGTGCCTCAGAGAGGAGTGAGCACCTTCTCCGTTTCGCTGGCCCATCCCTCCCACACCAAGAGGCGCCCACAGCAGGTCACAGCCTGCATACGTGCAATTCTGGCTTAACCTGCGAGCCACAGAGCGCCTCTCCTGCTGGGGGAGGGGAGGCTGAAAGATAAGGACAGAATGTGTCTGAGCATCCACAGCCTGACACGTGTGACTTTTTGGGCTCATGAAACCAAAGAATTAAATGCAAAGCTGCCGATGGGGCGCTGGGCGATGCCCGCACAGGTGCTGAGCCTGCGCAGCTGCGAGGGGTGTTTTGAAAAAACATGAAGACCTCAGTGAACCAGAATCTGGAAGAACAGCTTCTTCTGGTGAACGGCTCTCCTGATTTAGCAGGTGTTCGCTCAAAAACCCTCTAAAACGCGTTCTAGAATTCTTTTCTGGTGTAGGGGTTAAGCTGTGGTGAATACAATGTAATCTTTTCTACTGAGAATTTTCAGGAGCCTCTACTGTGGGTTTAAAAGGCCTGGAAACTAGACTGGGAAGACGCTTAAGCCTCCTATCAGCTTGCTCTCTTGCGCTTTGCCTTCTGTGCTTCTCAACGTGAAGTGCCAATAAAGGAATCTGGTTATGAATCCCAGGTTGGGGGTCCTCACTTGGGCATCGCTGTAACTGAACTCCTTCCCATTTTTCTCTGGAACCCCCGAGGAGGTGCACAGCAAAAGCACGTTGAAGGAATGCCTGCAGCCCGGCCGGCGTGGCTCAGGGGTTGAACCAGGTCACAGTTTGATTCCCAGTCAGGGCACATGCTGGGGTTCTGGGCTCGGTCCCCAGTGGGGGGCGTGCAGGAGGAAGCCAATCAGTGCTTCTCTCTCTTCATTGATGTTTCTCTCTCTCCCTCTCCCTTCATCTCTGAAGTCAATAAAAAGATATTTTGTTAAAAAAAGATGATTGCCTTCCTCTTGAGATGCAGGCACGCTATCCCTGCGCCCTGGCAGTCACCTGGTATTTTTCACGCGCCACAGTTTTGCTGAACGTTCACTCTGGCATGGGCTGCCGGTGCCCGCAGGTAAATCAGGGACATGCCAATCCTCTTGCTGGCCTGACCCCAAAGACTCTGAGGCCATTCTCCTGCTGGGGAGAAAGAGGTGAGGTTGGACTGGCTCCCTGGCACCAGGTCTGTCCCCTGTCAGACCAGGTCACACCCAACACCACCCCACAGAGTGCACACGGGAAGGAAGTTCGCAGGCACACACTGAGAGGGGCCGGGGGATGCGTGGCTTCCTCCTCGCAGGGGGACTACTGGCGATGGGGCGCTCCCAGTTCAGACAGGCCACTGTGTGCTGTGAGAGACGAGTAAGAAGGGCCCGCCCAGCCAGGCCCTTGGAGACAGCAGCAGACGGTGGTCCTGGGAGGACCTCCGGAAGCGTCTTGTCTGACCCTGTCTGAGGTTTGAGTCGGGAAGCCAGCCCAGGGCCGAGGAGAGTTGGGTTTCGACCTCTATCCGTGCATTGCTGCGCGCATGCTCAGGTGCTCCTGGGTCTCTCTGGGCTTCATGGAGCAGACCCTTCCCTCTCCGGAAAGGTACGGCTGTGCCCTCGCGCTGCAGTCTCTGGGAGCCGGGCCCCTCCTGGGCATCTCACTCGAGATTGGGCGTGTTGATGCTCTAGGCTGGGAGGGGCTTTGGCGCCTGCCCGGCTGTGGTTGGAAACGAGCGTCCTCTCCACAGACTCCTGGGACTTCAAGCAGTCCACGCGCAACATCTCCCCCACCATCAACCAAGCCAACATCGTGGACCTGCACCCGGCGTCCGTGTACAGCATCCGCATGTACTCCTTCAACAAGATCGGCCGCAGCGAGCCCAGCAAAGGGCTCACCGTCAGCACCGAGGAGGCTGGTGAGCCCCTCGCCCTGCCCGGTGCCTGGCCTTGGGGTCAGGGCCTCCCGGGGCCCACACCCACCCTGTCCACGGCGGCGGGCTGGCAGTTAGAAGAGGGAAGAGGGAAGGGAGATCCCAAGGTATTTGTTCATGTCCGCCCCCAGTTCATCTGCTTGGCCTGTTCCAGGTGGGGTGCTCCATGCTGGGCTTCTGGGAGTTGTCCATAGTTCTGCCCTGTGCCCCTGCCCCAGCCCCAGCCTGTATGGGAAGGACAGATGTCCCAGATCTGCAAAGGGTGGGGTACTAGTACCCTGAATTATTTTCCGTGACCTTTGTCATGAGGTTTTCCTGAAACTTTAAACAAGATCTCTGTTGCTATATATTTTCTCTAGATGGAGATAGAGATAGAGATAGAGATAGAGATAGAGATAGAGATAGAGATAGAGATAGAGATAGAGACAGAGATAGAGATGATAGAGATAGAAATAGAGATGATAGAGATAGAGATAGGTAAGATAGAGATAGAGATGATATAGAGAGAGATGAAAGAGATAGATAGATAGATAAAATATAGATATAGATATAGATATAGATATAGATATAGATATAGATATAGATATAGATGATATAGATATGTGCAGTTTTACCAATAATAGTAAGGTAAGAACTAAGATAGCCAACACGTGTTATCGTTACCAGCACGCCAGAGGTTCTCCCCAGGCCCCTTCCCAGCCATAACTCCTCCCTCCTGCTGAGTAACCAGTGTCTAAGCTTCCTTGCTTTTCTTTCCTGTGTTGTCACCACAATGTCTGTACACACACACTATATAGTTTAGTTCTGCCTGTTTTCCAATAGCATGTGTTCATGAAGTCGTAGTTTATATATTCTTTTTCCTTCCTGGTTTTATCAAAAATGTGCACGAGCTTCCTGTTTTTAGTACAGCCATAACATGCGTGCCTTTTCAGCCCTGTGTGGCATCCCATCCGAGGGCTGTAGCGCAGTCCGTCTGCCCATTGCCCTGCAGCTGGACATCTGCTGCTTACAGCTGGAGTGCGAGCACTTGGGTACTTGCACACGGTTCGTGCATTTCTCTAGGGAACACAAGCAGTTGTAGAATTAGAGAGTCATCAGACGTGCATACGAGTGTAAGAGTTCTTGCCACGACACACCCTTGCCCACACTTCATACTATCAAACATGGGAAAAGTTACGGAGAATAAGGAGGAAACATAAACCCCAGGATCGTTTCAGGGGGACTCACAGGCAGGTCCTCTGCTCTTGTCAGTGAACGTGTCCTTCCTGCCCAGCAGTCCCCAGCTCAGGGGACAGCAATGGGAATACAGGACTCTTTCTCGGAGACTAGACTTGTAATATCGCTCTTCTTCCTCCCACCAGCCCCTGATGGGCCCCCCGTGGACGTCACCTTGCAGCCAGTGACCTCACAGAGCATCCAGGTGACCTGGAAGGTAAGTGGGGTTGGAGGTATCTCCCTGGAATGCCTCCTGGCCTCCTCCCCGCAGTCCCGGAGGGAAACCCAGCAGGCTGGCTGGTTGTGGTCTCTGACCATGCCCATGCCGGCTGTTTGGTTGTTTGTTTGTTTGTTTGTTTTGTTAATCCTCACCCAAGGATATTTTTCCATTGATTTTTTTTTTTTTTAAAAAAAAGATTGGAAAGAAGAGGGAGAGACAGAGAGAAACATCGATGTGTGAGAGACACATCGATCGGTTGCCTTCTGCATGCACCCTGACCAGACCAGGGAACCCACAACCAAGATACCAGAATC
Organism: Ia io; assembly: GCA_025583905.1. NCBI lineage: Eukaryota > Metazoa > Chordata > Mammalia > Chiroptera > Vespertilionidae > Ia > Ia io. The sequence goes on along the minus strand of JAJQQW010000015.1, from coordinate 83,003,616 downwards.
CAACTGGGGCCCTTCAGTCCACAGGCCGACACTCTATCCACTGAGCCACACTAGCTAGGGCTTACCCATGCCTGTTTACTGGTAAGCCCAGGGAGACTGGAAGGAAGAGAGAGGATACCGGAGCGAGTCCCCCACCAATCCCCACTTCCTTCTCCACCCTTCGCTCCGATGGAGGCCTGTGCATGGGATGGCATGAAGAACTTGGCAGCGCCACGTAGGGGAGATGGCTTTCCACCACACTGGACTGTCCTCCACACCCCACAAGTTGTAAAAAGTCAGGAGTTGGGTTTCATTTTGTGAAAGCTCAGGGGGAGGGCTGTGGATGATGGGCGATGGCAGGACAGAGCCTCCCCCTCTCTCGGCCCTGTGATCGGAGCTGGGCAGTAGGTTGATGCCATCCCCTGTCTTCTCACAGTGAGGCCTGGGACAAGGGGCTTGGTCCTGCCAGGCCTCAGTTTCCTCCATTGGAAACAGGATGAAAATACTGCCCTCCTTACCCTTGGGGGCAGGAGAGCTGTAGAGAAAACAGGTCCGCATGTGCTGCAGCCATTTCTAAGGGACAGAGCGTTATAAAATCTAGCGAGTGTCTGAAGAATCTGTCACTTAAGGAAAACCGTAGAGGAGACTCAACAGTTGGGCAGAGAACAGATCAGAATAACCGTGTACGGGACCAAGAAATGTTTTCCTGGGCAGCTCAGCCTCGGGCCATATCCCTGCCGCGGCTCCTAAGGGCTGACAGTGAGATGGCTTCCCGTGCACCGCATGTTCCAGTGCCCCAGTGCCTCCTCACACGGACTTCGGCGGCCTGTTTCTGTGTAGTAGAGAGGACAGAGGTACTCTGTCTCCGTCTGTCAGAGGGGCATAGAGACAGGTGCGGGACCTGCCCACAGTCTGGAGGCCCGGCCCAGTCTCCCCACCGTAACGCCATGCGTGGAGTGGGGAGCAGAGTGCTTCCTCAGCGCCCACCCATGCTCTGCTTCCTGGAGCTCCCCCATCTCAACAGGGGGCTTGGGACATTGCCTCATCTACACCCGGGTCAAATGTTCAAGGTGACTTTCTGACGCTAACTCCTAATGGGGAAAGCCCAGATGCTTTAGTCTTGCTCCTGGGCCTTTTAAAACTGTAGACTTGCCCGGCTGGTGTGGTTCAGTGGTTGGCCTTTGGCCTATGAACAAAGAGGTCACTGTTCGATTCCCATCAGGGCACAATGCCCAGGTTGAGGGCTCAATCCCCAGTAGGGGATGTACAGGAGGCAGCCGATCAATGACTCTCTCTCATCATTGATGTTTCTATCTCTCTCCCTCCCCCCTCCTCTCTGAAATCAATAACATTATCTTTCTAAAAAATGGTAGACTTAAGAATGGGAGAGATTCAGAAGAGCCTAGTGATGTTTTCCACGCATGCGTGCACACACACACACACACACACACACACACACACACACAGTGCAGCAGAGCCTGGTCCCTTCCCTCCCTAGAGAAATGACCAAGACAAACGTGGGGTTTCCTGGAGACCAGCCCACCATGTGGATGACTGGAGCCATGGTTCCCCTCCATATGCAGATGGGGCTCCAGGCCTTTCCTCAGAAACTGGGGGGCCGGAGTGTAATCCCCAAGTCTCATCTGCCTCCTGGCTCTGGACCCACTTTCTGGGAGCACCCTGAGGAAGCCAGGAGGTGGGGCAGGAATGAGCAAGTATGTAAAACACGGACACTGGACATTCAGCTACAGAGCTCTGACCTAGAGGTCGATAAAAATTTAGAATCAGATTTGCTTCTCCAAAGTCCCATAATGGAAAATAAAATTGATTAGAAAGCTCGAACTTCAGAACGAGCCAGCCCATCAATAAATTTTGGGCTGACTTTTCAGGGGATTTTTTTTAACACCAAGAAACAGATTACTGAAAAATAAAGATTCACTTGAAAGATAAGTCACTTCATTTTAAGACTCTCTCCATGAGATGGATCGCCACAGCTTTATGACATAAATTTGCAATCAGCCCTATTGACTTCTTAATGCTTCAGAGAAATATTGTTAAGATTGATTTAAATCCTGAGGGTGCCTGTTTGGGGGATGGGTAAGTGGGAGGAGAGAGAGAAGGAAAGAGAGGAGGGAGGAGGGGGGCATGTAGCAGGGTATGCGTGGCTGCCTGTCCAGGGCCTCTACCAGTCTGTGTTGGTGTGAATGAAGGCTGCATGGTGCTGTGTACAGGTGTGTATCGTGAACACACCTATTTCGTGAGTTCAAAACAATTATGTTAAATGTAAAACCTCATTTTGTTGAGTTAACAGTGAGCTTTAAAATGCAGTTCATTTAAAACATTCGCTGAATTTAAAAAAAAACCATGAAGCTGTTTCACTAACTGGTTTTACTAAGTTGTTTTTGAGCACGCTGCTTTTCGCACAATAGACCGCTGGGCTTCTAAATTTACCTCGTTGTCTTCAAACCCCTGATTCAAGCTGTTTCTGTACGCACCAGGGAGGGTGCTGCTGTTGGGGAAAATAAGACATGGTGGGGCATGGAGGCGGTTAGCAATCTGAATCTGTGCCGTAACCTAATGTGCATTCCTGATGGCCTATAATTAAGTCACTGCCCCTTTCTCCGCAATCTGGTCTTGCAAGACCTGTTTACATAAATACTCACATTTCACAGAGGCCTAAACCATGAACAACACACAACCCCCGAGGGGTTATCAGTGCTGGCTCCAGGCCAGGCCTTTAGGTGTGGTCTCATGGCCCCCATCCCCACACACGGGGCTTTTTGCAGAGCCCGCCAAAGGTCCGGAAATCTGATCCATATTTGGGGACAAAGAAACCAAAGGGGATAAAGGGAGAGCTTCCTCCATATTGGGGCTCAGGATTTGGAGAAAAACAGACTCCCCTGAGTCACTGTGATAGTGCATGTGAAACATCTGGAAACAAATGGCTTTTTCCTGTATCTCCAGTACTCCTGTGTGTGCCTGGCCGCCTGATGAGTTCTGTAACATTGCCCCGCAGCTGGTAGAGGGCAGGTCCTCTCCTTCCATCAGTTTCTCTGTGGGTCTCAATGCATCTGGCCGGCGACAGGTGTGGGTGCTTGTTTCGCAGGGTCTGGATGTGTGTTCATGGTTCTGGAGATGAGGATATATATGGGAACCGTGTGTGTGTCAGGGCTCAAACTTGGGGTGAGAGTATGTTTTCCACTCCCCAGACTGATGCCAGTGGGGTTTTCTCCATTCGGCTGGCCACCTGGGGTCAGGCCTTCACTCCTGCCCACCACCAGAGCTCTAAGACACGCCCCCCCCCCCACAAGGCCTGGCCCATCTCTGTCCCTCCAATGGAGCTGGCCCTTGGCCAGGAGGTCGAGGGAAACTGCTGCTCCAAGAGGGGCTGGACTCACGTGAAAGTCAGGACTTCTTTCCCTTGTATACTATGTACACCATTTTATATGCATACAGCTTCCCATGTTAACCATGTTTGTGTGTGTAGCTCAGCAGCACTAAGTATGTTCACAGTGCTGTGCAGCCATCACCACTGTTCATGTGCAGAATTTCCCCCTCTCCATGCCCATCACAGTAACTCCCTGTCCACCCACCCCCGCTCCTCACAGCCTCTATTCTACTCTCTGTCTGTGAATTGTCTAGTCTCAGGACCTCGTAGAAGTACTTTCATACAAGATCTGTCCTTTTGTGTTTGGCTCAGCTCACTTAGCGTAATGTTTTCAAGATCCATCCATGTCGCAGCGTGTATCAGCAGGTCCTTCCCTTAAGGTTAATATTCCAGTATGTGGGTACCCCACATATTTACCCGTTCACCTTCGATGGACACGGAGGCTGCTCCCCGCTTTGGCTGTTGAGAATTGTTGCTCTGAGCATGGGCGCACAGACGTCTGTTTGAGTGCCTGCTTTCCATCCCCCTGGGTGCATACCCCGATGTGGGATTGCCGGATCGATGGCAATTCTATGTTTAACTGTTTGAGGAAACACCAAGCTGTTTCCCACAGTGGCTGCACCATTTCACATTTCCATCACAGTGCACAAGGGCTCTAACTTCTCTATGTCCTCACTAACAATTGTTATTTGCCAATTTTTTAGAATAGCCAGCTGGTGGGTGTGGAGTGGAATCTTCAGACTCCTTCTTTTTATTCAGACTCATTGCTCACCTCCTTCTCCATCTGGTTTTCCTTTTTGTCTGCTGTTCCCTTTCTCCCAGGGCCCTGAGCCCACGCCAAACGATGTCCTTATTCATTCATTCATTCACTCATTCATTCACCATTCATTCATTCAACAAATGTGTGTGGAGGGCCTACTGCAGGCCAGGCACCATTCTACACTCTGAGAGAACAGCAGGAGACAAAACAGACAACATCCCCATCCTCCTGGCCCTTGCGTGCTGATATGGACACAGAGCCAAGCCCATCAGCGCACTCTATAGAGGGTCAGGTGCTGTCAGTGCTGGCGCCAGGCAGGCATAGGGGAGAGGAGGTGGGTCCAAGAGGTCATTGGGTCAGATCCATGGGGTTGTGTAGCCCTTGGAAGAACTTCACTCTCACCCTGAGTGACATGGGTCCTTGGAAGGGTGGGAGCAGAGGAGTGACATGGTCTGGCTTGGCTTTAAGAGTGTCGTCTCAGAGTGTCACTGTGTCTGTCTCCCCTCCCCTACCCTGTACTTGCAGGCGCCCAAGAAGGAGCTGCAGAACGGCGTGATCCGGGGCTACCAGATCGGCTACAGGGAGAACAGCCCTGGCAGCAACGGGCAGTACAGCATCGTGGAGATGAAGGCCACCGGGGACAGTGAGGTCTACACCCTGGACAACCTCAAGAAGTTTGCGCAGTACGGGGTGGTGGTCCAAGCCTTCAACAGGGCCGGCACGGGGCCCTCGTCCAGCGAGATCAATGCCACCACCCTGGAGGATGGTGAGGGCACCAGTGAACAGAGGGAGCAGGTTCCAGTCACAGGCAGAATCGGGGCTTCCAGACAGGGCGTGGGGCCCTCCCCCACCCCTGACCCCATCATGGCCTTGTGGTCCACACAGGCTCCCCGGATTCCTCCATCTCCTCATGCCCATTGGCTCCTTGAGAGCTGCTTGGTCTATGAGCACCCCAGGCTTCTCAGTCCATTGGCGCTCTCTGCAATCCTTGCTGATGCTCGGCCCACTAGTCCTGTGGCCTGTCTGAGCACCTTTCTGCACACTCTCCCTCTGTGCTTCTCCTCCACGTTCTCTTCCTCCCTCGTCTGGCCCTCACCCATCTCTCTCCCTGCACTCTTTCCTCCACACCCTCTGGTTACCCTCTTGTTCTGGAGCAAAGCCGGATGCAGGACCAACTGGTGTGGAGGCAGGATGCGTGTCCGGAGCCCCCACCAGCCTGCCTGACCAGACACTAAGCGCCCATCCACCCAGGTCCATGCAGGAATCAGCCAGGTCAGGCGCACCTCGGCCTCATGGGGCACCACCTCCCCTGCTTTGGGGAGTGGGGGGCCTGGGTTTCCAACAGGGAGAGATCAGCATGGGCTGTGGAGTCGTTTTCCAAACCAAGGAGGAGAGGGAAGAGAGTTTCCGGCAGCATTTGCTCAGCAGTTTTTCATACTTAATTAAGGCCCTCGTTAGCCTGTCAGATCCCGATCGTTCCTGGCACTGTTAGCGCTCCTCCTGGGGTGTTCAAGGGCCCCTGCTCCAGCAATAGTGTCTTTCCCACAATTATATTACCTTCATTGTGTTCAAACGGGCGATCTGTATTAGTTTATTACACTGGGTCCCTAATTACATGGTGCTTATATTTTTACACCTAAGTAATATGAAACAATAATCATTCTCAAAGAGAGTCGTTAGGATGATGTATTAGCATTTAAATGCTCATAAAAATTAGAGTTGCCTCTTGTGGGGCAACGGGATCTAATTACCTTCCATCAGCCTGCGCCTCCTTCCTCCCACGGAAAGCGAAGCGGACGGGGCCCTCCCTTTGCCCTCCGGCCTCTCAGAGGCCAGCAGGGAGTGCCCCCACGTTCTCCCTAGCCACGATGGCGCCCCCGTCATCCGAGAAGGGCAAGCTGCACAGGGCCAACGCGGAGTGGGTCTCAGGTTCGGCTCGCCCGTAGCTCTCCCAGGGAGAGGGTGGAAGGCGGGCGGACCACCCACGTTGGCCTCAGAGAGTGTTTTTCCCTCAGTCATCCAAGGCACGTGGGGGTGTTCCTGTGCAGGCTCAGGGACAGAGGCGCAATGGTCCGGGGGTCACAACGGCGTCTGTAGAAACTCTTTTCCCTCTTACCAGGACTAGTTGAAATCCTCCTTCCTTCCATCCCTTCCCTTCAGCTTAGCAGGAGGACACAGGGTCTCTAGGCCAGGCCTTGGCTCAGGCGCCCTGGCCAGGTGACACTGACCAGCTGGCAGCCATGAGGCAAGGCATCAATTGCCGCTCCCTCCCGGGGGCGGGGGGGGAGCCTCCGGCTGCACGTCTAGCAGAGGTGGACTCCCCGGGCTGCGGTGCCCACTGCTGAAGTCCAGGGGGCTCATGCCAGAGTTCCGCGCCTTCTTTCCCTGGCATTTACCCAGAACCAGGGACAGGGCCCCCAAAGAGCAAGGACCCAGGCACATAAAGATCTCTGTTTACCCAGTCACCAGGGAGGAGGCGTGGCTCACTTCCCAGCCCAAACTGGGCTCTGTCAGTCAAGAGGTCCCTCCCTCACCTGACGCTCCTCGGGCTGGGCAGCCGGCCGGGGGTGTGCTCTGCCTCCCTGACCAGCCCTCCGGTTCTCCCTTTGCCCGTGCAGTGCCCAGCCAGCCCCCCTGAGAATGTCCGGGCCTTGTCCATCACTTCCGACGTGGCTGTCATCTCCTGGTCGGAGCCCCCACGAAGCACTCTCAATGGCGTCCTCAAAGGCTATCGGGTCATCTTCTGGTCACTGTACATTGATGGGGGTGAGTCTGCGGGAGCGCTGGCCAGGTCTCCGGGTGAGAGGGGCAGGGGTGGGCTCTGCGCTCATGCCCAGTGAGAGCTAAACAACTTCCCCCCGATGCCAAAGGGGAGTGCAGCCCCCTCTTCCCCACGATGATCCGGGGCCACAGCCAGGCACCAGGGTCATCTTTGGGCGGGGGGGTGGTAGGTTGTGGGGAGGAGACACCAGCGGCTCCTAGACAGAGTATGTTTGGGAATGACCTGAGGGGTGATGGGGGCATATTTGCTTCTCTAATGACATGTGTTGATATGAGGCCTCTATGGTCATATTTGTCAGGTTCCCAGCAGGGGGACAGTTGGCTCACTTAGATGGGGCAATTGACGAGAGTTTAATGAAGGCACTGCTTTCCGGGGGGGTTGGGGAGGAGGGGGTGCAGGGAAGGGGGTACCCAAGAGTAGCACCAGCTGGAAGCCCTCCCCATCCGGGGCTGAAGGGGCAGGAGGAAGAGGCGGGTCTGCAGCACCTACAGGGCCCCCCAGCCCAGGCAGTGAGCATGCATGTGCCCAGGAGCTGGGCGGCACCGGGACAAGGATAGACAAGAGCCCATGTGGAGCCGGGCCAGGAAAGCAAGGCAGTATCCCAGCCCTTGGGGCGCCTTCCTTCCCCCGGGACGCACTGGGCCACACGGGCTTGTGTGGCCCCACAAACACACGGGTGGGCACAGACTGGTGGCGAGCAGGAAGTCTGCATCGTGCCCCAGAAGACCAGCGTCCCTAGCTCTGGGGATGCTCTGCGGGGGTCCCAAAGGGCTGCAGTGAGTTTGCTCCCCAAATGCTGACCCTTCTGCCACCGGCCCTGGTGCCTCGTTCCTTCCTGGAGGACCTGGGACACCCTCACGGCCACCTCTCGGGGCAGCTCCCTCTCCTTCCCCACCGGATTCTGCTCTGCCAGACAGCTGCCAAGAGGAAGGCCTGGCCCCCACTCCCTCCACTCTCTCCTCCCAACTCAGGGGCCTGGAGCTCAGGGTTTGCCCCCAAGGTGTCCCCACTTCTTACGCTGTGAGACAGCCTCACGGCGGTGCCCAGTCAGGAAACGGGCAGCCCCTGCTTTCCAGAACCTGCTTCTCTAGTCGGAGCCTGCAGGCTTCCCCAGCTCAGCCCTCAGGGGAGGGGGCACGGACCCTAATCCCGAGGGCCACCTGGGCGAGGGCTGCACTGCCCGCTTCCTGGTCTTGCTCTGGCTCCATCCGGGAAGGCCTGCCCTGGTTTCTGGCCTCCTGAGAAAGGGGGGTTCGTCTGCCAAGGCCTCCCAGGTTCCCCTGAACGGACCCAATCCTTTCGGGCTGGGCATCCTCGCCCTCTGGACCCTGCAGCGGCTGGGGATGGTCTGCAGGCACTCGGCTTCAACACAGCCTGTCCTCGGCCGATGTCTGGGCCTGTCTTTCTACAAGCCCAGGGGGCCCAGTGGGGCTGTCAGCTCCAGAGCCTGGCTCTGTCCCTCCTTCTAAGACCCTGGCCCTCCCAGGGGACCCTGGCCCTGAGCTCTCTTCAGAGGCCCGGGCCCCGCAGAGCAGGGGATGGGCCCTCCGGGGGGAGGAAGACCCGGCCCGGCTCGCTAATGAGTCAGGGCGCTGGCCCAGGAGCAGTCCATGCAGCCACAGCCTGTCACCAGTCACCCCAGAAGGCCACACTGCCTGGCCACATCTGAGAGCCCGGCAGGCACGGGGCGGCAGGGAGGAATGGCTGCTGACTGCCCGCCTGGCCTAGGCTCCCCTCCAGCCCCGAGCCGCCCCGGTCCTTCGCCCAGAGAGGGTTGGACAGCCAG